>JACDJE010000481.1:1776099-1968039 GCA_016647715.1 Pavo muticus
AGGATGGTAATAATTTCTTCCTGTATCGTGACACTTATATGCAAAATTTCACCAAGAATGACAGTAATTTTATGCACTGGAATACTCCCTGTCAGGGGGATTGGAACTAGATTATCTTTAAGGTCCCTTCCAATCTATGCCTACGATTATCTTATGATTATGATTAACACTGCCCATATTTTGCAAATTAAATAGCAAAAGACAGAGCAACATCAAAATTGCATGTTTTATATGTAGTTACAAATTATTTTACTTTATTTTCTGTCTTTCTGTCTTCCTCTGCTTCATACTACCTTTCTCCTCAGAGAGAGGGTCCATATACAGTTTCTTGGCTATCTGTCAATCACATTAATTCCAACAAAATTACTTTCCTTAAATTAAACATAGCAGAGATTCCCAAGGCAAAATAAAGCATGCATGATTCCATGTTTAGAAATGAAAGGGCATGTCACCTGTGTCTAAAAGAACAAATATTAAAAAGAGTATTTTTGTTCTGAAGAATTCCTGTATTTTACCCTATTTTTTATGGCTGCTGAACATCACTGACAATTGTCCTCACTATGTTTCAGATATTCAACATTTAATATGAGTAAATAGAACAGTTACCATAAAATACTAGTGACCAAACCTTCAGTTTCATGAGGTAATGTTCTGTACTTACTTAGAAGATAAGGGAAGGTGACATTTCCATTTTATATGGACATGAAATTCAGTTATTAAAGTAGTAATTATTTTTACTGTATTACTATTATTATTGCATCTTTTTGGGTTTGACAATAATTTTTCACATAAAAATTAGAAGAACAGCACTTTGCCAATATTTGAAGAATGTTTCCATCTCTGACACAAGTACATAGCTGTGAATAGTTAAACACACAGTGGATGCTAAGCATACCTGATTTGATTTTTGTGATTTACAAAACAGCCTTTCAACCAAAAATACTTTACAATGTCTCTAGTTTTGCCTTTTTCTTCACAAAGACTCCCGCTCTATATTAGTTCCTCATAGGTTAGAAACAACTTTTGATCTTGTATGGGTAACAGTTGCATTATGAAGAAATGACATAAGAAGTCTTGGTAACTCCTAAAAACAACACACACACATATACAAAACATCCTGTATGAAGACCTAACATCTTCTTAGTAGACCTCTTGTCATTCATCATGAGAGACTTTCAAACCATATGCCGTTCCTGACGTAGGTGAGTAGAATTCCCTTTACATAGTTCCAACCAATCAATTTCAGTCAAGTCTACAGCTCTGAAATCCATAGGGTTCATTTCCATTGCTGTTTCTCATATTCTACCTACACAAAGCAGTGAGGTGAATTTGCTGTGGTTGTATGATCTAAACAAGCCTTTTCATCTACCTGGATATAAGGTTTCTTGTTCTTCCTCCAACTTCTGCTAGTAGCAAGGAAGGAAGTGAGTTAGCTTATGTCTCATCTGGATAAACCAGAAGCAATACTGGTTAATGAAGAAGTATTTCTAGGATTAGATGAGATATACAGCCAAGCCTTCAACTGAGAGCTGCTGCACTCAGGATCCTACCTAGACCTCCTCAGTGCTCCCACAGGGACAGATTACACCTGCTGCCATAAATGCAGCTCTTGAACAGTTCTACTCATGAGACAGTGGCTTAATGTTCCCAGTTGTAAAAGTTCTTCATCTCAAACAGTTACTGACAAACCACACTTTTGAGAGTGATTCTTCTGAGTTTTTTTTTTTTAAGATTCTGAGATTTTTGTGGAGACTTGGTGTAATTTCCATATCGCTCACCCATTTTGTTCAACAATTGCTATTTCTCTTTTTAAATTACCATAACCAAGCATGAGAGGTACAGATAAAAAGCAGTTGGGCACAGTGGAAAGAAACACTAACTCTTCATCTGACAGACATTTCCTTGAGCGACTTGACAGGTATGGCAGGAAATAAGACACATTTTTGCTAATTGACTCAAGATCTACAGTTCTCTCATTAGCAACACATACACTCCCCTGGCTCTTTAAAGCAAAATTTGTTTTACACTTTAAAACATGGTGTTGTATTGTTTCATTGAAACACTGGCAAAGACCCAGACTGAAGCAGATCTCAAAATATGATACTACACACAATGTTGCATTCAATACTTTGTACTGTCTGTATGTTTTAAAGTTTCCCCTACCTCCACATATAAAGACAGGTCTCCTGTGGGCTCATATTCTGAACAGGAAGTCTCTTTCTGTCCCTACTGCATACTCAGCATCCTTCTACTGTGTTCAATAACAGATTGATAAAAATTTTAGTTTAGGCTCTGATTTCTTTCTTTAGCTGGGCAGACTTCTGTTTCAGAAATATCTCACTCATGATCATACTATAAATCAGATGATGTGTATCAAGACTTTTGAGAATGAGACTCCTGAGATCTATCCTTTGCCCACATAAATGTTACAGAACTACTCTCTGGTAGTACTTGAATTTCACAGGGAATAAGATTACATAGTCAGAATACAGAAGCTTTCAGAAAATACAGATCCAGATACATATTCTATGGGCTTTATTTGAAACAGAAATCTATGGCTGACTTGGTAATACAGAGAGATTAGCTGAATGCTAGCTTACTTTGCTTGCCTATGACATGGCATGTATATTGGCATTAACCCCACCTTCAGGGCACATAAGAAAGAAACTCTGCAAAATAAATGATAAAACATAGCACCTTCTACTTAATAGCAGATAGGGAAGACAATATCTAGATATTCTAAAGCAAATCTATCTAATTAGCTGCTTTTTCATCAGAAAATAAAAATATATTTCCAAAGAGTTCACGTGCATCCTTAAATCCTAAAGAATTTAAAGCCTTGGTACAGGATGCACCAGGTGTTCTTAATTTGTCGCCTCATGACATTGTATTACTACTGTTGGATCACTAGATCCAAGTTTACTCAACTGCAATCAAATACCTTGAAATGCAATGTTTAGGCAACCCTGACTGCTCTAGTCTCTTTTAGCTACAAACTGGAAAATCAGGATACCTATTTCCACTCTCAATGAAATTTAAAAAGTCATGGCAGTCAGGCGAAGTCCCTGGTGACTGGAAAAAAGGTACCATCACACCTATTTTTAAGAAGGATAAAAAGGATGACCCAGGGTATTGCTGACCTGTCAGCGTCACCTCTGCTGGGAAAGATCATGGAGCACATCCTCCTGGAAGCTATGCTAAGGCACACGGAAGACAGGGAGGTGATATGGGAGAACCAGTACAGCTTCACCAAGTGCAAATCCTGCTTGACCAACCTAGTGGCCTCCTGTGATGGTGCCACTGCATCAATGGACAAAGGAAGAGCCACTGATGTCATCTATCTGGACTTCAATAAGGCCTTTGACACAGCTCCCCATAACATCCTTCTCTCCAAATTGAAAAGATATGGATTTGACGGGTGGACTCTCCAGTGGATGAAGAACTGCCTGCAGGATCAAACCCAGAGAGTGGTGGTCAATGGCTCCATGTCTGGATGGAGATCAGTGATGAGTGGTGTCCTCCAGGAGTCAATGCTGGGACAGTTGCAGCTGTTTAATATCTTCATCAAATATATTGACAGTGGTGCCAAGTGTACCCTCCACGATTTTGTGGATGACACCAAGCTGTGTGGTGTGGTCAACAAAGCAGAGGGATGGGATGCCATCCAGAGGGACCTAGACAGGCTTGAGCAGTGTGCCAATAAGAACCTCATGAGGTTCAACAAAGTTAAGTGAAAGTCTTACACCTGGGTTGAGGCAACACCCACTACCAATACAAACTGGGCTATTAAAGGATAGAACACAGCCCTGCCAAAAGGGACTTCGGGGCACTGGTGGATGGCAAGTTAGACATGAACCAGCAATGTGCCCAAACAGCCCAGAAAGCCAACCATACCCTGGGCTGCAACAAAAGAAGCGTGGCCAGCAGGTCAAAGGAGGTGATCCTGCCCTTCTACTCTGTACTGTTGAGGCCTCATCAAGAGTACTGAGTGCAGATGTGGAGTCCTTAGTTCAGGAGAGACACGGACCTGTTGGAGTGTGTCCAGAAGACAGCCACAAAAATGAACCAAGGGATGGAACACCTCTCCTACAGGCTGAGGATCTGTTCAGCCTAGAGAAGAGAAGGCTGAGGTGACTGGAGCTTCCAATATCTGAAGAGGAGTAACAAGACAGAAGGAGACATACTCTTTAGCAGGGTAGGTGATGACAGGACAAGGGGAGATGGTTTCCAACTTGAAGAGGGTAGATGTAGGTTGGATATAATGAAAAAAAGTCTTTTACAGTGAGGGTGGTGAGGCATGGGAACAGATTGTCCAAAGATGTGGTGGATGCTTCATCCTGGAGATACTCAAGGCCAGGCTCTGAGCAGCCTGATCAAGCTGTGCAATCAAGCATGGATTCCTCTCCACTTCCCTTAGATCTAATGGCAATCATCATATTTACTTTGCCCCAAATCAGCCACAAGCTATTTCACAGTAAATTTAAATCAATATTAACAACCAAAATCCAGTAGCTTTACCATAAAAATTACAAACAAGTAACCAGTTTACTCAAAATTTCAAGGTCAAATGTTATTTAACAGGCGCTAAACCAGTAAATCTAATTTCACTGTTTCATAAATTCTCATGGATTTAGAAGGGAAGTAGAGTTAATCTACCTCAAAACAACAACAACAACAACAACAACAAAGAGAGAGAGAATTGAGCTAGAAACCTTATTCCTGATTTATGATGAAGGCTTTATCCCATCTGGTAAGTAGTAACTGGGCAACTCTCCAACCAGGAAACAAAGTGTGGCCTGAAATCTATCAGCTTTACTTAGCAACATTAGTTGGTAGTTTTGTTGGATCTTTAAGGTTTATTAAAACTGCATCAAACTGGAGATATAAGCTGCTAATTGCTGGATTAATTCACTTATGAAATAAATTTGAACCACACATTACAGATTTGTGCAATGACTTGCATTAATACAAACTACATCTTAAACTGTGCTATGACCTGATTTACTATGACAGGTAAATCAATATGATCAGGCTGGACAAAAAGAAGAGATGGGGGTATGTTTTCCTGTCTTAAGCTGGAGAATGCAATGCACTGAAATATCAATGAAGGAGACTGAACTTCATTTATGCTTAAAGTAAGCTACTTATCTTCAAGTTTTGAAACGTACCTCAGGCTGAGGTTAGCCTGCTAAAATTTAATATGTCTTGTCAGCACTGCCAATATATCCTGAGCTTGTTAGCTCCCATTAGCCAACCTAAAAGAAAAATTCTCTTTTTTCAAGCATAGGTATATGCAAAAATATATATATATGTGTATTGCAAATTTCTTATTCCTGACAATACCAAACTGATGTTGTGCTTTAGCTAGAATTTACAACTTCACATAGCCTTGAAGTTACCAGACAGGTGGAAAGAATTTCACGAAGAAATATTTTCACAAAGTAATAGTCACCTCAGGCAAATGTGATTACAGTAAGAATACAGGGTAAATAATATTCCAAGAGCTTTGACTTTTTTTAAGAACCTATGATTTCTAGATATCATAGGATGCATTACTGAACAACAATGATAGTCAACACCCTATTGTGAGGATGTCATTCCTTGTTATAAACACAGTATTTCAAATTAACATAGATCAGAATGCTGCTCCTGCTTGATTGTCCATGTGTCTGCAATTGTAAGGGGTTCTGCAGTCAGAAACAGGCCAAGTAAAACCTCTCAGTATTACCATAAAGCCCTCTCTTTGCCTCCAACAGGTGTCACATATAACCAAGGAAAGCACAGAAAGCTCTGACTTTCTCAAGACAGCCTTTTCTCTTGGTTAAGCTTGTAGAAGAGAAATATTATTTAATATTAACTGGTCTACGTATAGGGTAGAAATAAAATAAAATAAAATAAAATAAAATAAAATAAAATAAAATAAAATAAAATAAAATAAANTACCACATCTTATAGATAATAAGAATTCAAGCAAGAGAATAACGTATCTGTTGCTCCTTACAGAAGTATTTCTGCTCTAGCATGAAAACGGCCTTCATTTCAAAAAAATGGTTTGAAGCACAAATGCAGACTATAAATACAACAGAATAAAAATTCAACCCATCAATCTCTCACATCAAACATAAATAAAGGGTTGAGACTGTTTTAGCAGCTGTCTTGAAAAAAATTTTTGAAAAAGAATGGAAATAAATGCTTGGCTTCTTTAAAATCCAGTTCCTAAAGGCGTAGGTATCTATTCACTCAGGTTAGGAATATCCAGTGAAGGGAAGTTTCCAAATTGTTTGGATACGCTCAGTCACCCTTTTCAGTTTCTATTTCCCCAACAGCCAGAACAGCCTCTACTGAATGCACATCAAGGGAAACCCATTAAGTCAAAGTCCCCTGTGCCAGCATCAAGCAGAGGCTCTGAGCTCCAGCTGCACAAGAGGTTATATCTCCCAGGAAAAAGAACAGTGAAGATTTTGGCATGAAGAGGACAGACACTTCTTCTCTGTATACATAAAAAACTACCTTTTGGCAGTGCATCTTATTTGTCATACACCACTGCTTACATCAAGAAAAGGGCTTTATTTTTGCCCAGTAAGGACTAGGGTAGGATAGTCACCTAGGATTTGGGTGGGGAAAATGGGAAATGGACAAAGGAGCTATTACTCTCTACTTACTTGGGACTAAGTCATTGTCATCCAGATCTGGAGGAGAACTTAAGCTATTACAGGGAGAAAAATGAATGTTTGGGATACCCTATTGCTTACTTTGGAAGAATTAGAGAACTTTATACAACAGCGCTGGGGTGGCTGAGTTTAATTTTTTTATTCATTTTATCATTAAAGAGAGAAAAACCTGTCAAAAGCAGGTTGTAGTTTGGCTAGTGTGAATTTCTTCAAGATGAAGTAATCTCCAAGTAAAATGAAAGACTTCCCATCATAGCCAATAGCTGTCTTGGAGAGGAGAAAAATAGAAAAGGAAAAATCTTTCCATTCATGAGAAAGGAAATGGACACTTTCTAAAGCAGATGAGTTTTCCTTTCTCTTTTACAACATAATTTGTAAATGTACATATAATATGTAAATGCATGCAGATAATATTGCAGCCTTCTGTTTCTGAGATCTACTTCCACATTTTTCCTCCACGTTCCATATTTCCTCTCTGTTTAGATTTTTGTATATACCACATCATAGAGGAAAACAGAAAAAAAGATGATCCACTGCTGAGTGCTTCATTATAGGTCTACCACAGTCAATATAATAATTACCATCACTACCATTCAATTGGGTGAGGATCCAGCAGCCCTGAAAACAAATCTCATATAACATTAAAAACAGTAAAATAATAATAACATAAGAGTACTGTAAAACAGACTAGGAAAAAAAAAACAAAAAACAAAACAGTCCTTAGGGACTAGAAGAGCCTTCTTCAGAAATGATATCCATGAAGTTTGTCTTCATTTCTAAGGCATACTAGCTCAATGCGCTACTCATTGTCACAAGACTGGTTATATGCATAAATGTCAGACAATGAGAGCTGCATAATAAATCTAGTCTACAATGGCTTTTTATTGGGCAAGAGAGGTTATCGTGAGGTTGATTAGCCTCCAAGGAAATTTCTACAACAAGAAGCATATAGATATATCACTATCTCCTCTGAGTGTGATCTAAATGGTATGCAAAAAGGTAAGCCTTATTCTCAAGCGTTACTGATTAGAGATTGATGTACATTCCTTGTCATAATATGTTTTGAAAAAAACTTGTTCACTTCTATAAAGAAGAATTAGACATTTTCAAAACAAACTACCTGTGAATAATGTTTAAAGACCAGAATTATCATGTTATTCAAAAAAGTTTTGGAAAAAAAAAAGCTTGGAATTGCTTGAAATTTCAGAATACTTGATACGATTCCATTCTTACTTTATTGTTTTGTATTTAGCTCCTTCCTCATAGGAAAGTGTAACAGGAACTGCTGTGTAACACAATAGCTGAAATACTGCTTTATATATCACAATTATTCAATTATTATTGAAGGAACAGCTCATCCCTTCTCTGTTTAATTCAGTGAACGAATTTGAGGTTGGATTGCTTACATCCCGGCTAAGTGCCATGACTGTTGTTTTGTCAAATCAGTCTTCCTTATTCTTTCTCAATAAATACGTAAACATTTGCATAAGGAAGAGACCAAAACAAATTGATCTACTGAAACACTGTAAATCAGGCAAAAAAAGAAAACACCCTGGTCCTAGTTTCTAGCACTCCTAGGGAAAGTGTATTATCTACTTCAAGTAATATTCCTTATTAAAACTGTGAGATCTCTGAGAAACGCCTTAATTTTCATGGAGATGCATCTATTTGACAGGAAAACACATCACCCTAATATTTTGTTGAACTCCACATGACAATCTTGGCCGTGTAATGTTAGAAGATGCACTCGCTATATGAAAACCTTATCAACAGGGCAAACAGAACAAGGATCTATCTCCACTAGGATGGTAATAATTTCTTCCTGTATCGTGACACTTATATGCAAAATTTCACCAAGAATGACAGTAATTTTATGCACTGGAATACTCCCTGTCAGGGGGATTGGAACTAGATTATCTTTAAGGTCCCTTCCAATCTATGCCTACGATTATCTTATGATTATGATTAACACTGCCCATATTTTGCAAATTAAATAGCAAAAGACAGAGCAACATCAAAATTGCATGTTTTATATGTAGTTACAAATTATTTTACTTTATTTTCTGTCTTTCTGTCTTCCTCTGCTTCATACTACCTTTCTCCTCAGAGAGAGGGTCCATATACAGTTTCTTGGCTATCTGTCAATCACATTAATTCCAACAAAATTACTTTCCTTAAATTAAACATAGCAGAGATTCCCAAGGCAAAATAAAGCATGCATGATTCCATGTTTAGAAATGAAAGGGCATGTCACCTGTGTCTAAAAGAACAAATATTAAAAAGAGTATTTTTGTTCTGAAGAATTCCTGTATTTTACCCTATTTTTTATGGCTGCTGAACATCACTGACAATTGTCCTCACTATGTTTCAGATATTCAACATTTAATATGAGTAAATAGAACAGTTACCATAAAATACTAGTGACCAAACCTTCAGTTTCATGAGGTAATGTTCTGTACTTACTTAGAAGATAAGGGAAGGTGACATTTCCATTTTATATGGACATGAAATTCAGTTATTAAAGTAGTAATTATTTTTACTGTATTACTATTATTATTGCATCTTTTTGGGTTTGACAATAATTTTTCACATAAAAATTAGAAGAACAGCACTTTGCCAATATTTGAAGAATGTTTCCATCTCTGACACAAGTACATAGCTGTGAATAGTTAAACACACAGTGGATGCTAAGCATACCTGATTTGATTTTTGTGATTTACAAAACAGCCTTTCAACCAAAAATACTTTACAATGTCTCTAGTTTTGCCTTTTTCTTCACAAAGACTCCCGCTCTATATTAGTTCCTCATAGGTTAGAAACAACTTTTGATCTTGTATGGGTAACAGTTGCATTATGAAGAAATGACATAAGAAGTCTTGGTAACTCCTAAAAACAACACACACACATATACAAAACATCCTGTATGAAGACCTAACATCTTCTTAGTAGACCTCTTGTCATTCATCATGAGAGACTTTCAAACCATATGCCGTTCCTGAGGTAGGTGAGTAGAATTCCCTTTACATAGTTCCAACCAATCAATTTCAGTCAAGTCTACAGCTCTGAAATCCATAGGGTTCATTTCCATTGCTGTTTCTCATATTCTACCTACACAAAGCAGTGAGGTGAATTTGCTGTGGTTGTATGATCTAAACAAGCCTTTTCATCTACCTGGATATAAGGTTTCTTGTTCTTCCTCCAACTTCTGCTAGTAGCAAGGAAGGAAGTGAGTTAGCTTATGTCTCATCTGGATAAACCAGAAGCAATACTGGTTAATGAAGAAGTATTTCTAGGATTAGATGAGATATACAGCCAAGCCTTCAACTGAGAGCTGCTGCACTCAGGATCCTACCTAGACCTCCTCAGTGCTCCCACAGGGACAGATTACACCTGCTGCCATAAATGCAGCTCTTGAACAGTTCTACTCATGAGACAGTGGCTTAATGTTCCCAGTTGTAAAAGTTCTTCATCTCAAACAGTTACTGACAAACCACACTTTTGAGAGTGATTCTTCTGAGTTTTTTTTTTTTAAGATTCTGAGATTTTTGTGGAGACTTGGTGTAATTTCCATATCGCTCACCCATTTTGTTCAACAATTGCTATTTCTCTTTTTAAATTACCATAACCAAGCATGAGAGGTACAGATAAAAAGCAGTTGGGCACAGTGGAAAGAAACACTAACTCTTCATCTGACAGACATTTCCTTGAGCGACTTGACAGGTATGGCAGGAAATAAGACACATTTTTGCTAATTGACTCAAGATCTACAGTTCTCTCATTAGCAACACATACACTCCCCTGGCTCTTTAAAGCAAAATTTGTTTTACACTTTAAAACATGGTGTTGTATTGTTTCATTGAAACACTGGCAAAGACCCAGACTGAAGCAGATCTCAAAATATGATACTACACACAATGTTGCATTCAATACTTTGTACTGTCTGTATGTTTTAAAGTTTCCCCTACCTCCACATATAAAGACAGGTCTCCTGTGGGCTCATATTCTGAACAGGAAGTCTCTTTCTGTCCCTACTGCATACTCAGCATCCTTCTACTGTGTTCAATAACAGATTGATAAAAATTTTAGTTTAGGCTCTGATTTCTTTCTTTAGCTGGGCAGACTTCTGTTTCAGAAATATCTCACTCATGATCATACTATAAATCAGATGATGTGTATCAAGACTTTTGAGAATGAGACTCCTGAGATCTCTCCTTTGCCCACATAAATGTTACAGAACTACTCTCTGGTAGTACTTGAATTTCACAGGGAATAAGATTACATAGTCAGAATACAGAAGCTTTCAGAAAATACAGATCCAGATACATATTCTATGGGCTTTATTTGAAACAGAAATCTATGGCTGACTTGGTAATACAGAGAGATTAGCTGAATGCTAGCTTACTTTGCTTGCCTATGACATGGCATGTATATTGGCATTAACCCCACCTTCAGGGCACATAAGAAAGAAACTCTGCAAAATAAATGATAAAACATAGCACCTTCTACTTAATAGCAGATAGGGAAGACAATATCTAGATATTCTAAAGCAAATCTATCTAATTAGCTGCTTTTTCATCAGAAAATAAAAATATATTTCCAAAGAGTTCACGTGCATCCTTAAATCCTAAAGAATTTAAAGCCTTGGTACAGGATGCACCAGGTGTTCTTAATTTGTCGCCTCATGACATTGTATTACTACTGTTGGATCACTAGATCCAAGTTTTCTCAACTGCAATCAAATACCTTGAAATGCAATGTTTAGGCAACCCTGACTGCTCTAGTCTCTTTTAGCTACAAACTGGAAAATCAGGATACCTATTTCCACTCTCAATGAAATTTAAAAAGTCATGGCAGTCAGGCGAAGTCCCTGGTGACTGGAAAAAAGGTACCATCACACCTATTTTTAAGAAGGATAAAAAGGATGACCCAGGGTATTGCTGACCTGTCAGCGTCACCTCTGCTGGGAAAGATCATGGAGCACATCCTCCTGGAAGCTATGCTAAGGCACACGGAAGACAGGGAGGTGATATGGGAGAACCAGTACAGCTTCACCAAGTGCAAATCCTGCTTGACCAACCTAGTGGCCTCCTGTGATGGTGCCACTGCATCAATGGACAAAGGAAGAGCCACTGATGTCATCTATCTGGACTTCAATAAGGCCTTTGACACAGCTCCCCATAACATCCTTCTCTCCAAATTGAAAAGATATGGATTTGACGGGTGGACTCTCCAGTGGATGAAGAACTGCCTGCAGGATCAAACCCAGAGAGTGGTGGTCAATGGCTCCATGTCTGGATGGAGATCAGTGATGAGTGGTGTCCTCCAGGAGTCAATGCTGGGACTGTTGCAGCTGTTTAATATCTTCATCAAATATATTGACAGTGGTGCCAAGTGTACCCTCCACGATTTTGTGGATGACACCAAGCTGTGTGGTGTGGTCAACAAAGCAGAGGGATGGGATGCCATCCAGAGGGACCTAGACAGGCTTGAGCAGTGTGCCAATAAGAACCTCATGAGGTTCAACAAAGTTAAGTGAAAGTCTTACACCTGGGTTGAGGCAACACCCACTACCAATACAAACTGGGCTATTAAAGGATAGAACACAGCCCTGCCAAAAGGGACTTCGGGGCACTGGTGGATGGCAAGTTAGACATGAACCAGCAATGTGCCCAAACAGCCCAGAAAGCCAACCATACCCTGGGCTGCAACAAAAGAAGCGTGGCCAGCAGGTCAAAGGAGGTGATCCTGCCCTTCTACTCTGTACTGTTGAGGCCTCATCAAGAGTACTGAGTGCAGATGTGGAGTCCTTAGTTCAGGAGAGACACGGACCTGTTGGAGTGTGTCCAGAAGACAGCCACAAAAATGAACCAAGGGATGGAACACCTCTCCTACAGGCTGAGGATCTGTTCAGCCTAGAGAAGAGAAGGCTGAGGTGACTGGAGCTTCCAATATCTGAAGAGGAGTAACAAGACAGAAGGAGACATACTCTTTAGCAGGGTAGGTGATGACAGGACAAGGGGAGATGGTTTCCAACTTGAAGAGGGTAGATGTAGGTTGGATATAATGAAAAAAAGTCTTTTACAGTGAGGGTGGTGAGGCATGGGAACAGATTGTCCAAAGATGTGGTGGATGCTTCATCCTGGAGATACTCAAGGCCAGGCTCTGAGCAGCCTGATCAAGCTGTGCAATCAAGCATGGATTCCTCTCCACTTCCCTTAGATCTAATGGCAATCATCATATTTACTTTGCCCCAAATCAGCCACAAGCTATTTCACGGTAAATTTAAATCAATATTAACAACCAAAATCCAGTAGCTTTACCATAAAAATTACAAACAAGTAACCAGTTTACTCAAAATTTCAAGGTCAAATGTTATTTAACAGGCGCTAAACCAGTAAATCTAATTTCACTGTTTCATAAATTCTCATGGATTTAGAAGGGAAGTAGAGTTAATCTACCTCATAACAACAACAACAACAACAACAACAAAGAGAGAGAGAATTGAGCTAGAAACCTTATTCCTGATTTATGATGAAGGCTTTATCCCATCTGGTAAGTAGTAACTGGGCAACTCTCCAACCAGGAAACAAAGTGTGGCCTGAAATCTATCAGCTTTACTTAGCAACATTAGTTGGTAGTTTTGTTGGATCTTTAAGGTTTATTAAAACTGCATCAAACTGGAGATATAAGCTGCTAATTGCTGGATTAATTCACTTATGAAATAAATTTGAACCACACATTACAGATTTGTGCAATGACTTGCATTAATACAAACTACATCTTAAACTGTGCTATGTCCTGATTTACTATGACAGGTAAATCAATATGATCAGGCTGGACAAAAAGAAGAGATGGGGGTATGTTTTCCTGTCTTAAGCTGGAGAATGCAATGCACTGAAATATCAATGAAGGAGACTGAACTTCATTTATGCTTAAAGTAAGCTACTTATCTTCAAGTTTTGAAATGTACCTCAGGCTGAGGTTAGCCTGCTAAAATTTAATATGTCTTGTCAGCACTGCCAATATATCCTGAGCTTGTTAGCTCCCATTAGCCAACCTAAAAGAAAAATTCTCTTTTTTCAAGCATAGGTATATGCAAAAATATATATATATGTGTATTGCAAATTTCTTATTCCTGACAATACCAAACTGATGTTGTGCTTTAGCTAGAATTTACAACTTCACATAGCCTTGAAGTTACCAGACAGGTGGAAAGAATTTCACGAAGAAATATTTTCACAAAGTAATAGTCACCTCAGGCAAATGTGATTACAGTAAGAATACAGGGTAAATAATATTCCAAGAGCTTTGACTTTTTTTAAGAACCTATGATTTCTAGATATCATAGGATGCATTACTGAACAACAATGATAGTCAACACCCTATTGTGAGGATGTCATTCCTTGTTATAAACACAGTATTTCAAATTAACATAGATCAGAATGCTGCTCCTGCTTGATTGTCCATGTGTCTGCAATTGTAAGGGGTTCTGCAGTCAGAAACAGGCCAAGTAAAACCTCTCAGTATTACCATAAAGCCCTCTCTTTGCCTCCAACAGGTGTCACATATAACCAAGGAAAGCACAGAAAGCTCTGACTTTCTCAAGACAGCCTTTTCTCTTGGTTAAGCTTGTAGAAGAGAAATATTATTTAATATTAACTGGTCTACGTATAGGGTAGAAATAAAATAAAATAAAATAAAATAAAATAAAATAAAATAAAATAAAATAAAATAAAATAAAGTCTTCAAACTCTTAACAGCCCTGGAAGAGCACAGATAAATATTTATTCTCTGAAATCAAGACAGATGTGATATAAAGAAAAATTACTTTTCCTTTTTTTGCTAGTCTCAAATCTATCTTCTATGGATTTCCATTTATCAACAATGCCAAGACATCTTATACTTGATGTTCATTAGAAAGTCCATCTGCACATGTGAGATGTTGAAACTTTGTTAATTCATATGCATATGACCATTTAATTAGATCTCTTGTCTTAATTTGATACTTTGATTCCACTGAAATTTCTTCTTTTCATTGTTGCTGTTGTGCCTTGACTGCTCCACTGATGCGTGATAATTTGCATTCTTTTTTTTTCCTATGAAACCACAATGGACAGCAACTTGCATTCAGCAGTAAGTGAAGTTTAAACATTCACTTGAAAGTCTTTGAGTAAAATTCTGTTTTTAATAACCTGTTCTAAGGTCACTGTTTCGGGGAGAAAGAAATTGCATATTCTGCAGTAACTAAACATCAGGCAGATATCTGCCTCTTGAAAGCCTTTATTCATTCTGTAATGCCAACTCTTAAATGACTACTAATTCTAACCACCGATAAAGATAACTGCATAAAGTACCATGTCCACTCGAGAAGCAAAAAAACAAACAAAATACCGACGGAGTGATCTGAAACATCTGAGAAACATTTCAGTGATTTCAAAGATTCAAGTGCCAGTGCTATCATAAATGTGTTAAATGATACCACTGAATTTCTATTATGGATCTGGATTTGAACAGATAATGGCACAGTTAATAGTTTGTCATGGTAATCCTACCTTTCAGTTTCATCTTGATTTTGGAGGTAGCAGTTGATTGTGTTGACTAGAAAGCTAAACAAACGACCATACAGAGATTTTGCCAAAAGATCCCGGTAAAATTCTGCCATCTCTATAGTGTGTCTCCGTACTATCATGTCCCCTAAGACAAACAGCAGAAAATGGAAATAAAACATATTGTAAAACTTGCCTTAAGTAATTTTAGTTACAGTAAGTCCTCCCATCTTTTTTTACTTCTCTTTTGCCATACCTATATGTGCTGCTACTGTTTTTCAGAAGCCTCCGGCAAAGATAAGGAGACTGTTAACACAAGATCTTCAGGTTGGAAGCATGAACTTCTTTTCAAAAGAAAAGGATACGTGTATTACAGAGAACTAGTATCTTACTGAAAAGAACTTTTTCAAAACTTGTGTTTTTTAAAGACACTCCTGATGACTTTAGTTCTTAGTATTAATATCAAATCTGTGACCTTGTCATATTTACAAGGCTCATCAAACCGTTGACAGAGTCCATCTCTGTCAGACTGCAAAACTGCTTTGCTCCATGTTATAAAGACAGTTTTAATTCAGTCTGACGTACTGCATGGCAGATAATCCTGCATATTCCTAACAGATAAGTTTTATGTGACCATGAAAAATACAAAACAAAAACGATCAGTTTTAAAATTCTCAAATCAGAAGGATCAAAATGTCACCAAGCATGACCTATGAGAATGTAACCTTGGAAAAGATTACCTTTAAAATACTGAACATCAGTTGTTAAGGCTGAAGCAAGCTCATCCGGTGAAACTTGCAGCATCCCTGCCACTGAAATGAAAAGAGAGTTTAAAGAAAGCCTCACCTGAGCTCCATAGCATATTACATTCTTTTAGAACAGATTTTTTTATGTAGTTGTTCTTTTTTGATCAGTGAAAGGACCCATACTGTAAAAAACAAGAGCGCTGTAAGAGGAGTAATCAGAATTAATGAACATATACAATTGGATTACTATAATCAGCACTTTGTGAAGTTTGGAGCATGTGTGCATATTACGTTACAGCTTTCTTTTCTCCTGAAAGGTTACTCGGGACTTTCCACAGCACTTGGCAGACTTTGTCTCCTACAGGAGTTAAGGTATGCTGCTTACAGACAATCTCTATCCATAAGCCACTCTGAGGAGATTTGTTAGCGACCAACAGGGCAAACTTCAAAGCGTGAAACCAAGAGACCCTCTTAAGAAACAGATTTTGAAAGGAATTTGACTCAATGCAAATCGTTCAGCTGTTGACAAGCCGCACACGGGTGTTTTAAAAGAAAGCTGCACAAAGTGCCCTGTACAACTTCTTCTGGGAAATTACATTTGACGCTGAATTGAATAATTGACGATACTAGCACTTTATTTAGTCTCATAAAAATTCACAGTTTATAAAACATGCAATCAATGGGGCACTGGCCTCTCCAGCAGTGGATGCTGGCTCCCTGGAGCTGGGTTTCCACCTATCGGTGGCTCAGTGCAAGCTCCCTCCTGTGGGGTCGAGTAGCGGTCTAGCAAGGCCGCATCCCACTGACCTTGTTCCAGCAGCTGCAGGTCCGACACCAGCGCTGTCTCAGTGTCTGTCAGGGCCGTAAAGCAAATGTCCCCAAGATGCAGAATTGCTGAGAGGATTACGAACAGGTTCTCCACCTCCTGCGCATGTTTCAAGCACAATTAAAGATAAAGAAGAGATCTGCTGGGCACACCGGTGAAAGGCAGCACTCTATAGAAACACACACTCCACGAGTTTATATATCACTAAATTAAAAGGTATTCATGAGAGAACTAGTAACACGAGATTTGGATTTAGAAATCGAACTGGAATCTAATGAGGACATAAAATGACAAGATCACCCTTTCGAATTTTCGTTTTAACATAAATCACATCAGCTACTGAGTCAAGAAACCTCTTCAAGAGCATGTGGAAAAAATACTGAACTATCTTTAATGGATACATTATTTCTACAGGAAACATATCTTCTCCATGGGGATTTTTCATTAAGTCAAACTCTGCATCTAGGAAAAGCAAGGTCAGTTTCTTCCTCAGCCATCTGCATCCCTGAGCAAAGTGTCTAGCTTTAAATTACAGCAGGTTCCTGGCAGTAAAAGCAGTGCTTAAGGTTGCAAAGAAACAAAAGCAACTTCCTTGTCACCCATGATTGCATGCTATGTTCAGATATCGCTAACACTGTGAAACAGATACCTTTAAGCACTTGGTTTTTCCTGCATTTATTTTTACCACACCAGCAAGAGAACTAATTTTTGTGTTTGTTTGTTTTTAAATTCAAGCCAAAAAAAAAAAAAAAATCAAAAAAAAATGGAGCAAAAATTCTTAAGACATGGAAAAATGTGTGTACTACTTGGATGGTTTTTTTCAAGTGAGTTATATAACAACTGTGCTCCTCTGAAATTTTAAAACAGGAAATTTGATAACCACTATAGCATTACATGGCATTTATGCATAGCAAAGCTACTTGACATCTCTTACTTGAAATATTTGTGAAATATAATATTCTATAGAACCTGATTCTACTGCATCAGTAGAAATGACAGCAAGAAGCCTGACTGAAATTGTAGAGTAAAATTAAAAAATAAACTGCAGATGAAATATACTCCCTTTTCCCTCTGGTGACTACACTGAATTCTGAACACAACAAAACCAAGCTTGAATAACTTTTCATCAGTTTGCAAAGCAATAGGTCAAAATAAAAAAGGCTTTTCTTTTTCTTCTTGTTCCATTTTCTAATAATGCCTGAAAGCAGAGGACAGTAAAAAAAGCTTACAGCATTTCTAGGACCTGATTCTGTTTAAGTAGCTTTGATTCTTTAAACTATATTCTAACGACTTCAATCTCTTATTGTAAGAAATAGATGGAAGCAGGGCAAGGGTATATTTCTCTATTACAAAATTCCAACGTTGAAGGTTTTTTTTAACCAAGATATATAAAAAACAAACAAACAAACAAAAACCTTTGTTGTCCTTAATTATGGGCAAACTATGAATAACGTACATCTTGCAAGAAATGAATACCACACTAATCTGGCATTCAAGCCAGGGTGATACCTCTTACTTCTTGCTCTTGGGCAAGGCCTAATGCCATATGAACACAGCACAGTTCTTGTCAGCTGGTTCAGAACTGGTTTGGGGATGACTGTACCACACTGACTTGTAGTGGGGGGGGTGAAGATAGCTGGGTTTTTTTGGTAGTTTTGGAAAGGCCTCAGATTTAGTTCAGGTTCTAGAGTCTTGAAGACTTTTGAATCATATTCTAAAGTATATGTTCTTTCAGATTTAAAACAAGTTTTTAATAAACATTAAGGTACTTTGCAGAGTTCCACTGAAGACTGCTTAAAAATGTTCATGTAGTTCTTCAAAGAGACCATCTGACCTATTATTGAATGTGAACAGATAGTAAAAGACTAATATACACAGATCTCTCCATGTATCTTAGAAGTAATGGGTAGTATTTTTAGGATAAATGTTTTATTTATGTTATTCCATAGAAAAGATCAGCCTGCAGTACTCTCAAACTCCACAGATCACCAATCTATAATCATTTTAACGCTATTTGGATGTAGAGAAGCTTTGAGGCTCATTCACACTTCCCTGAGATGCCACATTCTTCCAGAATTCTCAGCAAGGTAAAGAGCTGGATCTCAAAACACCGAATATTTCTATAGGCTTCCAAAATGTGATTCACTATGCATTCTATTATTTATTTATCAGAGAAACCCCTTCCTTAGTGGAACAAAAAGATTAATGAAGGAGCTAGAGAGATGTACCCCTATATGAACCCTGCGCTAAACGCTAGGATTCTGGAAAAGCACGGAACTTCAATTCAATTCTCCAGGTGCTGAGCTTAAGATATTAGGAGTAAAGGATAATTATGCTAAATATAGCTATATGTGTTCCATTTCATATATAGCCACATGAATATTCGTGGCAAAAAATAACAACAACCCTGAAACATTTCTTTATATCAAAACATGGCATAGGTTACCAAAGAACATTTCCTACTACCTTAATTAAGGAATACACAGTTAATATGAGTTCTTATACTCAGTCCCCCATTTCTTCTTCACATTTCAGTGTGATTTCCCTCACACTGTGCTCCAAAAGCTTTTATTGATTAATTTTCTAAATATCTTCTTCATTAGTGCAATAAGATTGAAGGCAAACATCAGACCTATCTTCTTGTTGCCTTCTTGGCATTGTTAGCTCTTTCAAAGTACCCTGCCCTAATTTTATTTCACTTAATATGTATTTACTTCTGATGTTGCTAGTAAATGCATTTGGAATGTGTGTTTCACAAAATTAAAAGGGACAGTGAGATAATTGGGAAGGGGGGAAATTCCTGTGGGTTTTATAAGGTTTCTGTCATATGGGATTTGATTGTTTCTTTTTATCTATGTAATTTAATTGTTCAGAGTATTATACCTTGAAGCTGTTTTGCGAATCTTTAAGAATGAAAAAGATTTACATTGTTGGTGCTGTGTCTAATTAAAAGTGATTACAGTAATTTCCCTGGAGTGAAGTAGTACTTCATACTCTTTCAAGGTCTTTACCAATAGAAAAAAAAAGACAAAAAAAGCAAAAGACAAAAAGAGGCTTCTTTTCTCCACAAATGGTTATTGGAGAGAGTTCTTCACGACTTGCTTTCAATGAAGTAATGCTGCCATTTTATTTGCAAAAAAAATAAACTTTTGTAACTTACCAGGCTATTGAATCCCATTGCACTAAGAGCTTCTTTCAGAACTGTTAATTTCTCCCTGTTTTGAGGGTTAGCTGTTAGCATTGTATCTTCCAGCCCAGTTTGGCTTAGATACCTGCACAGAGGGAAATCAGCATATTGAGTATTCCAATGCTGGTGGCAAAATCAAGCTGATGAGGTTCCCCTTCTAATCAGAGATTTATCACAGATTTCTCAGCCATCAGAGGGAACAGTACCTATGACAGAATGCTACCCATCTCCTTCCTTAAGCTCTTACTTAACACCACATTCCTTGAGTGCAGGTATAAACTCACAGACTACAGCTGCAAAACCCGTATGGACATTCACTGAGTATATGTACAGGGACAAAAAAAATCACATTTCTGAATTTCACACTGAAGTGAGATTGCTCCATTTTTGTGTTCAGATACTTTCTTCCTGTATTTACCTCAGAAAAAAATTGTTAAAAGGAAATCAGTGTGCCTTCCCCAGCTCTGAACTTTAGCCTGACTTGTAAACTAACATTTCAGATTTAAATTATACCACTGAGATTTTTGCCATTCTGGCAGTACCAGAGATTCCCCTTCAGAAGAAAGATTTGAGGAGATCCTTTGATAACTCTAGCTGCTTTAAACCCCCCTGGCTAAGGAAGAGATCAGCTCCTATCTGCTTCATTCTGTGATCATACTCTCCCTTAGCAGCTGAAAAGGCGACAGGTATACTCAGTCTCTCCTAGAACAAAGTACTAAATAAGTACATAGTGTAGTAAGTACACACAGCCCTTTAGCTGTACTGTGTTACCCAACACTGTGAAGTGAAAGGATAAGCTAAAACCTTTGCAAAAGTAATGATTAGATGAGAGAAAGAGAGGTATCTAGTGCAGTAGCTAACTCAGGGGAAAAAACAGAACCAACATAAAACAGTAATAGAACAAAACAGAATAAGCAAAAACTATAGCACAAAAGACTAGGGAAAAGAACAGCAATCTAACCTTTATAACAATTTATTCTCACCCTTCTGAAATACATCTATGGGCACAATAGTACTCTTAGGGCACTATGGAGGGCATGATTTCAAAATAAAAATGTTACCACTGATAGTTTGGCAATAATCTTGTAAAAGTGGTAGCTCTTATAAAGTTCATCTTTTGTGTGAACATATGCAGCTTTTAGAAACAGGTAAAGGAATATCTTAATATTTGCACCGTTGTAGCTGACAGTGAGGTTTACAAGATACAAGTAATGAAATATCCTGTGCATTTTTAACAGACCGATAGTGGGTTCACCAGTGTGGATTTGGCTTGGATTGATACTGGTATAAGCTACCTCAACTGGTGGGGCTAAGAGAGAATGATGGGAAAAATGTATGCCCAGGTGCATAAGCACTTTCTGCACCCACAAAAAAACTCAACGAGCAGACTACAAGTACAAACAAGCCTCACATCACAGTGGCTAAAGCCTGTGCATTAATACAACCTTTGAGAACATGGTTCTGTGATCATCATTGCCAGAGCACAGCATTTCCTTGAAGTTACTAAAAACATGTGGGCTTTCTTCCCAAAAATGGCAAATAGAAATGATAGCACATCTGTCAAATTAGCTAGAAGCAGATAATAAAGAGTGTACGCAAGATTTTTGGGTTTGATTTGTGTAGGGTTTTTTCATTTTCTGTTTTTCGGGTTTTTTTCCACATTGCTTGCATATTTCAAAAAGAGGCTAGAATAAACTTGATGCTGAACCTGGCACAGAATTTACCAGTGTAAAGGTTAATCCAGCAGAAAATTTTCCATAGTTCTTAACTGCTGTGTGAGCTTATACTAGTTCAGTGCTGTGTCGGCCTGCTGCAATATCAATCCATAATTGGGAGATTTGCAGCAGCATCTATTCTGCTGTCAAAACATCCTACTGTTGAATGGATGGAGCAGTTGGAAGCTTATGGCCATGCTTGCAAAGAAGGCTCATTGCTGGAGTTCTTGCTGAAGAACTCTGTCTCTCAGAGTACTAAGCAGGAGATACTCTCCTTCACTCAAGAGAATATTGTATACTGTTCTTATCTAAGCAACTCGATTAGCTCTTTTTAGCATAGCTAAAGTGCTGTTGGATATCATAGCAGCAGAAAGTTCATGAACACTACCAACACTTATCAAGGCAGGCTATGGCATAGCAAAGTGATGCAGGATGCTCACTCCCTTGGAGGAACAAGGAGAGCTGTGATACGAACCAACATGCGGCAACTCTTGCCGTCAGCATGAGCATTTCTTGCTGATACAGCAGCGGGGCAAACTGGGCACCTGCCAATCCAGGCACCCGTGGCTCCATCAACCCAGCAATAAACTGCAGCATCTGCCGGGACATGCCTGCTGGAAGGCAACGTGACTTTCCTACTATAAACCTCCTCCAGCTTTAATCAGCAGATGTGCCAGTGCCCTTGGAAAGGGCTGAAGTTGGACTTTTCCTAAGGAGCGGTTGAGTTTAGAATCAGTTTCCCTAGTCTAAAAGCAATGAAGGTATTTTCTAACATGTCACGAGCCGCGTTCCTTTTCCAAACTATTTTAAGAAGTAAAGAAAAATGAAAATTTCTTTGAAGATACAAACATTGAATTACTGTATGTTTATTATATGAAGCATATTATTAATGGTGGACAAATTGCACAGAATGCTTAGAACTGTTGATGGATATCATACAACTCCCCAAAATGCACAAACTGTACACTATAACAGAGTAAGCGCACTATACTGACTGTACAAGGAATCACAGATCACATTTTTTCTAATTACTCTTAAGTTCATTCTACCTTAGAAACACAGCAAATTTAGACAGAACTATAAACTTTTCTGTGCTTGTAAAACTGTTCCCTGCCAACTCCTTCTTATCCCTTTAATGACCCCAGATGAACAGGAAGACAAATGTCTGAGACACCCTTAGTACCAACAGTATTACTTTCACCTGTTTATGTGTAAGAACCAAGTTCAAAAAGAATTCTAAATTGTCACCTTTCCTATAAAAATAAGGAAAGGGGAAAGAGATGCCTCATACTGTAAAAGTTCTAACACAAATTAAACACATTTCATTGCAGGCACATCATTATTCTATAGTGTAAATATTTTTAGTAAATGTAGCTTTTCTCTCATTTATGAAGCATTTTTTTCTCCTGACATTCAAGCAGTCTGGATAGAGTTGCATTGCTGCGGATAGAAGTGGATAGAACTGCTTAAAATTTCTATTGTGAGCCTACCATGTCACTTCTGCTTATTACTTTAACTTACCTTTTTGTTATTGTAACTTGCAGTGTTAGAGCCACCCCATTTATGAAATTCTGGTGTATTACTAGAGTGTCTACAATGGTCCTGTAAGTTTCGTATCAGGTGCAAACCATACCTGGTGACTCTTAATTTCTTTGTTACTGAAAAAATTAGGAATGCTGCTATACGTGTCAGAAGGGGTGTTCCATAATATCCAATCCACGCATGTAGGCTGCACACCAATTGTGGACTGACTTTATCACAGCTCAATTCACCCTACTTATTAATCTCTGAGTGCAAATTCACTCTGCAATTGCACACTCACATTGTTTACTGTAGCTTTAGAAAAAGATTCTCAAATTTTGGCTGAAGTTGAGAATTCTGGCTGAGGGTACATGCTCAGAAAAGTGATGTTTTATCTCCAGTAAAAGTGATGAACCAACTCGTCTATGCAGTTCTAATAATTACCTCCTTTTTGCTGACTGCCTAACCATCTGTTTCAATGCTGCCATGTCAACATTTGCACTGGACTAGTATTCTCATTAGACAGCTTATCAGCAGACAAAAAAGTTATATGCACATGTGATCAGCGAATGTTTATTTCAAAAAAGAAATTCACTGATCCACAAAATGGGGTTCTGTTAGGAAGATGAATTAGTCACAGAATCATAGAATGGCCTGGGTTGAAAAGGACCTCAAAAATCATCTAGCTTCAACCCCCCTGCCACGGGCAGGGTCGCCAACCGCTAGACCAGGCTGCCCAGAGCCTGGTACATAATTTTTCACCCATCACTGCAATGACATACATCGAATTTTCAGGTAGGAGTATGAATGTATGCGCAAGAATATTTTTTAAAAGTGCTTGCTATTACATGAAATTGTTTTTGTATTAACTGCTCATATAAGTTAACAATTACTCTTTATCTTTCTCATTATAATTGCTACAATCAACATTATTTATATTACTCCACTTACACCCGCAGTACACATCATAATTTGGTATCTATATCTCAAATAAGAAGAAGAAATACACTGGGACAAATGACAGTTTACCTGAATAATAAATGCACATTCCGAAGTTTCTAAGACAACCATACTGGTAAAAGATTTCTTTAAAGAAATACTTTCTGCTTAGATGACGGAGGAAATAGCAAGGAACTAAGACTAAAAAGTGAAGTTTAGACTATCAGTTGGCTGCTCTGTCAAAAACTCAGCAAAGCAATATTTTAATTGGATTGAATTATTGAAATTAAATTGGCTTATTTTCTTTTGAACTGCAACTCAATACCATTTAGCATCAAATGAAGTAATCTGCCTCATTCAACAAAAACAAAACACGTAGTTTTATTTCCTTACAAGAAAAGCAAAGGAAATCAAAAGTAGGAATCACAAAATTATTACAGAAAGTGAAAGTATCTTTTTAGTCTAATTCTCCTACTTGAGTTGTTACATTTCTAAAATATATGAAGAGCTAAGAAAAGAATGATCTTCAAATTTGATAGGGAATTTAATTGGGAAGAGGCTATCCCTTTATTTGGTTACTGTCTCCTACTCGGCACACCCCGCAGAAAATATCTATAGCTCCCCCACTCTGTGCATCAGGCAGACCATTTACAAGTGAGTTCAAAGCAGCTGGAGCACAGAGATTTAACCTTCATGTCTCACATCCAAGCTCCAGTTCCCTCATGCTAAGCCAGAGAAGTTTAGCACAGTCAAGAACACTGCAGGCTTTCAAAAATCAGCTTTTCTTGATTTTCAAAAGTATACTCAAAACAAAACCAGAAAACAATCACTTTCTGGCCATGAATCTGCTTCCCTGATGTTGAAAAGCTGACTTACACTTTGATCAGAATTCAGGGTATCCATATACTTCCCAACTTCAGTCATCAAAGTCTGCAGACTGTGATTATCAGAGTCTCAAGGGAGACCTGAACTATTGATGTATATCACACAGGGAGCCTCTTAAATTTCTGGCAAAAAAAGGGTGACAAATAATATTCTGCACTAAATGTTTGGACAACTACAAACATCAAGTACTTCAAACCATATTGTTTATTGCTGCCAAGTGAGGGGACAAAAGCCCTTGATACACGTGGCTTATCACAAAGAGAGATGTTGTCACAGGGACCCTAGAGGAGCAAGCCTTCCTGAGGTTTGTTACAAACTTTGATATTTCACTAACAGAACAAATAACATATTAGAAAAACACTGCCTCAACACCTAACCACTCTGCATTCATAAAAAACACTTGAAATGTTCAAGTATTCCGTATGAGCAGATCCTTTACATCACATATATATATATATACACATACATACACATTATTGTTGTTTATCATACAAAAATATGCAGTTCATTACAGTGGTTCAATTCCTATCTGACAGTGAAGCTGTCTGAAAAAGATTAGCAGGTTGCTCCCACTTGATCAGAAATTCCCTTTTGTCAGTACAGTTAAAAGTTGGATTCCAATTAGGGAAAAAGAAGAAGCCTGGTTTTGCCAGATGGACACTTCATAAAGCTCTCCTGAAGTAAATACATACTGTTATGAATAATTAAGAGATTGGTGGGATTACATTACTAAGTATTTCTAAGTCACTATAAAAATGTTGATTAAAGTCCAAAATTATGAAACAAAAGGATATATATATTTTTTTTTTAAGGTAACATCTAACCGCTTGCTAGGCCTCCTGATAGAAGCTGAGCGCTGTCACAACTAAACACTGTAAAACTTCCTGGACTATAGTAGGTTTGATATAAGAGAATACAATACAAGAAATAAGAGAATACATAATATAAAGATTAGCTCTAAGTCTTGAAATCTTACTACAGCTGGTAAATCGGACCAATAAATGTGTTTAGTGGTAATAAAGATTTCACATATCACAGCTAAAATCTTCAATAAACAAGCTCAGGGACCTCCTGAAGTCCCTGACAAAATGAATTATTCTATGAAACGCAGTGAACTTAGAAGATACCTATTTTTGAACCTGAGAAAAATAATCATTTTGACCCCAAAGGAGAGAGAGATCAACGCTGGATGCATTACCTTGACCTCTGAACAAAACAAAAATCAAACTACCTAGCTCTTACAGCTTTCATATCACAGCTGAAGTATCTGATGACAAATCAGTTTTATTTAAGAAACAACAGGATTATACACACAGTATGTTCTAAAATCAAAACAATCTTAAATGTGTGAGCCCAAGGATTTGTGCTCTCCATTTCCCCTGCTTAGGTCAGCAGCTCTTTTCACTGTCAGTACTTTATCTGTCAACCCAAAGAGTAGAAAATATTTTATATAATACTGTCTCAACAACTATTAGTACCCTAATTATTTTATGAGGAGTAAAATGTCTTTTCACCTCAGAAATAAATATTTGGCCAACTTCTAAATAGTCTTTTTAAAAGTGAGATAATAAAGTTTAAGAAAAACTAATATTAACAATTTATCAACAGAAAATTTCAAGATACGGACCACTTTCTACAGACTGGAAATCACAGAAAACCTCCTCTGGATTTTTATTTTTATTTTTGTTTTTTAAATCTTCAAAACAGCTGTGGAAATAGAATTAGGGTAAAGTCAGAAAAGTTCCACCAGTTGATTTAGAAAGGCTCAGGACAAACACCTGGAATTTAGGAAGATATATCCCATTTGAGCTGCACCAGAATAACTGTCACGATTCATGCTGGCAACATGATCTCCAAGGTAATTCAACTTGATTTTCTATCTAGACAATAAATGGCTTGTACCTTCCTCATGAAATTATTTATTCATGATTCTAGCAAGATGAATTAATAATAATAATAATCCTTTCTCATACAGTACCAGTAAGGGAAGATAAGATTTTTGTTTCAGAAAATGTTACTGGGCCTCTAGGTAAACAAGTATGCTGGCTGAGTTCAATCGTACTTTATGTAGATATTAACTTTTACATTGCATTAACTGGGAAAAGATGGGATTCAGCCAGTCACTACAGAGATTTTCCTTATTCCAACTATCACCCTGGGGCAGAAAATCACAAATTCCAAGATTTAGGAATAATAAAAACATCTTCCTGGTAAGAACCAGGAATATGAATGTGAACACAGCTAAAACAGTTCTGACGTTAACTTCTGAATCAGTAAGTTTTCTGTTCTGTAGCTGCTGCAGTGGATTTTCAAAGAACCTGTATGTTTGCACAGCAGATCCTGTCTAGATACAGACTTGGATCTGATCTCTGGAGGCCCCTTTCAAACCAAGAGTAAAGGAAAATATTGTTTTGCTCTGTTTATGTTTCTTTAGTCGGTGAAAGGGGAAAATGTCATAATCTGTTCTTTTGTGAGATATCAGTGTAACTGGTTCCTGTGAGGAATTATGAGGTTTATGGTTTCCTTTCTTCTTCTGATCCGCTTGCCAATGTGTCAGTTCTCCACTATTAGCAGTTCTCTACGTAGCTAACACGAGAGAAAAAGAATCGTATCAGCTCTTATCTAGCACAACTGACCACACTCCCTAGCATATTTATTTTGGTAAAGGAGTCCAAGATCAGTGAGTGAAGAATTTTTACGTGCAAGTGCCTAAGAATAAATATTTAACATAAACAAATAGTTAACTAAAAACAGGACAGCATGAATAATTATTTGTGCAACGCAAGTCACTGCAGATTATGTTATGAATCAAAAATCCTGGATTTTGTCTATAAATCCTCCATTTCTTTTATAAAAACAACTTACAAATAATACTGTCATGTTCACTTACTAACTCAAAATAGCTAATAAAAAGGATTCTGATACTTCATATTTACTTATTTACACAATCCAGCACATCCACAATTTTTTGTAGAATGTCATGCTGTATCCATGTGGAAACAGATGCAGTAGTTTTCCAAGCCCTTTCTGTGCTGTTCAGCTGAAGAAAATAAGAATAGAGATATAAAGTAAGAAATGAAGGCTCTTTCAGAATACCATCCTCATCCTTAATATGACATCCTGCACATCTCTCCCAGCAGATAGAGGTATCTAAACTCTCTGTAACAGTGCTGACAAGCAGGAAATAGAATTGTCACTGTTTTGCATGAGCTGGCTGACAAGTCTCAGCTTTAGCAGACAACACTTAACAGTGTGTTCATGTCTTGAAGGAGAACATATCACTTACACCACATGGATTCAAATATGCCTATTTGAAGGTTTCATCTAATTCTGGTGTTGTGAAGGATTTTGTCACAGCTTAATTAAAAAGTGACATTTTTAAATGCACAGATATCAATTCTGTATTAACTTCTATACAACGCTGCCATCAATTGCTCTAAGAACAAACACAGATCATGCACTCATGAAACCATGTTCAGTGGTAACAGACCACTGGAATAAGAAGGAAGTAAAGGGTTTTTTTTTTCTTCCTGGGTTTATATGTACTGTGAAGTAGGAAAATTTATAGTGCTACTGTATGTTTTCCCAATTCAGCAAAAATTCTATGTGTAACTAATCTGTGTTTGATCCCACTGATTCCACTTCAATCTTAGTATTATCATAGATGTTAATAAGAAGAACAATTGTAAGTTAAAACTTGGCACTCTATGGTGCACTTTGGTTCACTGTAAAGGGGAGATGAAGTGTTTAAGGGACTGCAGGCAACAAGTAGTAATAGAGATCTAGTCTTCAGCACTGCCTACCATTTGAGGTGTCTCTGCTAAGCTACACGATAGGCCACAAAATCTTAACTTTTATCTTTACCTATACATAAATATCTAAAACAAAGACAGTATTAACTGGACTTTTCTTATTACAAAGTCTTAAATCTCCATTAATTGATGCTTTGTTGCTAAAAAGTCCTCAAGAGGATCAACATCATAGGAGAGTAAAGCAGTATTTCATAATCAAGTTCCAGCTCTAACACAACCAATATGTGTGTTGTGGGTGTCATTTAATGTGACATTGTATTAAGAAGCACGGATTAACAAGCTAAATCCCTTCCTTCCCCTTATTAGTGATGCCCAGTGAACCATGTACCTGCACAATCATGTGAAAAGCATGTGGCTTTAGCCTGTGCAGTGCACATCTCTCCTTCCCAACCAGCTCAGGGCAGCAACCCTGATTAAGCATAGTGGTCATCACTGAAAATTCAACATTACCAGCTCAGTTAATTTTTACCTTAGGCTAAGGTGAAATTGTAGTAGCACAGATACATGTTAGTTCCAGATGAAATGTTACCCCTTACACGATCAGTTATCTAAAAACTAGGTCAGTTTACTGTCCTCACTTTAAATATTTGTGAAGCCTTTCTCAGAAATATGCCATATTTTTCTAATAGCTATTCCCATGACAGCTTCCTCCATCCCAAGTTTTAACTTAGGTATAAATAAACACTGAATTTAAGGACTGTTTTACCAGTCTGAGAATGAATGACTTAACAGTTTTACACGTTATACAAAATTTCTTCAAACACTCTAAAGCAAAAGATATTGAGCTTGTAAACACAGGACATTACCTCTCAAAAATAAATGGCACTAACGTGAGCTACATTTTCAGAGTCACAGAATAAGATATTACAACAAACACTTTTACTTCTTTAGATCTGCCATATGAATGTAAGAGGACAATGTACTCCGTTTAGTGAGGAAAAGCTGCCTTGCACTTAGCACTGGTTGATATGTAAACAGAAATGAGATAAAGACAAAACAAAACAGTTGACATCAATGAAGTGAGCGACATTTACAGAACATGATAATGAATAGCTTCTAGTTGTGTTCCGGGGTTTTGTTTTTTTAAAGAGAAAATGGCACATTTTTGTTGCCTTTTCTCCTTTGTTTTCAGCTTTTAAACCAATTCCAATCAGAATAATATTTACATCCTTTGAAACTTGTTATACAGTAGTACTGAGCTGTAATTGCTGCTACTTAAGCGCACAGATTTCCACTCAAGACTAATGCAATAAAGCACCAAAAACTGCATTTTAAGAATTAACTTTGTTAATGTCAGTAGGTAAAGTGTAAGCACAACATTAATAAATTAAATACTACAGATAGTTTTGATGATAGCTAAAACAGAGCTCATGTTTGCATTTTTCTAAACCAAGAAAATCACATGTTAAGACACATCTTTTGTAAACAGGGCTCAGCATAGAAATATTAAAATAGCCAGTATATTGTTCAATAAATAGTTTTGCCTTGACATTTTCTTAAGAAAAAACCTCAAACCAGGAAGTGCACACATATTACAAAATACATGATTTTTTATGGACAGTGAATATACTTAAATGGAAAGTGAAAAAATACAGGCCGGTCTTTATTCTCAAAATGCCAAATGTCTTCAGGCTGAAGTCAAGCATGCATTTTTTTCAATTGTATTGATATTCCTGTGAAAGAGACTTTAATCAGAAACTCCAGCCTCTGTTTCTAAATTGCCATGAAAATGTAAATCCAGGATAATTTAATTCAAGAAAAATAAAATGAATGCACAACAGGAGTGACTCAAAATAGGATTTTTCACAGCCATGATGAAATTATTAGAAATAAGAATGGCAGCATACATTACAGTGTCTGTTTCTCTGATTCCTATTGTTCAGTATTTCGTAGGCCAGAATCACTCAGGAGATCACAATCACTTTATCAGTACAACTTCGAAGTTGAATATACACTAAAGAACAAGCATGATGATGGTGATGAAGATGATGATAATAAAGAAGTAGCAAATACTGAGCACTGATGAACATGTAAAGAAAATAAGTCAGTCTGCATGCAAGTGCAAACTGGTCCAAACCATGTCCTGAAATGCTTCAGAAATTATGTATGAACTTTGCTCCTACCATCAAGAGTTATTTTGTACTCCCGTGTTCAGACTTACTTTGGCACAAGCTGCCAGGTAGATGTCATTAAGTTTATGAGCCCCAAGGGATTTCCCCACCAGTGTTGGCTACATCTTTAATGCTGATTCATTAAATAAAGCTTACTGGGTTAAGAGCCACAGTATCAGATCTACAATTCAAAAAAGTGCTTTGAGAACCTGCTTGTAACTTTCACTAGTATCCAGATAAAACATTGCTAATATAATTCAAACTGATTTCGTATCACTGCAGTCCCTGGATGAGTTGGTTTATGAGAAGCCCTCTTCTTCCTGTATGTATGAAGGTATGGCTGTGTGTATTCAGACATGTATACTCAACAAGTAATTCTGAACAGTGAGATCCCTTTTGCTACCTTGGCCAAAAAAGTGAAGGTCAGCCAAGTCACAAGTTGCTTTTGAAATACTGATTTATACATTATTTAATATCAGAACAAGGAGGAGACATTTTTAAGAAGCTTTAATATAGCATAATATAGATAATTGCTAACAATTATTTACTTGTCATGGGCTAAGAAAGTCTCATACACTACATGAATGCGAGTTGGTGCAGTACCTAACTTTATCCACTTGTTCTACAAAGCAAGAATATTCTTATTTCTGGAGTAAATATGTATGTATTTGTGTATGCGCTCTGTTTAGCAACTGACTACTCTGAACCATTAGTGGCCATCACCTCGATGTAAACAGAGACACCTGCTTCTCCCACAGTCAGAAATCCCATGATACCAGGCACAGAGCCCAGTCAAGGGGAAGGCACGGCTGCTCCCACCTCCTCCTGCCCTGGCACCCAAGGGCAAGACTAACAACAATGGCAACAGGGAGGATGCGTGTAGGTGTTTCTCTGCCATATTCTCAGCCCTACCAGTAAAATCAGGCTGGATGAAAGCTCATGAATGATCTGCTTCTGACATTCAATCTCCTACGTTGCCTCCCTTTATCTCTCCTGAGGCAGTAAGTACTAGACACAAATGAGCTGTATGCTCAGTGAACCTGAAGCAAATTTTGCAGGTGACACATTAAGAACTTGATTAAAGAGCCACAAGTAAGTAAGTTATTTATGCTACACTGAATTTACACTGTATAAAAGAAACTGATCTTCCCAAATAAATAAAACCTGCAGATTTACCTCCATACCTCCATGGCTTGCACATCCAAATAGGACAAAGAGACTCCCATGTCGAATCTTACTGCTAAAATCACATTGTAATTACACACAGAGATTTGCAGTTTATATCATTTAGTTCCACAGGGAAGTTACACTGTTTTGAAAATGAAATGAACAATCTAAACTCAAATAAAATAATAAAACAAAAAGAAACACAGAAGAAAGACAAAAGCAGAATAATTATGCCTTGGAGTAGCCCTTTGTTTTTTCAGATATGTGGGAAGCTGGAAAGGGAAAAGATTGGAGAGCGTTACAGTTGCATGTTTGAAAAACAGTCTCTGCCATAAACTACAGAACCTCATAATGGGATAACACGTTCCCTGTTGTTCCAGTTTTGACTCAAGGATCAACCTGATGCTGTAACATATCTGAAGTTCAGTTAATCATTGTACATATTTTACAGGAAGCTGCTCCACTCCTCTTAATTTTTTTATGTGACTGAGGAGGCCTGTTTAGCAGAGGACTTAGCCCTGGAAATACAGCAAGTATACATAAGGGAGATTATTATAATATAGTGGGAAAGCAATCACTGAGGACAAACATGATGAAAATGAGGGAAAGTATTGCAGTACAAGAAAGTGCATATGCATCTTTAACAGTGAATCTTATTTCTCTAACTGCACCTGAAAAAGGAGACAGGTGATTCACATGGAGGCAAACACAAATAAATCCTCAGAAATGTAAGGATGTAAGGATACACTCCCTTGCAGTAGCAGTTTTAACTCACCCGTGTTTAGGACAGGAAAGTGATAGAAAATAAAGCCCAACCTAGCAATGATTTCAATAGGAAAAAATTATCAAAAGAGGATCATACAGACTTTCTCTGTGTTCTATTCATTATTGCAAAATTTTCATGACATTTTCAATCCCCAGTTGTTTCCCAATGATTTATTCTGTTAAATAATAATTTTGCTATTTAATAACATCATTTTCATGATTCACTTTACTGTGAAAGGCCTTAGATTTTTTTTTCTCCAAGAGGCTGGCACTGTTTTTTGTCTGGGTAATCCTCACCGTGAAGCTGGTGTTAGTCAACTCGTGTCAAAATGAATGCTGCAATTTCTAAGTTTAATACTAAGCTTGGTACCATCTTGGTAAACTGACTTCTAGCCATTTAACGACTTGGTTATTGTAAAATTTCATAAAGATTAAAGCAGAACTTAGAATTAGAAGCATTTTTCATTAGCCAGAAATTACATTTCTCTCTAAATGCAGTTACAAACACATTTTGTCTCTCAAATGGTATTTGCACATTGTTTTAGTGCAGTTTTCCATCATTATAGTCAGTAGAAATTTTCTACTGAGTTCCTTATTTTAGAAGACTTTCTCGATTTGCATCATTCTTTGGATTTCTTCTAACAATTTTCTCACCTGTTACTAATATTCATGAAACGTTGAAGCTTCATCTCAGATGAGCAGAGGCCTTATTAGCACAGAGCCTTGGATACACTTCTTCCCTGAAACATTCCAAACTACTCCCAGTTAGATCTCCCCAGTGTATCTACTTGTCTGATCCTAGGTGCTATTTGCACAAACTCAGTAAAAATGCGGCTTGCCCTGGTTAGATATTCTAGCACATGTGTGAAAATCATTACATATTCCCCAAAAACTGTACTAACTTAAATCTTCTGACTGCTAATCAAAAGTGAATAAAAACTATTGAAACTATTCTTGAATCTACATTGCTTACCTTTGATATCAACTAAATATATCAAGTTTCATACGATTTTTGGTGTACTGTAGTGAGCCACAGCAGTAATACTTTTCCTGTGATTTCAAGAGATGTGTTATGAACAAGAAAGAGAAAGTGAGAGAGTGAGAGAAGACCCCCTCCAGAACAAGGAACTTTCATAGACTGTCTGGCTGATGGTGATATAGCACAGGATACTCCCAAACTCTTCTATCCAGCACTAAAATGCATAAAATCATTTTAGAAGCCAAGACTAATGAAGCTACCATTTTTATGACCGGCATAAAACTGAGATCTTAACAACTTCTGGTTATTAGCACTCAATTAACACATTCTCATGGCTTTGGCTACACGTAGGCTGACAAAACTCAATCTGAGTAACTACATTATAACTACTAAAACATCTACATGCAGTTTCAGCAGGAATCAGAAGAAACTGTAAAACGCACCAACTCAACACAATCAGATTTAACCATAGCGTAGAGGTGATTTTGAGCTATGACTGACGAAAGAACCAAGGGAAGAAAACCAGGCTATGCTGGGTTGACTTTGCTTAACCTTCTCAGAGGGAGTGAGAAAGAGTAACAGTGAGGTTATTCCAGCACAGTTCAAAGTTCAGGCTAGCTCAGGAAGCCCAGCAGATACAGCCAATTCAAAACATGGCGTGAGGCATCACCCTTCATGTATCTAACATTTGAGATGAGACACATTCAATGGTTGAGGTTGCTGTATGCTAGGGACAATTTCTTAAATGACCCATTTCTGACTGGAAATTCATCAACAGTAATTGTATCAGACTGATTTTAAGAGAAACTTTAGAAATATAAATTGCAGAATTGTATTATTGCTGTAGATTTATGAAAAGTAATAGCTAAGTGGATTGAAGTGGATCCACTGAATCTCCCCCTACATAGGGGATGATTAGCATCCTAGGAAAGTGCAGAGACATATTTTATGCTTAAACTAAAAGCCAAATGAGCTTCTGTACCATTTTTATAAGTGAGTAATCACATCTATTTTTTAAAGTAGGGTTTCTACAGCAATTTCACCTTTTGGAGGTACAACCATTTTCAGTTTGTTGTGAAATACTGGTGGGCTGCCTTAACAATCAGCATGTAATTTCTTCAACAGGGGACTAAATTTAGCCTCAAGATATATTTATAACTTGCACAGCTCTCTGGAGGTCTCTTTTTTCTAACAAAAGGTTGAATGTGGCCCAGAAACTTTAAAGTGTAAGGTATTCATCAACAGAATTCACCAAAAAATTGAAGAGTCGTCTGGTTCATAAAAACTCACATTTTTCTTTCACCACTTCAAGCAATTTATTCAAAACAATGTTTTATAGCACATTTAATTTTCTGTTAAAACTAACACAAATGTATGTTCTGTTTTCACTGCACTTACATGTACTCTATAGATCTTGGTAGTCTTAAAGACTAATTTTGTTTCTTTCTCCAGGATTGAACAGATTTCATTTTTACCGCCTCCCACTCTATATTTTCCATGCCACAGACATATAATTCTGATGTTATTTTTTGCATGTGTTTCTATATTATGCTTACTCCCATGAAGACAAGAAAGACAAAGCCTCTCTCAATCAAAGTAATAGCAAACGTTATCACACCAGCTATCATGCCAAGTCAAATGCAGAAATGAAAGTCTGTAGGTTGTAACTAAACCTGGAGAAGTAAACTGGCTACAAGAACTGGCTATAAGAAGACAAAAGTCAAAGTGGTTTTATATGATCCAATCTTACTTTTTCTTTTCTGTACAGCTCATGGAACCAAGAGAATGTAAAAGAACAAAGATTATGAAATATCTGTGTTCCTTTATGATTATATAGAAACACAGAGAGGATTGCCTTGGTTTTACTGTGCCACTCTACAAGTACAATTTATTCCTGAAAACATCTCATTTGGTTATTTGCATCTTGTTAGCTCTACAACCTAGGCTTGTTAGAATTACAAGTTAGAGAAAAAACATCGTTGAAATGAATGGTAATCATAATGAATGATTTCTTTATCTCTGAAAGTCTGTCAGTGGAGTGCAGCACACCCTCTGCCACTACTCAATCAATATGTATGAAGAATAATACAATGAAGAGGGGTTTGTTAACATCAGATGAAGGAATATACCCAGAGGAATATGAGTTTCAGATTTACGCTCCTGAACAAAGCAGAGTTTCTATAGCATTTGTTCTGCAAGCCAGACAAGTAACAAGCCCACTTGGGACCTAAGACAAAGACACTGAGCTAAGTGTAAGACTTATTTTACTATCTTTGTTTTGTTAAATAAAAATTATTCTTAGATTTCATGTAAATTAATGATTACCAACCATCATTGGAAATATATTTTCTTAAAGGATCCTTTGGGAATAAAGCAGTAATGCTATAATACACAGCTAATGACAGAACTGGAATAAATAAATTAAACATCAAAATCCAAGGCTAAGGTACCTCTGCTTTCAAGTTGAAAAATACTATTTCGGATATCTTGACATGTAATTAGAGTGTAAGCATTCCCATGTATATGCAACTAACCCCAAATTCAGGATGAGCCAGCCAAAACAGCTACAGAGCCAGATACTCAAAACAAATATTGTCAAACAACGTTAATAACACAGACATATACTTTATGCATGAGTTGTAGGAATCTGCAAACAGGGCAAGAAATAGCCACTTAATTTGCAAAATAAAGCAGATGACAGACACAAATATTCCAGTTTTGTTTTGAAAACCTGAGCGGTGATCCCGATTATATCTAATGCAGTTGCAACAATACCTCCTACAAATATATTATGTAGGATGTAAAGATCCATAAATATCTCAGATAAAGGGTTTAAGATAGATGAAATTGAGTCAATTTACAGAAAGATATAATATTAAACTTAACACCAAGTACCAGACACTGTAATTAGCTTTTTGCTTAATATCAAAGCATACAGAGATAATTTTAGGGAGTAAATTTCTTTCTACTCATTGCAGGCATCATATCTGCCCTGATAAAAAACACAGAGAAATTTGTTCTGCAAACTAATACGCTGCTTAGGATTCCATTTAATTTCCGTTAAAATCTAAAGAGACTACCGGTCTTAAAGCTTAGATGAACATTAGTGAATTAGGTAAATAAGTAAAACTAGATGAAGTAGACCATCGAGTAACAACAAAAAAGTCAATGTTCAATGCAAAAATCCCCTAAACTTAGTTGCACTTTGTTGAATTTTTTGATCTCTGGTATGTCTGAAAAATTCGGATTTCATTAGATTCAGATAAAATTCAACAGTAGAATCAATAGCACTTTACAACATGAAGATGTATCTTAAGACAACATACGGTAGATTTTCTGGTGCCCATCCCCAACAAAACCAAGTCAGTCGTGATTATTGCTACGCTGCACAGTAGATCACCACAGATGTCAGCCATTTACTGGCATTGCCTCTCAACCCTTCCTTCTTTGAAGTGAAAAGAACAACACGGGTGCTTGAAAATCATGCTCCAAGAAATTAACGAAGCCTGAATTTCAAAGAAGTAACAGGACAAGGAAGAAAGAGAGGGGGGAAGTGTTTCTTTTGGTTGAATTCCTGTTCACTTCTGGGAAAGAAAAATAATAAAACAAGTTGAATAATCCCATGAACATTATTTACTTACAAAATATGCACTAATGAGGAATACAAAGGAAAACTGAGTAGAGGGGTACTGCAATAAATAATGCTAGTAGTTTAAATAATAGGGAAGTGAAGACCGAACTTATAAGAGGGCAGGGGAAAAATGAAGTGAAATGTGACGGCACATTTTGCTAGAATATGTTGCATGTTCAGTTCAATCTTAAAAAAAAATAAATTAAAAAAAAAATTATTGAAAAAAAACTGTACATTAGTAAATACAAAGCAAAGAGAAAAAGAATGAATGGCATGCAACAAATAAAGTAAGCAAAGCAAAGCAGGACAGAGAAGATTTAGACAACTTTTTTGATGTTGAAATAATTCCACGTTACATAGATGTAAAACTCACAGAAGCAAGTTTAAACCTGTTTCTTTCTGCATTAGCTTTCTAGTAACCAGATGATAAAGTTTAGCTGTCAGACCTCACTGGAATGTAAGTAAATGGAATTGCCTCACTTCAGTCGGAATCTACAGATCTTGTCTTTAAAATAGTACCACTGGCTGAGTATCAGATTTTCACAGTAGTATTGTATGACAACAGTTAAGAAACAAGCGTTCACAGTTAAAGCTTTTCACTAGACAGCTGAAGTATAAGTAAATGGTATTATGAAGATGGAACTGATTGCAGTGTGTAATTTTAACGTTACTTGCTAACACACGTAGTTAAAAACAAACAAACAAAAACAAAACAAACAGAAAAACACCTGTTTTCACTTTTACACAGTACTTTACCTATTCCTATTCACTTTTTGTACTAGAATGAATTCCAGCAGAATTCCTTAATCTTGCCACAGCTTAAGCAAAACTTGACACTTCCATTTTCAAGAATGTCTGACCAATGTATCTTCTCAACATGAGACACCAAAGAGGTCCCAGCCTTCCAGGGAAATGCATTTTTGGAACATTAGAATTTACTTGAATTGTCCCGTTTGGGATCATAAAAAAAGAAGAAAAAAAAAAAACACGACAAATTTGTTTTTAAATCATCTTTTCATCTGAGTACAACAGTGGCTTAGAATTAAGACGTAAGCAGTCTTTCACCCTGTGTAAGAAGGAAAGGAGATAAAAAGAACAGAACTAACTAAAACATAAAGCCTTTCAAAGTGTTCTCAATGAAGTTGAGTACACACATGAACTAAAAATGGTCAACAAAATCACTGTAAAAAAAATTAGGTTTTCAGTTTTGTTTAGTTCTCTGGAGTACAGAAATCTTAAAGGGTAGCTTATCTTATTATTTTGTTCAAGCTCCAAGTAAACTGTGAGATACTACAATTATCAGCTTAACGAAGGCAATAAATGCTTGCAGGAAGTGGGAAATTCTTGCAAGATATTAGAGAATGTATATTCCAGGCAGCAGATTTTGGAGGACAAAGGCCTTGTAAAGAATTCATCTTTTGGAATAAGAACACTCAGGACTTTCTGTGATGAAGGACTCTTCTGCTTAGTAACAGAAAGAAAAAAATATTTTGGGGAGAAAGAAGCTTAAAAACATCACCAATTTTTATATTTTGAGGGAAAAAAAAAAAAACAACAACAACGACAAAAAAAAAACCCTGCAAATTATATTCTATTTGTGATTTAATATTTAGTGATACTGAACCTTGTTTGAGATTCTGCCTTTTTGGTAATTGGTGCAAACTGAAATACTATTTGTATGGGCACTGTTGTTGTTCTTTTCTTTTTTTCCAGAGAGAAAACACAAATTAGTTGATTTAGCTTGGATACATGTTAACTCACATGAAACAAAGTGTCAAGTATTGCATACATTACTAATAACGTGAAGAACAGAAAAAAAATTGAATAAGTGATTTTCTAGTCCTTCCATATTTAGTCAAATTATTTTTTTCTTATTCTTGACTGTCATTAACATCCCTGTAAATTTGTACAGCTGCTACAACCTTCCATCTCTCATCAAAACTTCTACCGAAGTTATTTTTGTCACCAGCTGCTGTAAGTATGCATGTTCCTGTATATGGCGTTGCATCGATCTCACCTCTGAAGCATTTTATACTTGTCATTTGGGACCATAGAAAAACTTTAAGAACATCAGAATTTTGTACAGATTATCTTCATTAATAGAGCAATAAAAATCAACTTCCTCAATTTTTGCAAACTGGATTTAGAGCTGCACTTCCACACTGAGTGTTCTTCCATTATCTCATTAGTTAGAAAATCTGTCAAACATGCCTGAAAAATCTTTAAATGCCAATGGCCCTTTGCATGCTAATATACATAGCTTGTGCTGTGTGTACCACTGCACTGCCTTGTATGTGTTCAAATGCTTAAAATGCAGGCTTTTTGGAGAACGTGAGTGTACTTTCAAGATTAAAAAAATTACTAATGACTGCAGAAAATATTTCATAAGATTTTTTTTACACCAATCTGAGATTCAGCTCTAAATCCTTCAATAGAAATAATGAAATTGTATTTGACATGAATTACAATTGAGCTCGGATACCTAAATTTTGGATAACTTCCTCTCAGCATGCTCCAGACTCTGGGCGAGGAAAGATTTCCAGGATAAAAAGGTAATAATTCCAGGATTAAAAAAACTGAAAATTAACATTTCATTAGCATTCATTACAAAAAAAAAAAAAAAAGTACGTTGGAGTATGACAATGGCAAGATAATTAATTTCAGATACTGCCTTTGAGGATCACCCATATACAGTCACCCAGTCTTTGACTTATCCTCTGTAAAACATCAGGTGCCCTTTCAAACTTCAAGGCCTTGGTTTGTGTTTTAGTGCTCTGTCCATTACATGGAACTGCCTAAATCCTGGAAATACCACTGGACTCACAATTTAAAGGAGGCAGAATAAAACTGTTCAAGAGTGAAAAAGAAACAACATTTAAAGAAAAGTAAAAATGATAGTCTGCTACTATTTGCACAGATGAATTACAAAGGAGGTATGGCCAAGAAAAACCTCCCACCCATAGCCATGCAGCTGGCAGGGACAATAATCCAAGACTCTCCTGTCACAGCTTTTCTTCCCTCCCTTACCCATACATCTACAATGGAAAAATGAAAGACAGCTGAGGAACCTGAGTGTGATTTTACCTTCCGTCTAAATTTAAATACAATGAATGCCACTTTTCTAACTGCCCGGAGCTTTATTCTCTCAATAAAGATGAACCTCAACAGTGAAGCTCATATATCCTCAACACTGGACTTTACTGGGGTGAGACTGAGAATTTTGGTACAATTACCTTATGGTGAAAGTGATCTTCAGCATACAAAGTCTAATGGCACTTTGGTAAGGTGACATAACCTGGCACTTCATATGGAAATTATTACTCAAGCAGGACTGTGACCTGTGGGAAAATCTAATTAAACCCTTCCAGATTTAACCATTTCAATCATAGTATTTAGATCCAACCAAATCTGTGAGACAGGTCTAAAACTTGTTTGTATTTCCCACTAGTCATCAGGTATAGATATCAGCAACAGGTAATTTACAAAGCAAACACATCAAAATGGTATTGCACAACCATATTTGCATAAAAATCTATGCTAGGCTTTGTGGGGGCACTATAAGTTTAAATCAAAGTAAATATCTATGAGGAAAAACATGATCTATCAGAGATGAATAAAAGGAAAAAGAATTGCATATCAGAGGACTTGAATATAACTAAAATGTTTAATTTTACAGTTCTGTGGAACTGATTAAGAAATAACCTTCTGCTGTGAATTTGCCTTGCATCATTGATTGCCAAAGCTACACATCTGCAAACAAACAACACAGACGTGGAAAACAGTTAAACAATGCTCAAGATGAGTATCTCGCTGTCATTTTTAAATGAGAAAATAATCAACTATGGCATCCAAAGATAAAAAAAAAAAAAAAGGGGGGGGGGGGGGGGGAAGAAGGGAGACAGGGAAACACGCAATGTCATCCTGGTTTTATATCAACAGCAGTTAGAAAATAAACGCTACCTCCCAGGTTATGTTGAACTGGGGAAAACTGAGGTTAGTGGCCACACACTATCTTGAAATCTTGAGCTCTTGTGTGTGAGGGAAAGGTAGACTGGGGATCTATGTGGATGATCCCAGAATAGTCCCTATTTCGCACACCTTGTATATGCTCTTGTTAGAAAATGGGTCTGAGAAACACACACAGAAAAGTTAGAGTTAAGTCTTGCACTTAGTATCTCATTCACTGTCCCTTGCTGTTTTGACCAAGTCCTTTGTGAAAAGCAAACTTTACCATTTAAGTGGGGGATGATTTCCTCAGTGATCAAGCAAATAGGTCCTGATCAGTTTCAATTCTAACGAGAAATTCAATCACTCCACCAAAATTGCATGAAATTAATGTAAAGTTTTCTCACTGACAGTGAATTGGGACCTGCACTGAAAACCTGTAAAAGAAAATCATTTATGTGGCCTGATTTGCAGCTATTGTGGCAAACAAGTTTCACTGCTTTTAAGGAGTGGGAGAAACGCAGGCAGGCAGAGCACACACAGAGCACTACAGTGTACATTCTGCTGTGAGAGAAAGGAAAACTTTACACACCTGGAAACAGCACAGCCTGAGCTCCAAACACAAAATGTATTCCCTGTCCAGAGTTCAGTTTCTACATGAGTGTGTATATTTACATTTTCCCCAGGCTGAAGTTGTTCATTTTTACACATACAGCTTATTTACAAACTATATAATTGAACCTATACATGTTGGGTGGCAGATATCTGACATTACAAAGGAGGATTGAAAACTGGCCCTTTATCAGTATCAACTTACAGTGCTGAGAGTATGGTATCAGTCTGCCTATCAGAAGCCGCACCACCACAACTAATTAGGATAACTAGCAACCAAAAATGTTGACATCAAGTTGAACAATCTTTTTTGGAACAATTTTCTATAACTAAGTAGCCCTAAGCTACTTCCAGTCTCTAATATACATATAGAAATGTGACAACATGACTTTTAATGACAGTATATTTGAGTACTTATACCTATTACACAAAGATATTCTATTATTGCTATTTATACACTATAGCTTTGGGATACAAATGAAAATACAAAACCAATGATCCAAAATTATATAAGCAGAACTTTCAAATTTCTTCTGTAAGAAGTTTCCCATACTATTTTCTTTTCTTTCTAATCTCTCTGAGTAGCTCCCTTTCTTCACCAGACTTGAAGAACACTTACAAACTGACCTATCAGCACTGTCACCTCTCTGTTTCACTTTGGTTGCACTAAGGTAGTACGTACCCTACCTATGAGCCTAAACTTCACGTGTCTGAAGAGCAATGCTTATGGTAGTGGGACAATATCAGCACTCAGAGAAAAAAAAGACTAAAGAAGAAATCAAGAGTAAATCAGTAATGTAACTTAAAATCTCTAACATCTGCTGTATTACATTCAATCAGCAAAATAAAGTTCTGCAGTTCTTTTGAAACACACAAAGTAAACAGAAATTTTGGAAATTTCTATCTAGGATCTGCTGACAAAATCAGCTTCAGAATATAATGAATTCAGAGGTGTAGCTGTTAAAAAGCCTTGACTTGCCCTTTGGAGAATCTATCTGACATGGTTCCCTTGCTCAATCTTGAAAAGTGATCTTACCTTTCAGAAATTGTTTCTATCCTTATCCATCATGATCCACATGCAGACACAGAGGGAAACATATCCCTCCATACACAGATTTACACAGCTCGCTGAGCTATATTAGGCTCAAGAGAGTGTGGCCCAGTCCCATTCATCACATGCTGCCCTAATGGTCATTATATTTGCAAGCACATGACTTGAAGTTTCTGAGCTCAACATCCCTCCCAGGAAAGCATCAAGCACCATGGAATTACAGCCTATTAAACTCCCCTCTTGGGGTGAAACCCCAGTCTTTCTGAAACTCTCAGTGACTCCAAAGGGGAGGGATTTCCCCTTCATGTTATTTACATCAACTCTTAATTGAGGACTGTAAGTTGCTTTGCACATGAACTACCTCTTACATTTTGTAGCATCAAGTATAAACATAACCAGTATCAATTATATTAATTTGGTACTTTCCCTTAAAATGAGAATGTAAAATCAATGCTGCATCTCATTTCCCTGTTGCAATGGCTTAGGCAAATCACAAAAAAAAAAAACTTGTGATCTTAACAGACATCATTTATTAAGACTATCTAATCTTCTACTTAAAGATACAACTTTAAACAATGTAAAGAGAACAGAAAAGCCGTTGGTTATGAACCACCTATAATTTCAGAAGATTTATTATCTAATTAAAATTGCTATAAGAGTCAAGATTACACTTCTTTAAAGAAAACATAACCAATTCACTTATTGATGTTACTAGAACAATATGATCTCACCAAAATTGGACTAAGTCAAATCACAAACTGGTAACAGAAGCCAAATTCTGCCTTCCTGATTCATGTATGAGTTTGTCGCAGTAGAAATTTCTCCCTTTTTTAACTCCATTAATTGAGAAAAATCTTGCCCACTGAACTCTTATACCCAGGAGTCTAAGGAAAGAAATTCTTGGCTTGAACTCTCAATCATACAAGATAAAATCCACTCCATGAAGCCAAAGCAAAGCTTTATTGATAAAAAGCAGCTTTATGCAAATTTTCAGCTATAAATTACTTCTAAAGCTTTGGCACTTTAGTGTACAGACATATATTTAGAAATGCTATTTTGTTCTTTTTGGATGTTTATCAGATATCTTATCAGATCAAGCTTTGTTCATGTGAATCCAATTATTCATGTTTTAGCTAAGCTCTTTCCTGTTAAACCTTCCTGCAAAATTACTTAAAACTTTTTTATTTTCTGAATAAACTGAGTAATTCCAAAAAACTTTTGCTAAAAGAGCAATAAGTAAAGATCAGAACCTTTCTGGTCTTCGAAAGATTAAAACCATAGAATTTAACACCCTCCTCCTCCTTTAAACTGGGTTGTTTTTAGTACAGCAACTTAGCATCAGGTTACTTCAAAGTAAGTGCATTATGCTATCCCGTATAATATCAAATGTGTTAACAGATTAAAACATTACTTAACAACACTAGCCTAAAGATCAGCGTTTAACATATGATCAGAATCAAGTAACAGTTTTTCTGCAAAAATGAATGCTTTATCTTTCTCTTTACAAACCATAGCAGTACCGGCTTAGAGATAGACAAGTTGGAAGAAAAGCCCACAGGAATAAGGCTCCGATATGAAAAACTCAAAGCACTCTTTGAAAATTATTTTAACTGATGCTGATCTTTTTACAGCTACTCACAATAGTCATGATAAACACACACAACTCAAGAGACGGTTATTAATGTCAGCAAGGCTTCTCTCATTTCAGTCATATTTCTTAGGAACAACCTAGGAAAGACTGAAAAAAGAAAGGCAAATGATCTAATTCAGGAATATGCTTTCATTCCAAAAGAATCTCAATTAATAAATTTCAAGATATCCTCAGACATTCCTGAAAAATTCAACAAGTTCTTATTATATTAAACATTTGGCATATATTCAGCCTTAGAGATACTACACTTAGACGTCTATACACCAATCCTTATAATTAAGCAGGATGTACAGTTTATGAATCCACAGACATGGTTCTGTTCACCCTGAAACACGTATCCACTTGCAAATCTACCTACAGCTGAATAGAGAACTCAATCGCCTTTGAATGTCAGTGCGAGCCAAGACAATCAACTCACATGGAGACACAGAGACCTAATTTTAGGTGTTGGATGTCAAACCCTATTCCCGGTTTCAAAGCACTCAAAACTTCATTTCTGTTCTTCATAACAACATGAAGTAAACTGAATTTGCAGTTACATATGGTGAAATTTCAGCAAAATCAACACATTCCAGAAGAAAAGTCTTATTTTACTGACATAGCCTTTCCTGAAGACAAAACATTTCATCAGAAAAAGAAAGGAGAAAAGTAACCCTAGTCCACAGAAAATGGAAAAATAAATCAAAGAACTGAGAAGTTTTCTTCGTTCTTTATGGCAATAATCCTAACAGACAAGACACGTGCTCCACAATTATATCCTTGTGGACATATACTCAGTAGTAAATAACTTTAGAGATCATTGAAGATTTAAAATACAAATGTTAACAACTGGAGGAAGGACCTACCTCAACAGCTCGGAAGTGTTAAAATATGTAAAATATTTGTACTAAATAGAAAGCTGTTTTCCTACCTGTGTGTAGACGAGTTACTGAGGTACAGCGTGTATTTTTCTTCAGCAGACAGACCATCCATCATCAAGTAAAAAACATGAAAATTACTCTGGTTGAGAGGTTGCATAATGACACGAGACTTCTCCAACATGTACGTATAAATTCTAGCTGATTAAGAAACAAACAAATAAATTCATTGTTATCTTGATTGCTCTACACTCATATATTTTAAACCATTAAACACTGCAACACTGAAAAATAGAAAATATTTTTATAAAGCAGTTTGAGGTACGTATGATATAAAAAATATCACCATTCATAGTATATAGAACCATATATACAATCCTAATTCTATTAAAATTAGTTTCATTTTCTTAGGGAACCAGTTGCCATGCTTGGCAAGATTTTCTAAGAGAAAAGCTACTTGTAATCTCACCCGAGTGTAGCTATCTGAGAATTCCAAGCTCCCTCTTAATGAAGAAAGATGTAAGAAAGATTCAAGATGTCCTGGAAAAATGTTCCATGGATCCATTTCTTCTTTCTCTCTTGGCAATCAAGAATGTTCATCTTAATAGTATAGATTAGCCACCTAACTTCTAGATGGCTACAAGACAACTTGCATGATTGTCAACAAGCTCACTAATACTTGGGGAAAGACATGTTTCAGAAGGGCTATGAGGAGCTTGCCATATGAAAAGCCACAGGAATCAGCACACCTGCAAGGAAGGGGAAGGAGGAAGAACTCAACCATGATTTGGCTATGAAAATACTGCTTATAGGGTCATACATAACTCCATGCTCACTAAGGTTTTTGAAAGAGGCACCTCCAACAAGGATGCAGTACGCTATGCTGCAACTTCATGCTTTTCAATCCCTGCAATACAGCAGAGCTTTCACAAGATATTAGTGAGCACCTCTATCCTGGAAAAAGTTGTTAAATTTAGAGGTTAAAATGCACTTCTCAGCAAAGAAGGAGCTATATTTTTGAAACCACGCGAACATAGAAGTGTATTAAATCTTATCTTCCAATGGTACAGATGATGACCAACTCTACAAGCAGTTGCTGCATGCTCAGTAATACAAATACTGGCATGTGCATCCATTAGCATTCTTTTTTCTCTTTTTTTTTTTTTTTTTTTTTTTTTTTTTTTTTTTGAAGAAAACGGGGATTAAGCCTAAAATAGCACTCAGTTGTTCAGTGCAGTAAAAAATGCTGCATTTCTAGGTATATCCAGAATTGCAACTTCAAATGCTCAAGGGACTGGAATTTTGAAGGCACAGTTGGAGTTTAAAGATTTCTAAAGATGGGAAGCACTGAAATATCCTTTATTCTTCTTGTATCTTATTTCTTACAGAAGTAACCCTACCATCAACTAACTTTAAAAGAGGCCGTTACTAATCCTCAATCACTTTTCTTTCTGTGCAAATATCTTCACTAAGGCTTTCATAACTATCACTCAGATGTTCTCAGTATTGACTGGTTAATAAAAGTAAGAAAAAATATATTGGAAGTCATCTGATTAATTAATACATTTATCTTTAATGATGGGCAACACCACTTATTTAGATTACACAGATTAATTCAGCACTTTCCAGCTACTTCAAGTCACCCACTTAAATAAGGCTAAATACAGTTCATCTCAGTTAGCATCTCCAGCAGTAGGAATAGCTGTTACGAACCGTCGAATTTCTGATCAGCAAGGATCATCTTAATGAAACTATATTAACTCAGAAAGAAAATTATCACAGCCTTCATATAAAGAAAAATGATATGTTACTTAATCTATGTGAAATAAAACAGAAAAATAATGGAGTTCTAGAGCAAAGTCTGTCGTGTTTGTGCAATGTCTGCTATACTTACAGGTACAAGGAAACTTGTACTTCTTCTAACAGATCAGTCGATCTACTGAGTAGCTGCAGTCAGCAAGCAGACCCTGTACTGAAAGTGTGGCTAGTGAAATCTTCCAGATATGCATTCTTTGAAACTACACTGCTTTCTCAAAAACTGCTGCTAAACACATCCACTGCTAAAGAAAAAAAATAACATTCAAAAGTTCCTAGCTGAAACATGTTACAAAAATACATCAGAGAATTTAGTTGGCTGCAGTCTTTCTTACATCAAAAAAGGAAAATCATGTTTTAAACTTTTTTTTTTTAATTGATCAAAAATGTTTGCAACAAACACAGGCCAAAATGCATTCTGCCTCTTTTTACAAATCAATTTACATCCTTCCATTTGAGGACAACTTAAAAACCAAACCAAACCAAACAAATAAAAACTTGTCTTTTCAAATACTGAAGATGAGAAAAGCAAGACTGGAAAATCCGGAGAGTAAGTTCCTCAGACTTGATCTTCTTTTCCTAACCTTTTTTCAATTGTTTGAGGAAACACAGACAGGCCTTGCCACTCATTTCAGGACTTAAGCCAACTTATGTAAGGGATCATCTGCCCTTCTCTTTCCCAAATAAAAACATTAATTTTACTTCTGGAAATAGGTATGTAATCCTTGTTTCACTACTATGCAATGGGTGTGCAGCGCTGCTTATGATTATGATATTTTGGCAAAAGGTCCATTTTCAAGTTCTGTTACGTATGAGCTCATTTTAGAACAAAACCACTGGTCTGCAGATTATTCTAAATTTGTTCTGATGTATCACTTTCTACTAGTTCCCACTGTCTTATCTTACTCAGTCACAATGAACAGTGACTTAATCTGGGTTATATTTTCTCCGCTTGTTTGGATGAAAGGAATGGAAGGCACCTTACCATAAAGCTACTTATCACAGGAAAAGTCTCATTTCAACATAACACTGCAGGTTTTCTGATCACAAACCAGAGTCAAAGGAGACACACAAACCTCCACGGATGTCTCTAATGGCTTTTAGTAGAACCACACTCAAGAGCTCCACTCTTGTTTTCAAAACCTCATGACAATGTTTGTATAAAGACCAAAGCAAGCCTGCAAATGAAAATCATGGCCAAAATTTCTGTTCTGCAGGTGTACTGGACTTTCTTCTACAAGAAAAAATCTTATGTGACAAAAGTCAGGGCATTTACAAGGTCCAGGCATGAAAGAATTTCAGCACAAACAAAAAGCTGTTTCAAAGTTCATCCAGTTCCACTTAAAATGCAAAGAATGCTACCTTGAACTTGTCTTATATAATAAAAATGTATGTATGTATTCAGCGTGCCTCTTCCTAAGTAAACTGTTTTGGACCTCTCCCTCAAAGCTCATTCTGTTAAAGAGTATAAGCCCTTTGCTGGAAGCAGCCTCGTGTCACTTGAATTTTTGTTTACAGATCAGACATACTTAGCCCAGTTTCCTCAAATGAGTTGTAAAGTCTTATCTCAGCAGAATCAGGTGCTCTGTATATTTACACTCTTCATTCATGCTTAAACAGGGCGAGACAGTAAATACTGCCTCAAATAATCTTGCAAATAAATATACAGAATCATTGGGTAGGATTTAAACCAGGCAAAGACAACACGCGAGATTCTTTTCTCATTTATTGTAATGTCAGTCAGGGGGAATTTCATTCAAAACTGATGCTTAGCAGTGGCCTAGAAAATCCAGCACCTACAATGAAAATTAAACAGCATGAACAACTGCAATATACATGTACTTACTTTTCTTCTGTACTGGAGTTTCTCATTCTTAAACAAATTTTGGAGCTTTTGGCTACCTAAGATTCAGTTTAAGTAGTTTACGCAGTTCTTAAGTATATGCAGAATGTTGGGCAGATAAGCAGTTTGTTTATATTTGCTCATGGGCTTGACTCAACTCTAGGTTTTCTCATTCTGTGTCAACGGTTTCAAAGTGATAAAGGCACAGCACCAATGTATCAGAAAACTGACATCAGATTCTGATTAGCTGTTTCCACATTAATATCATTCACAGACAAAGGCTGTGAATTAAACTAGGAAATATGACAGAAAAAAAATCAGATCCTTTCAATGAAAGCGAAGCACTCAAAAATTTGCTGAATACGTAACATTAAGGCTTCCACACTATCCTCATCTGAGGAACTCAATGACTTAACCTTACTACAGACGTACCATGAAAATTAAGCCATTTATGTTTCTGAAATGCTCACATACTGAAATACGTTGATACAAAACAGAAAAACCATCAAAAAAACATCATTCTGGTTTCAGAGCAGAATAGCATGGCACAAGATACATATGGAACAATTAAGGGAAAATTTTTACTGTAAATCAAAACTGAAAAAAAGTGATACTGATTTCTCACACAGAGATATTTTCACTCATATTTGCTAAAGTACGTTGAATACACTTGAGAAAATAAACTGTAATTACCACTATGAAATATTTTAAAACAACATTTTTAGAAAAATATATATATATACTATTACATACTAATAATGACTTTCTTTAAAAATGAGCAGTTTTTAAAATACTTATCCAGTGAAATCTAAGTTAGTTGGATCAAAAATGTGTGACCACACTGCTTTGCTATCCAGGAGGATCAGTGCAAGCAGGCAACAGTGTACAGTTTATCTGCACTCACCTCCCACTTTAGTACAGAGTAACTTTTTGATGGCCTACAGAGACCAGAAATGAAAGTTCCCCCAGACTGGCTCAGGTGACCAGAATTTTCAGAATCCACAGAACTTTTTCTCAATATCCACTTTCATCACTAATGAATGTGTGATGGTAATTACAAGACTCCCACTTACAGTGAAAGCAGACACTACCTTCACACTCTCTCCTCTAACTGAAAGAAACATCAGCATGATTCCCAGTTTCTTCAGAGGAAGCTCAAAATTATAACAACTTCTAATTTGATTATTAGAGAGTACATCTTTTTTGTCTGCCCTAAGGTTAACAGCTAAGCTTAAGAGATACTTAAGATGCCCAATACCACAATACTTCCAAACACAGAAGATAATCTCTTCGTTACTTTTATCAGTCAGTATAGTGATACACAACTGTCAGAGTTTGCTTAGTCTCAGGCACGAAGAGGAATACTGTTTCATGGGAAATGGAAGAGGAAACAGCAGAGGTCAGGTTTTTTCTTGTGTTTTTCTGCCATCTGGTGGTTGCATTCAGCAGCTCTACCTCGGACAAGCTGTGAATTCACGTGCTATGAATCATGTTCCTCTGACGCTCCATAAACTCCCTTTTTTCACATACTTGAAGGCTACTGATAACCACTCGTACATCACACTGTGACTCCTCACCTTCTAGTCTGAGAGTAATCATAAAATAGTCATTAGACATTTTAAATATTTACCTGCAATTAATGCCTTTTTCTTCTCACAAAATTGTAGCTCAAAATACTTTATGAAACAGCTGGAAAAATCACTCAGGGGAGTCTTAGCATGTCCAAAGGCTTCCAAGACACAGTTTACCTGCAAGAAAAAAAATGGTAAAGCAGTGACAAGAGAAGAAAATATTTCAATAAACATCAGTGAAATCGGTTTGGGACCAGTAACTGAGAATATAAGACCACTTTTTAGTGCGGAATTTAACAAATCTCTTGAAAGATTTTTTGCAGTATAGAAATGAAAGTAAGATAGCTAGAAAACCCCACCTAAGTGCTGTCAGAATAGTGGGAGCTGTGAATGGAAGGGAAAACACAAGGGCCCAACCTTGAGCTGTGCCCTTATAGGTAGTCTGGATACAAGTGGCTAGATTCACATGGCCAAGGCTGGGAGGATTAACAAGAATACTAGTCTTTGAAGGCATTTATGCTTGAAAAGATACAGTCAGTTCATACTAATAACCAACCAAAGGAATTTACAAGCTTAATATCATGCCAGAATTGCCCTTGTTTTATTCCAAACCACAACAAAATGGCATAAATTACTGATTTCAAATGGAATTGCTTCAGCACTGTATTCATTAAANTCTATTTGTGATTTAATATTTAGTGATACTGAACCTTGTTTGAGATTCTGCCTTTTTGGTAATTGGTGCAAACTGAAATACTATTTGTATGGGCACTGTTGTTGTTCTTTTCTTTTTTTCCAGAGAGAAAACACAAATTAGTTGATTTAGCTTGGATACATGTTAACTCACATGAAACAAAGTGTCAAGTATTGCATACATTACTAATAACGTGAAGAACAGAAAAAAAATTGAATAAGTGATTTTCTAGTCCTTCCATATTTAGTCAAATTATTTTTTTCTTATTCTTGACTGTCATTAACATCCCTGTAAATTTGTACAGCTGCTACAACCTTCCATCTCTCATCAAAACTTCTACAGAAGTTATTTTTGTCACCAGCTGCTGTAAGTATGCATGTTCCTGTATATGGCGTTGCATCGATCTCACCTCTGAAGCATTTTATACTTGTCATTTGGGACCATAGAAAAACTTAAAGAACATCAGAATTTTGTACAGATTATCTTCATTAATAGAGCAATAAAAATCAACTTCCTCAATTTTTGCAAACTGGATTTAGAGCTGCACTTCCACACTGAGTGTTCTTCCATTATCTCATTAGTTAGAAAATCTGTCAAACATGCCTGAAAAATCTTTAAATGCCAATGGCCCTTTGCATGCTAATATACATAGCTTGTGCTGTGTGTACCACTGCACTGCCTTGTATGTGTTCAAATGCTTAAAATGCAGGCTTTTTGGAGAACGTGAGTGTACTTTCAAGATTAAAAAAATTACTAATGACTGCAGAAAATATTTCATAAGATTTTTTTTACACCAATCTGAGATTCAGCTCTAAATCCTTCAATAGAAATAATGAAATTGTATTTGACATGAATTACAATTGAGCTCGGATACCTAAATTTTGGATAACTTCCTCTCAGCATGCTCCAGACTCTGGGCGAGGAAAGATTTCCAGGATAAAAAGGTAATAATTCCAGGATTAAAAAAACTGAAAATTAACATTTCATTAGCATTCATTACAAAAAAAAANAGATTCAGACTATTTTTTTGCATCTCTCATTAATGTATTTCCATATGACATCTTCATGGTCACAACAATTATCGTTAAAACAGCATTATCAAAACACTAAATTTATTGAAAAATATGGAATATGCCCTCCCTCTTCCATGTATTCTCTATACTTTTTTGTTGTTGAATTCCCTTCAGCACTTTCCTCTTTTGTATCCCAAGAAACTGAACACAGTGTGGCCCCAACACACTGCTGTTCTGAGCTAACAGCGTTTTGGTGGAGCTGGATGAACCTGCTGGGAAGAAGAAGGAAGGAAGAGGACTGCAGAGGGACACAGACAGATAATGTGTGGCTGCAATCACAGACTGTAGCTCTGAAAACCAGACCCTTCAGTGCTGTTAATTAAAACATCTATTGGTGCAGTAGGTGGCAGCAGAAACTAGAGAACTGAATTTTGGTTCCACTCCTATAGCATTGAGATTTAGGGTGTATTTGCATAAATTAGGCTAATTCACCACTTAGTTTGACCAGTGTGGGTTCAGTAACTTGAAATGGTGCTATGTGTAACTGCAGCAAGAGCAAATCCAGGTAATTGTGTTCATTAAAGCACCTTAAAATGCAGCTAAAACAGAGCTATGACGTGATTCCCCCTGGATGGGATCTGCTACACCTACCTCCTCTGTCTGAAGCCAGCTGTCCCATGAGCTAGTCACAAGTAATCCTTCTACAGACAAAACGCAACTCATTTTTCTTAATATGGGATGATTCTCTTCTATCGGTATTAAGAGTCACTGAAACATATGCCTAATTCTGTAGTAATTGAATAAACAAGACTAGGACTCTAACCTCTATGGTATGTGACATGGTAGGGTTCACATTCACATCTCTTTCATTTGCAAAGCAGGGCAGACATAACACTGTGAATGTGAACTTCTGTACAGCAGATGCCTTTTTCCTTGCTGTTCAAATGACTATGCATATAAGGAGGCCAGATTTTTGCCTTGTTCAGAATGCTACTTACATGTTTGATCTTTGTATCAAAGGTATTTCTGCTGGAGCTAGATCTACAAGTGAGGTGCTTCAATATTTGTTTGCAGGCTTCAGTTTTCCCAGAACCACTTTCTCCACTGTAAAATGACAAGGAAAGAGAGGGGGGAATCATTGGTTATTTTCACATCTGAGATATTATTTATGCTTTCTACTACTTTTGTAGGAATGGATTTAATAAATCTCAATCAAACACTCATTTGAAATAACAGAAGGTTCATGGATAGCAAATACTCAAGAACAAAACAAAGGAGACACACTGGCTTACTATACTGACACTGTTTCTCAGAGCTGTCTATCTATACTATATTGTACCACAAGCCAAGCCAAGCCAACCAAACCTAAGCCATTTTGAAGGTATTTACAGCAAAGTTTTTATCTCTTCCTTTATCATCTGACCAGCAAAGGAATCTGCTTACTCTGCCTGGTTCTCTGCAGATGAGGAAACACTACTGTGGTAATCTCACGAGTCAGAAAGAAAAGAAAGTAAAGCGTTAGGAAGAAGGGAAAGGAAATAAAAAAGATGAAAAAGAAAATTAAAAAATTACTTAAGAATTAGCTGGCACAGAGCTAACATTTAACCTCTTGTTCATGATGTGGAATATATATTCCAAACAAGAAGGATTCCCGAGAGGAAATACAAAATGAAGAAAACAAGGTAATAGACAATTTGATCAAGGAAGCTGGGAAGTTAAAACAAAAAAACAACAACAACAAAAAAAAACAAACAGGAAAGTGAAGGAATAGGGGGTGGAAGCAAACTGTGGTGCAGTATAAGCATGAAGATGGAAAGAATAAAGTCAGTGAAGCCTGATAAAGGAATTTCTTAGATGCACTGTAAATTGTTATATTGTAACTGAACCAAAGAAAATGTAATTTGATGCTCCTCCTTCATTTACCTGCTTGATCACATTTTAAAGGCTGCTTCTACTACAGCCAGTTAAAGTACAATGACCGTGCTGGTTGGTCAGCCTGTAAGCTAGTTTATGAAAATGAGAGGACAGCAAAATATATTACCGGCCTGGCCACTGCTCTACGTATAAGAATCTCATTTCAAATGAGAAAACAATTAAATAAAGGAAGAAACAAAAGAGAGAAGAAAAAAAGGTTTTCATACTCAGAGTTGGGATCTCTGTGCCACTTAGTTCTTATGGGATACACATGCAGCTCTGGTGGATATCATATTTGTCTGTCCGATAAGATGCATTCCTAGGCGTCAGGAGGGATTTCTCATTACTATATGTGATATATCAAGCTGCTTTTAAGTATGTCCTCCTTCAGTAACAAGCTGGAGGCTGACCCTGGACTTCAAACTCCTGCTGGTATCTGTAGGAGGTTTGTAGTCCAAGGTTTGCAACCTGGATATATGATACGCAAAGCCTTCAAATAATAGGTCACAAAGCCATATTTAAACCAGGTCTTAAAACAAATCACTTGAAATCAAGGTCACCACCATAGCAAACGTGAAACTAACATCTCTACAGGATTGACCAGATGCTCCATAAGTGCACTATACGTTGCTCACATCTTCAGCTTCTGACTTCCTACAATTCATTTCATGTTAGATTATATTTGATGTCACTCTCAAGCATGGATTCCCTCTCTGAATGTTAATTGTACAAAGTTGCCTCTTTTCCTAAAAAGCAGCATTAGTTTTCTGCCTTCATAATGGCTGTGTCTAAAGTCCATGTTCTTTTATACTGTCATCAGTAACAGGAGAAGAAAAAAGTGAAACAAGGGCATTAATCCTGTGATGCTCCTTTCCTAGAGACATTTCATACTCTTGCAAATTACAGACCTTATGCCTGTACTATGCAGAAGGTCAGTGAGCTTGCAGACAGATAGCAATATATCTTGCTTCACATCTCCTATTGCTCACTCACATAAGCCACTCCACTGACACCTGGGTGCCATGATATGAAACAATCTTATCTCTCCACAGTACACTTGGACCAAAATCACAGACACAACCTGCTATCACCATATCACAGGTTATCAGGAAGACTGGCAACAGTGGTTCATCAATTATTTCAGCTTATAAGGAATCTCTTTGCACTTAAAATATCTCAGAAATTTAGCAATCACAGCTACACATGATGTCACTGAGCACAAGTGTTTGTATGTTTGAAAATCAAATCTCTAGCAGCCCACACCTTGTCCAATGCATACTGCCCTTTATATCCATCGGTAGATATCTGTATCATTCTGATATTCACATTATTTATTTCTGAATTCAGATAGTTTCCTTAACTGGATCACTACTGTTTGGTAAATGTCAATTCCAATGTAAATTAATCATATAAATCATGTGCTTGGGGGAAATTGTGACAAAATACAGAAGGAAGGAGCTACCTGTCACTTCAGATCACAGAACTGGCAGGCTTTTACTGGCCCTGTTTCATTTACAGTTCTGACCAACTCTGCAGTAATATTTAAAATAAACAAAGACTACTTTTGTGCTACTTGGATTACAATCAGAAATGCTGGAAAACTTCCAACAGAATTTGTTTCATATAAGATTCCTAACAGTTTTAAAGGGACATTCAGATCAGATATGCTTGCTACACTGTGTGATCTTCTGAAGCCAGGCCCTCAACATTCCACCCTCAAGCATGTACATTGTTAATACAAATTCCCATTCTGATAGCAGTGTGTATCCAGGGAAAAGAGAGAAACCTCTTGGAAGACCAGAATAATTCCTTCTCAGTTTGCATGGTACCACAGCAAGACACTGGGTCCTGCTCCATGACTGAGGTTCCTAGTCTTGAAATATGAATGTATGAGTAACATTGCTAAACATAAAATAACTAAACTCTGCATGTTAGTGGGAAATTATATTTGTAAAGTAAACTAAACTGAAAAGTGTATTTCTAAACAATTTGATATTATAAATAAGATGATCAAACGGTACTGCCACAGCTCACTGCAATTACAATACACTGAATTAGAATTTAAAAATTACAAAGTATTAACCTGAACAGAATACGTGTGGTGATGCTAGCCTGAGGAAATCAAAAGCTTTCAAGTCACCCCACTTTAAAAGATGAAGATTTCTCTCAGTCCCAGATTACTGGGCATATGAATGTGGTTTATTTCAGAATAAAATCATTGGATATTGACATTCCTGTCTCCTAACTTTTATACAATTACAACAATTCATTACATATATTCCATAAGGCTCATAGTTCTTTTTTAAATCACCAATTAGCCATTAGCATCCCATAAACCATTGGCTCGATCAACTAAAGACCCTTAGCTTTTAGCAAGCTTATAAATTATGCTTAGGCTTTCCAGACATCTCTGACTTATCTTGTCGGTGGTTAATGCATTTTTCATATCCTGTATGGCAAGAACAAAATCCAGTCAGAAGCAAGTTAATTATGAAAAGTCTATATATTGACTATTTAAAAGCATAACATATCTTTATTTTATTCAATAACATTCATAAAAAGTATATTCACAGTTAGTTCTTGGTGTTAAGCATACATCAATGGCGTAGGCTTACTATAAACTAAAAGTAATTATGAATAACTGGTAGTAAACTCTTCAATAGTTTGGACATATCCTTTTCTATTGTAAAACACTTGACTTCAGTGAGTGAACATTTGTGAAGTGTCCAAACAGTAATAAAAATAATAATAGAGATTTTTAACATTGTAGCCCCATGGAGGAAGTTAAGAGTAAAGCTTCAGAATACAAGAAAGTAAGTAAAGTAGAAAGACACAAAGAAGACAGAGAGAAAAACTGACAAATAGATATGAATTGTCCTAACCTCTTAAAACGGATCTCTTACAGGACAGTAAGTATGACTAGCACCACATACAGTAAGTATAACTGCTTGGGTATGAATGACAAGTTCACTCATTGATGTGAATAAGCGGAGATTTAAGCAAGTTCGTTGTAAGGGACGTGGATAAAGAGATGTCAAACTCCTGGTTCAGTCAGGATTAAGCATGAAATAAATAGCACTGTGAGACTCTGCCCAGAAACTATGAACCTATTCTGAACACACACATGAGCTCAAAATTTAAGTAGTACTTGAAGTTTAGCAGTGGCTTCAGGATGATAGCTTTGGACATGGCTCAGTTTTAGTCAACTTCAGGAGTCTTTACCTCTAATCGTGATTATCCCTTGTGAAAATGGGGCAGGCAAAAATGACTAAGAAGAACAGTATCACTAAGGGTTATGCTGCGTGCAGAATTCATTAGCACACATTGTATGCGTGCAATAAGAGTGTAATTCATGAATCATTAACAACGGCCACTAAATTGATGGAAAGTTTCTTTTTGTAATTAGGCTTTGGTGGGAAAAAAAAATGAACTGACAAACATTGCTAATAGAAAATAAACTTTATCTCTCCAGTATAAAGAAGCTTAAGAAGCTTGATGAAGATGACAGGACTAACATGCATAAGGGCATATTTTCTGGAACTCTTTTCAGTCTTCTTGAGAAGAGAGGGGGTAACCAGATATACTGAAAATAATAAGTCTTCTATAAAGAAATTAATTATTTTTTTTTCCTTAAAAACTTTTCAGGAAAGATTCAGGAGACAGTTATAGACACTGCCATCACTTATGTGGTAGCTTATATTTAAACTGGACGTATTTTGAGAACTGCATGTGAAAATAATACATTAACATTGGCATGATACTAATTCTCGCTGCTCCGTATCACATCGTAACAACATAACATGCACATCAAAATAGCAGACTCATCTCACAGTAAAATTTATTACAGTAAAAGTAAAGCATCGTGTTTATAAACTCTACTAACAGGTCACATATACTATAAAGTATTATTATATATCTTTAGAAGAAAAGTAGACCAAAAAATAAATATACATTAGGAGTTTATTCTATAATTGCATCGTTTCATTTGCAACTGATTGCAATAGAAGACAAAAGTATCATTTCAGTGAGCACTTTCCAGAGTACTTATATGCCAAAAATGGCATCTCTTGCAATTATCAAGGGAACTTAATTCTGAGTTCTGTGCATATCCACAGGAACAATCAATTTTGACTGAATGTACTGCTAATAAAACCAAACAAATCTAGCATCCCTCTGATTTAGTGTGGCTATTTTCCTATGTGGCATTCTATGAACTATTTAGACTAAGCCAAAACCCACTACCAAAACCAGTGGGCCCTGCTGGTCCTGCTGTGAACTTAATGTATGAACTTCAAATACTGACACAAATCCATATCCACACAAACAGAATCCAATAAAACTGTATATATACGATTGTAGTTACGTGTTCATTGTAATTGTTGTAACTTTACAACAGTATGGTTAGCAGCTCTTGTTAGCTACCTCTAGAACCACAGGTAGTTCAAGAGCAATTGTAAGTTCTCTCAAATAGTTCAGCTTTATGATTGAGCAACTACATCAAATTCGCCAAGCTCTTTGCTTTCGGGTAGGCTGAAGGAAGAAAAGGGAGGGCAGCAGATTAACAGATGTAGGGAGCCAAGAGAATTCAAAGTTTCACAATAATAAAAGCAGCACATTTGGATGAACTTCTGTTTTACTGGAGATTTTTAATACTTTTATTTACAGTCTTGAATGTATTTATCATTGGAACAACACTGCAAATTACATAAAGTGTCCTCCATTGAAGATGGAGGGCTAAATAACAAGCACAGGGTCTCACACAACACAAGGCAGAGTGGAAGCTCCAATACAGGCGCATCAATACAGGTTTACAATTTTGTAAAAGACTTCTCTTTTTATTTTCATTAGATCCTATTTCTAATTCCTTTCCATGTAATATTAGCAATACACACAATGGCTTTGAATTCTTTATCATTAATTCTTTGTTTGAAATCAGATCCAGTTAGATGGAGTGGCAAGTTCCCAAGAAAATTTATGACTTGAGATGTAATTAAATCTTTTTCAGTTCTATTCTGCTCTAATGTATGATATAGAGATCAGTACACAGAAAGAAATCAGTTGGAGGAAAAAATAAAATGGAAATCTTAAGTATTGAGTCCGGGGGAAACAGCTGAAAGGCAGAAGTAGTAAAAGAGTTAATAGAAAGATAAAATTTCACCTGAGGATAAAGCACTGGGGACGCTGCTCCTGGAACAGCATGTGGTAAGCTCTTTCAGCACAGGAAAATATATGAGGGGGAAGTGTGGAACACAGTTTTCCAGAGTTGCTTAAATAAAGCTGGGTGACCTGAAAAAATGTTGTAAATTAACACAGTCAATATATTTCAAGTTGTGTTTCATTCCTCCCACGCCCCTCACCCCCCCTTCCTTGATACCAAGGAAGTGGTATCCTTTTCTTTGTAAAGCCCTCTATATGCATAATAAAGAGAATCTCTGTACATGTACATAGCACTCCTGAAGTACCATATGGTACCTATAAAGAGTTTAACTAAAAAAAACAGAGCTGTAAGTATAAAAGTGCTAATTAAGATACAAAATTAAACACAACTGTGGCACTTCACAATGCTCCTTTTTGAACTGAGTAAAACAAAATGATCTGAAAAACCTTCACACTCTTATTGCCACCACATAATGTTTGCAAGGTTAGACATTTTACTAATGGACTTAAAGAATACATGCATTTGCTCTACTCTGACAATTAAACTCCGCGCAAATGTGACACAACAAGATGACCACAGTAATCACTGTTTCTACAAACAGTTACTATGTCATCTCAAAAATGGTGTCTGTTATGTTTCTAGTAGTGCTACTTTAGTAGTAAAGAGCATTTCAGCGTAAAAATGTGTTAATACTATCATCTAACAACTGTATCAAATGAAGCAGAGTATATTAATTCATGACACTATTTAACCTCAGTGTGAAAAACTGATTACAAAATGATTTGTTTTAGTAGACTATTGGAACTAAGAGTGGAAAGTCAGCATAACATTGCCAAGTTATGACAAATTAATATAAAAGGAAGAAAATCTGAGATCTTGTTGTTGTTGTTACTGAATAATATACACGATCATTTTTTCATTGCTTCATCCTGGATTTAAAAATTATGTCAAGGCCAATATATTTGAATTCTTTTTCTTTACAGCTCTTTCTTGGTGCACAGCCTCATCATGTATCTAAAGCAAAATATACACTGACAAGAAAAATATCATCATACAAAACCCTATGGCTCATGGATGATTTCCATTTATAGAAACTAAATTTAGACTTCAAACTTGGAATCTGCTGCTACTAGCATCAAACGTCACAGATCTATTGATACACACAAAGCCTCATGATGCAGTAAGCAGCCACAGATTAATTTGCTTACCAAATTTTGAGTGATTTATAATCCTTGTAAAACTAAATAAACATATTTGAATCTATTGAACATAGCAAGGGACCTGAATTCATTGCAATTACAAGAAAATAATGACTGTGGGATGGGAATTAAAAATGAAAAATCAACAGTCATGCACACACTCTGTCTCTGGAATGTCTCAGTGAGGACGAAGCAGAGATCAAGTCATCTATATTTACAGCATTCATACCAATCTACGAAGTCTACTTAATTTAGTACTGATGTCCACATACTGACATGATAAATTCCTTGTAAGTAACTAGTTTACCTCAAAAGTGAAAAACAAGAAAGATATGGGTCCTAGCAAAGAAAGAGAAACTTCTGAAACACTTCTTAAGCAGCTCTGTGCAGCTGACAGTGCACACACAGACTCATGTTTGCTGCAACGCTACCTGTGCCCAACACACACCAGATCTGTGAGACTGCCCCAGCATAGTCTAAGCTCACACCAAGCACTCTGCATTCCTTGCCTATACAGTGCCTGAATAGAATGGCCTGGTATGGAGCTCAGGCAGCAAGTCTGAGTCTTCCAGCACCTCTCAAGGTTGTCATCTTCACAACTGCATTTTTAGCAAGCTGTGAACCCAAGCAACCATTGCATAAAGCATGGTCGTCTCTTCTTGCAAGTTTGGAAGTGGCAGAAGCCACCAATGTCACACTGTAGATCAGGAATCACATTTTAACAATTGTGCGTGCTACCACTCACAAAACATTAGCAAGGTAGCAGTTATACAAATAAGACACAGATAACAAAAACAGTGGAATCACGGAAGAAATTCAAAACTTTTTGCTAATTATTTAAACTAAGACGCTCCCAACGTAAGAAAGGGCATGTACATCAGTTAATTACAGAGGTCTGGCCTGTTAATTAATTATATGAATCCACTGAAAAAACTCCACGCTATATCATTTTGAAGACAGAATGCTTACCATGGTGGAATAGATGGGAAGTTCTTTAAATGGGTTAACAAGCAGCAATTTATCACCAATGTAGGTCTGAAGAAAAAAAAACAAAGGAAGTGAGACATATCACATAATTGCTTTATTAAGAAATAAATTAATTCTTAAGGAGTCTAATGTTTTTCTTCCAGAAAAGACTTTTCACGAAGCATCTTAAATCTATACATCAAATATAATTTGAGAATTCGGTGCTTTTAAATTCTTGTTAAATTGAGACCTAAATTTACAATTCAGATAGCATTAATTACTCTTTTTGTAATAAGACAGAGTTATTTATAATGGAAAATTATGTACAGAAAAAATGCACTGCATAAATTATTGTTGTATTATTTGAAAGTTACTTTGCAACTCACCATTTGTTAAATTACAAAAATGTGACACTGCTAACACATCAACAAGTTCCTCAAGCAAATTCATGGGTTCAACAACAGAATTCAGAAATGCTATATTCATTACACAGAACTGGTACATTAAAACATTCTTGTGGGATAAGACAGCAATGGATACATATATTAGAAGTTACATATGCGCATGAATATGCACACGCATATGAAAAAAGAGATATCCTGGCTGTATTAAAAGTAAAAGCAAATCATCCACTGATTGCAAAGGTTATGAGATATCACTATTTCATGTTTAAAATCTCATATTTGAAAGATGTACTTAAGTAGAAGGTTGTAGGTCACCCCTGCTGCTATATTTCTCACTCCATTTAAGTAGCTGTTGCTGTATCACGCTCTTACAATGCAAAAATTTCAGATCTATGTCTCCAAAAAAAGTGTGACAGTAAATTATTATACTAACAGTCACAATTATGCTGCCTTTTACAAAATGAAATATTTTTATTTTGGGATAAGGAAAATACTGCCTTCTGTAGAAAATATACTTCTTTTCCTTCCAAAATGAAGTCATTTATTTCCTCTCTCTCCTCGAGCTTAACTTCAGAGCTGGGTTTTCCTGTGGAATGGAACTTTACTACACACCTTGAAATATGAAATAAGAAGTCTTTGATGTTAAGGAGAATTTCCATGTTTCACATTAATATGCCACTCAACTGTTCAATACATCAGAAATAAGTTATGAGTAAGATAAGAACAGAGATAGCAAAATTTTCAAGTGTGGATTTTTCTACAGAAGTACAACTACATGCCTCCCATATTTAATATGGCATTGACTAGAAAATTTGCATTACAATTTTTTGCTTGGTATCTAGATGATATAGGATATAGAGAATGATTTATTTAATACAGGAAGAGATTATGAGTAATTAAAACTCCCATGATTATGTCTTAATTTTTTTCTAAATTTCCAGCAGTCATATGCTCTTTTAAATTTAAGTTAGCTTAACATTATAAGATGGAACTATCTTCCAGCAGTTTAAGAGGGAAAGACTACACATGCCTATCTATTTTTTTCAGTACGGATGTTCTGTGAAATAAACACACTGGTTTTATCTGAGCCTATTTAAAGTATTATTCCATTTTTTATTTCTGGTTTTCCTGTACAAACTCTAGAAATTGCAGGGCTTACACACACATACGTCCTCATCCATCCAAATATTAATTATAAGTATTGGTCAGGTCACTGTCCAATAGTTGTAGAAGTAATCCGATAAGTTTTATCTTATTTTCTCCTGCTGAAGGCTTACTGTTGATAAGTTAATAGTAACTCACATATATCTGATTATTATTGAAACGCTTCTGAATCTCATAAAGTAGGCTGCTGTCTGTTAGCTCACTCAGAGAAGCCAAGTCATCATTTGGAGCTGGAGGCATAAGCTTGATCTAGAAAACACAAGTTACACAGAGAAATAAAGCAAATTCACAACCAATCATTTTGTACTCAAATGTTCTAACATTAAGCATAAGCTTAGATCACTAGAATTTATGTACAATTCATTAGACAGCTATACGTCACTCCTCCCATACAATTAAATGATCTTAAGCAAGAGAAGTACATCAAAAACAATTAGGAATGATAAGGTGTATAACTCTATGAGTTTGAACATAGACCCCTACTTGAGTGCCTCCGACTCTCCATAACCAAATACAGATTTTCCAGCTCAAGAGCAGTTCATTGAACATTTATGGCAGAAGAAATCAACACTATAAAAGTGTGTACATGTAAACTATTTACTACCTAATATTAAGCAAATCTCTCATATTACTCTACATCATAAAGGATTTAAAACTCTATTAGAATTCATTAGAATAGAAGGAAGTCAATAAAAAGTGGAAATCATATCATTAAGGAGATCAAAACAGATTCAGGAACAGGTACGGTAGCCAAAACTGGTGAATTAAATAAGCCTCGTAATTCTGAGATGACAAATATAAGCCCTGCAAGGTAAAGTAAAAAATAAGAAAACAATAAATATCAACCAACAGAATTGGAGACAGAAGAAAAAAAGTCAGTGAGCTGTGAAAATTTGATTAAAGCCAAAATAAACACTGATACGTCAAGTGGTGTGCTTATAAATCATGATCTACACTTACAATTCAGCTAATTCTTTTCTTTACGCTAAAGAAATAAATTTTTGAACACCAAGAGAATACCTAGAAACAGAAAATCCTCATGTGAATGACAATAGAATGATGTGATTTGCTTGTTTTGAGTTTACTAAAATACTCTGCAGCGCTTATTTTGAGTATGGATGATGAAGATGCTCAGAAGCAGCAAGCAGACCAGGAGACTTTGGGGGAACATGGAGTGCACTTCTGGTATGGAGAAGACCCCAATGACTACGGATACTGATGTTTAATATTGACACAATCTGATCCTAAACTACTGAGTTCACATTGTTTTTATAGGCTCAAGGTATAGTCCAGAAATCTGGGTTTTCTTCCTACGTCTGTCAGAGCTGCACTGATTGATACTGTTGAAGAAATTCATCTTGTAAAATTAGACTAACAATCTCACTTCATCTTAGTATTTCAAGATTCTTGAAATATATATGCAAATACAAACTTAGAGCTTTGATCCAATCAAATGATTTCCCCTGACAATAGTAGTATTGAATATCTGCATCAAAATATTCACTTAACGGCGATTGCTTACTCTTCTCTTCTCCCAGGAAGAGACAAGTGATGCACACCAGATATCACAACCACAGAACTATTTGCCCATCTCGACCCACTCACTCACTCTTTTTCATCCATCTTTAGTTCTAAATAATGAGACATCAGCTTAATCATATAACCTAAAGAAACTGCAAAATACAGCCAAAGTAAAGAAAATACAGACAGCATGTATGAAGCCATCTTTCTTCTGTGAGGAGCAATATCTACAGCAGCGGTCATGATCTCCAGCTCCTATTGCGTCTCAAAGCCCTGCAGCACTTTTCATCTGTGCAGGGCACACTTCTGCTCTTTCCTCTACTTCAAGTCCTATGGCTACGAGTGCATTTTTGTTTCTTTTAATAGCTCTGTGCTGGATATCTTCATTAGAATACTGGAGACTTTGGTAAGCTTCCATACAGGGAACTAATACAGTGCTTGGAAAAATGTGGGAACCTCTGCTCTTGTCTTCAGTTATTTTCTTACTATTTCTCTAAAGACGAATACATTTGGTAAAAGATAATGCCTAAAACAATTCTGTGAGGTAACATAAATAAATGCATGAGGTATCTCCTCATAGACATCTTTCCCTTCTTTATCAGCTCTACAAACTGGCAATAAATGTTGACTATTAAAATGGTGTATGTAAACCTCATCTGCTTGTAACAGTATGAATATTAGCAAAGGATTTTTAAATGTTTTTCCATTCATCCACTGAAACATGAAAGGCAGACATCTAATCTTTGTTCCATCTGCAACAGATGTTGAACTAAGCAAACTAGTAACCCATAAAAAAATGTAAGGAAAATGCACATTAGAACAGCAGCTATATAAAAGAGCCTGAAAAGATCAAGCAAAGGCTCTTCTTTCCCCACTCTCCAACTTTTCAATCAATATTAATCTTATCTCTTAAACCCCTTATTTTTAAGATTAAGAAGCAAGGTAGCTAGCAACATCAGGAAGGGAAGAAAACTCTTGGAAGAAAACAAAAAAAAAGGTATTTATTTGGATTCTTTTAAAAATAATACAAACAAGCTTAAGACAAAGATTATTTAGAAACAGAGAGATAAAAATTGTTCACTCTTTTAATACCACCAAATAATTTTAGCTAAGGATTTGAGGCTACTTTTGTTTTGCAAAAATGTTGAGCTTTCAGTACTGTCATACTTTAGAAAACAGATACCAAAACACAAACTTTATACATGACTGGCTTCTATGCCCTATTGTAGTTTTAAGAGTCAGTATTATACCAGATGCATAGGTGAACAACAAGGCAGTAGCGCCCAATTACACACTTCAATGCTATTTCCTGCTTTCCCCCATAGAATTGTGGAAAAAATACCTCTCATTTCATTAACCCAGAAAGCAATAAATGTATAAATATAAAAGAGAAAGAAGCTCAAGGATGTAATTTCCTAGATTTAGCTGATGTAATGACTGTTTTTACGGATACATTTAATATTTACTTAACCCAACATGTAAACTGTAAATAGGCCAACTAAAAATTTAACAGCCCTCATTTTCCTGGTTCATTCTTTCTCAGAACACACCTACACTGAAACGGTTACTCAAAATGTTACTATGACTATTCTTCCTTTTTAGATCTATTTGGGAAATGACATCTTTCTTCTTACAATATTTGTACTATCAAGGCTTAGAAAGAAGAATATGAGTTTTGAGCAAGCCACACATAAGCAGGTGAAGTCCACAGCTTGCCTGCTTTATCTTTGTCTTTCCGTCTGCTTATTCTGTAGGTGTATTCCTCATCCCACTAAAGTGAATGTAGATTTTCAGTGCTGGGGCTGATACTCTGTAATATCTTCATCAATGACATTGACAGTGGGGTTGAGTGCACCCTCAGCAAGTTTGTTGATGACACCAAGCTGTGGGGTGCGGTCAACACACCAGAGGGACAGGACGCCATCCAAAAGGACCTAGACAGGTTTGAGCACTGGGCCCAGGAGAATCTCATGAGGTTCAACAAATCCCTGCAACAAAAGAAGTGTGGCCAGCAGGTTGAGAGAGGTGATCCTGCCCCTCTACTCTGTGCTGCTGAGGCCTCACCTGGAGTAGTGCATCCAGATGTGGAGTCCTCAGTACAGGAGAGACTTAGACCTGTTGAAGAACATCCATAGGAGAGCCACAGAAATGATCCAAGCAATGGAATACCTCTCCTACAAGGACAGGCTAAGAGAGCTGAGGCTGGTCAGTCTGGAGAAAAGAAGGCTCTGAGGTGACATGATAGCCACCTTTCAATAGCTAAAGGAGAGCTACAGGAAAGAAGGGGACAGATTCTTAAGCAGGGTCTGTGGAGATAGAACAAGGGGAAACGGTTTCAATTTAAAGAGGGTAGATTTAGGTTAGACATAAGGAAATAGTCTTTTACAGTGAGGGGGGTAGTGAGGTACTGCAACAGGCTGCCCAGAGGTATGGTGGATGCCCCATCTCTGGGGACTTTCAAGATGAGCCTAGATCAGACTTCCCATAGTCTGATCTAGCTGTGGATGTTGCTGTTCATTACAGGGGAGTTGAACTAGATGGCCTTTAAGGGTCCCTTTCAACTCTAAGGATTCTGTGATTCTTCTGTCACATAGAAGAAGATAGCAATTCTTGCTTCTCTTTTTTCATTTTTTTTCTCCTCTTACCATGGCAGTTGGATGTAAGACTGGCTGAAAAAAAGAATTCCCTTTAGCATTTTGATGATGCACATTAGAACAGAACAAAATTAACAAAATAATAGCAAAATCCCTTTAGAGCTTCTTGTAGAGAGACAGCAGATGAAAGACAGAATCCTATGTCCTCCTTCCCTTACCAACATGCTCACCGAGTTTGCAGCAACCAAATCAACACAGCTCTTTAATATGCTCCCTTGAGTCCTATCAAGACACAGAACTCCTGTGCCATGGAATATGTTTCACTCAATCTGCCTTCTGAAGTTCTCATTTCATATAAAGATCAAAGCTCTGCTAGGCTAGAAACAATTGTCTTTATTTGTAAATAAAAAAGACGATTGGATTAGAGCATTAGCCTGAGGTTTCTTCTGTAAAATTAACACACTTCCTTCTTGGCCCATTCTAGCCAGCACTTGGTCAGATAATGCATGGGTATCGTTCAGATATGCTGTTAATGTTCTTTGCCAGTAGGCTGTTTGGACATAGACCCATCTTTTGAGGGAGAAAAGAGTTTTGTCTTGTGGAAGATGGATGTGCACTGACACATCTCACCTGGCTCTAGGTGAGAGAACAGGCTTGTGCTTCTTTTATTTCATAATATAGGTAAGAGCCAAAGATGCTGACTCTACAGGTTAATGTTCAGAAATGTAAAGCACTCAGTTAAACTCCTGGATGTGTAAGGTAACCCAAGTCTTTCACTATCAACATGTTTTTCTACAACCTTTAGGGTTTGGTGACTATATATTTTGTAACAGAGTCTTTGCATCAAAATTCATAGCTCAGCGAGCAAGAATATTGCACAAGCTGTAAACTGAGGTACCAGAATGACAAATAAGAAACTCTCAATACAATAAATTCACAAACAATTTGACTTGATCATGAACATCATTTTCATCATTAATAACCTATTTGCAGACATCTACAAATTCATTCTTATCATCCATTTTTTTGAGCGTACAGCTGACTTTTCTCTCCTTTTTTCTTGACGCATTTATCTGGTTATCTTACTTACTCCATGATGCATATTTTACAAAACAGTCAGTGGAGTAAAACAGTCATAGATAAAGCATAAGTTCTATACAACTATGCCTTAGGAAACTATTACTTTTGAGATTTTCCTAATGCTAACAAAGACTACTATTCACTCATTTAAATTACATTCACTTAACAATATTCACAATCTGCTCAGATAACTACCTCTAATCATTTTTATTTTTTAATTACTTGTGATACTAACATAAGTAAAGCATTACAGGTTTTACATATAAAGCTGTGATATACATGGCTGTCCCTTGTGTATCTGCTAGGCGATACTAAAACAATAAAAAGGGCATCAGAGGTTACCATCACAGATTTCATATGCTCAACAGGAGAAAGGAAACATCACTCCTATTTTTAAGAAATGGAGAAAGGAAGAGCCATGGATCAGGCAGGCAAGCCTCACATCTGTGTCAGGATGCATCATGAAGTAGATTCTCATGGAAGCTATGCTTAGACACACGTGAAACAGGATACAATTGAAGACAGCTAGCATGGCCTCTCCAAAGGCAGATCATGCCTGAGCAACTTGGTGACCTTCCATGACAGAGTGACAGCATAGGTGGACAAAAGAAGGGCAACTGATTTTGTCTAGCTGGACTTCTGTAAGGCCTTTGACACAGTCCTGCACCACATCCTTATCTCTAAACTGGAGAAATGTGGATCTGATGGCTGGAGTAGCTGAATAAAGAGTTGGTTGGAAGCTAACAACTAAAGGGTTTTGGTCAATGGCTCTACATCCATGTGGAGGGCAGCCATGTGGGGGTGTACCCCTGGGGATCTGCCTTGGGACCAGTGCTCTTCAACATCTTCATCTATGATCCACATTGTAGGATTGAGTACACCTTCAGCAACGTTGCTGATGACACCAAGCTCAGTGGTGCAGTTGACACAAAAGGAGGAAGTGATGCCACCCAGAAGGACCTGGACAGGCTTGAAAAGTGGGCCCACCTGAACCTAATGAGGTTCAAGAAGGCCAAGTGCAAAGTATTGCATTTGGGTCGGGAAATCCCAGATATGTATACAAACTGCAATTAGAACTCACTGAGAGCAGCCCTGCCAAGAAGGGGTGCTGGTAGGCAAAAAGCTGGACATAAGCCAGTAGTGTGCACTTGCTGACTGGAAGGCCAATCATATCCTGGGCTGCATCAAAGGAGAAAAATATCCTTATAGCTGAGAGGAGAAATTGCCAGCTAGACTAAAATTCTGGAAATTATTCATACTGCTTTCTTTCTTTGGCAACACAGACTTTGAAATTATATATGATCAAAGAACAGCTTCTACCTTGGAAAAAGCAAAAGCTAATACAATCCAAGAAAGACCTAAAATGCTGTATAAATGTAGTCATTTGATCACCATCTCATTTACTTCATGCAATAAAAATCTGGCTTCATGAGAAATAATATTTTGTTAAGGTTCTTTTTCATTATTTTTGCAATTAAAAATACCTGGGGCTCCATGTAAATCTGAGCTGTTAGTTTTCTCAAAGCCAAAAAAGTTATGGCCTTTCTCTATTAAAAATGCATGGTTCAGATGTAATAAAATGAAATTTTTCTCTCTGATCCTCCAATAAAGGCCTAATCTGCATGCCATATCGCCCAAGAATGTATGATATTTCTGACACAAAGCACTGGAAATATCATGCTGATCTATTTCAATAATATATGAACATAAAATCCAAGCAGTGACTCCACATATCCTACTGAAAAATTAAACAGAACATGATTACTTTGAACGTAGCTTGTAATGCAACTAGTAAGAATAAAAGATACTGAAATTCATTAGAATTAGTATACCTAAGAGGGAGGGGTAGTGGGAAGGGATCGTTCAAAGCTTTCCTTTGGTATCATCACTAAACAAAAATTTTAGTTTCCAAGTTCATTCTGCTGTCATGTCTTTGAATTGACCTATTGTGGGAAGTGGCACAGAAGTACTGAGAAACAGAAGGAGTAATAACTTAAGATCTGCACTGGGACTCAGAAGTGACTCTAAACATCATGGTGGAGGGGTAAGCTATCAGCATGGAAACCCTTGGTTGCCCTTTCTCACCTTGAGGATCAGCTGCTTCTCTGATCAGCTTCTGCATATGTTTCACCATAAAGCTAAAGTCTAGCCTAGAGATATTGAAAACTTGAATAATTTTAGCAAGGTCTTCACAAAAACAATATCAAAGAAAAAGAAGTAGGTATATTCTTGTCCAAACTTATGTTGAAAAATACGAAAGGAAATATCAGTTTCAGCAAGACTCAGTTAAGCATCTCCCTCTCTTTCTGTACAACTGTAATAGGGTTCTTACTAAAGCAGTTGGAAGCATTTCTACCATTTCTTCTCTGTTGGATTGACTGTGTTTTTGTCACAGGAGTGCACAGTCAGCAAGGCCACAATTGGTATGAAATGAAAACAAGATGTAAGCCAAGTGTAAAACGTTTTGTGGTATCTTACAGTGGAAGAGTCTGAATAGGGAACTGCATGCTCCACGGGATTCCAAAGCTGAGCACTTTCAGAGACAGACTCATAGGACTGACACGTGAATTCACTGATTGATCTCATATGATTAACTCAACATTCCTTTGAAACATATTCAAGAAGCACCAGAATATGAACGCTTCTGCCAAGGCAGGCATAGTTATTATAAACTGAACATGGTTTAAATGAAATCAGCATTCTGGTCCTTTGCTATGCTTCAAGCGCACAGCAAGTGACTTTAAAAGGAAATCCTTCCTTCCAGCCCCCAGTTCTAAGTAGGATTTTTTTGCAAATGGCTAAATGCTTCTGGAATACGTGTTCCCCAAATACATACAACAAAATATAAAGCCTCCCCAAAAAATAATACTTAGGTTCTAAATATTTAAAGTTAGGACAAGCCAGATTAATAAGCAATAGGTAATTGCCTCCTTTTGCATTCACCCTATGCACTGAACGAGGCTGTGATCCTGTGAAACTGTAAAGTGTGCCTGCATCCTAATATATTAGGACATGACAGGGAGTTAACACTGCAGCTGAAAATCTGGCAATTCCTATCTCTGAATTAGGCACTAATTTTACAATTTAATATTCCCCAGACATTGTCTTTTGGTTTTTCAGTCTCCCAAGTTGTGTATTTTTCCTTTGAAAACCCAAGCTGGAGACTGGAGCACACTTTGAGCAGCACTAATACCTGTACCTCCACTTCTGTCAACCACCAATAGGGCCTGAGCAGCTCAGAGCCACCGAGCCAACATTCAGGAGCTGGCAGAAGGCAGCTGGTGCCTTTGCAGAGAGAAAGCTCCTTGCAGGGCCAGACTGTGATCAAGGAGACAAGGCTCCATAGTGCAAATCGTGTTGCTTTGTGGTGAAGGGAAAAAAAATTACCACCTTCTTCAGCTTCATTAAATTTACAATTTCCAGGGCTAAACAACAGAAATATTTCATATTTCTTTGCAGAAATATGCAATTACCTGTTCAAGTTTGGCTGTACTGTTCATCATGACGTTTTCAGATGCACTGTCTTGAGACTGCTGTTTACACAAACCTTTAGCCGCATCCTTGAACATGGTATCATTCTCCAGCAAACTGTCTTGCTTGGCAATCGGTAAAGCCAGGGGATTGCTACGAAGAGAATCAATAAAGCAATTAGACTCCCGCTGAAGATGTCAAATAAACAAAAGATTGACCAATGTAGGTGGCACAGTACAATTCAAGGCTGAGATACTAGTGTTAGTTCAAGTAAAAAAATTGAAATTGGTAATAAAATGAACTGTTCACCAGGGTGGGTCTGTTCCTAAAGACATAGAGCAAAACACTTTGATTTAAAATTCACCTTTATGCAGATCCATTTTGAAGCAGAACTAAGCAAACCAAACAGAATATGCATGAGCCTCTATTTGACAGCACTAGGCTGTCAAATCAATAGGCAATTTGAAAACTGAATTGAAAATGCACAATTAATGTACATAACATTGTTTTGAAAAGTAATGTGTTAAAAAATAATTCATTACGGATATTGCCATTGCAGTTAAAAAAACAACTTTTAGCTTTTCATAATTAGACAATGCCCAAGCTACATTTTATGAATAAAAGTTGTGTTGTATTTGTGATATACTTCAAAAAAAAACAACAAAAAATACAAATGGACTCCTGAAATCACTGCCAGTATGTACAATACACTTTATTCACATGTAAATGTACACATATTTTTACATGCATGGAGATATTTTCCCTACTGATGCATCAGACCATACCACAGTTTTGAAAAAACATGTCAAAACCTTGGAAGATTTTGGCAGTGTTTTATATCCAGAGGAATTAGTGAGGAATCAGCCCCAGAAGTTGAAAACACAAACATTGCACAAAACAATAGCTTGGCCTCTTATAGTGCAAATGAGACAATCTCAAGGAGTATACAGCAAGCCCTTGCCAAAATGTGCGTGTAATTTATTTTAAAAGTAGATGTAGAGCCAATGTGGGAATAGTGCATTCAGCTATAGGATATTCTGTTTCAAATGATTTAATGCAAAATGCCCAGAAGAAAATGCCCAGTGAAAATAAATGTTTCTATTTACTGCTTTGATTCACATAAGATAATTTGGCTTTAAATCTGGTCACTAAATGGGACATAGACAAAAGATCCAAGAACCAAATTTTTTTGCCTTTTGCCTTGCTTTTGAGCCATTATCTAACCCTTTTTATGTACAAGAGCTGCTCTGAAAGTAGTGCCTCCTATTTTATCACGCTGGCCCACAATGTTGGAGGCAGATGCTGGTAGGACGACAGTAGAGGTTGAACCTTCCCACCAATATTTCATTATGTTTTGTTGCCATGTGACAGATGGCAGCAGAGGGGCAGTGTGACAGAATGGCATCTGATGTGGAAATGCGTACAAAGCAAAGGAAGATCATTCAATTTTTCCGTGTCAAACAAACAGCACCCTTCGACATTCATCAACTCTTGCTGAACATTCCTGGAGACCAAACAGTGGGTGTGAGCACAGTGATGCTGTGGGTGGTGTGTTTCAGCAGTGATGACATTGACACGAAAGACAGTCACATTCTGGACAGCCATGCACAGCTGTTGCATAATAAAGAACATCTTGATCAGCTCATCCACACAGATTGGCAGATTACAACCAGAGAACTCTGTATACAGCTGAATATTGGCTTTGATGTGTTGGAAACGATGGTGGCTATGTTGGAATATTGCAAAGTTTGCTCCAGTTGGCTCCCATGAATGCTCACACAGGAACAGAAAGAACACTTTATGCAAGTTTGTCAGGACCTGTTGAACCAATAGGAGGCTAAAGGTTTCAGTTTCGTTGATAGCATCATTACCAGTGATGAGATATGGTGTCACCACTACGAGACAGAGTCAAAATGGCAGTCCATGGAGTGATGATATGTGAGCTCCCTCTCAAAGAAAAAGTTCAAGATGCAGCCCAAAGTGAGTAAAGTGATATATACCACCTTTTGGGATAGGAAAGCGGTGATCCTTCTTGATTTTCTGGAACCAGAACAAATCATCAATTCTGATCACTAAGCTGAAGGCTTGAACTCACCAGATTCAGGACAGAGAAGTAGACAATTTTTCTTATGGAACATGATAAAACCAGGCCCCATACCAGCAGAATACTGTGGAGCACATTGCCAGTCTTGGCTGGACTGTCCCACCACAGCCACCATGTAGTCTGGATGTGGCACCTTCTGACCTCTATTAATTCAGGCCTGAACTGATGCAAGATGGACTACGTAGATAAATTAGATAAATTGCAAAGATCCAGGATTTTTGTGTATGTGCAATTTAATCTTTTTCTGTTTAATTTTTCCACTTCTATGCTAACTTTATAACATACATTAGAAATATTGTTTTTCAAGTTCAGCTGTAAACTTCTCACTTTACCCATAACCTCTTCAGGTGTTGCTGAAGTAACTTACATTGTAAAGGACAGTAAAATGGGCAAAATATAAGAACAAGAAATATAAGAACAAGGAAAAAAGCACTCTCATACTGAAATCAGTGCTTCACAACAGATTCAGGTGGATAAACTCAATGCTTCACTAAAGGAAACCAGGTTCACTATCAAGCATACCACAAACATAATAACTGTTTTGTTTTTTTTTAAACTGAGTAAGGATACAGACCTTCAATCAGTCTTCTCATACTTTTCTTCCAGAAATCAATACATTAATTTAATCTAGAACCAGCAAAATCAGATTTGTTGACAGGGTACATGCTATTTGTAATTGCTTGTTTATCATTTTGCAGTCTCCTTTACAATGCTTCTCTCTACTGAGAGACAGCCACAAAGAAATATGACTACAACACAGACTTAAATTAACTCTTGTGAAACTATCTCATCCGTCTAAACATACTTCTTTATGTCAGGAGAGTTGATGGAGTATGGAAATAATATAGGCTAAAGCAATTGTAACTGTGGGTTATTACTGTGCATTTGTCTTTGCAGCTCTTGTTTGAGACACAGAACAGCACAGATTCATCTTCAACCTAGCATGTTACATGTCTGTCTATGGGCTTTAATAGAGCACAAAGGACAGAACTCACTTTCAGCAATAGCCATTGGTATTGCTGAAAGTAAATAAGTAGGTAAGAATTTGGTTGAACAGTCATCTAGACTGCCTCCCTAATGAAAATACTAAAAGGCACTCACGACGATAATTCACTCTATCTTGAGAAAACAGCTATTATCATCTGGAAGAATAACCCTCTGTAAGGCTTTGTTTTTCACTGCTGAGCAAGCACAATACACAGCTGAGATAAATACTGTTTCTAAGCAAAACAGAACTCTGCAGAGAGTATGGAATGGATAACTCATATTTTCTAGATTTTCAGTAGTGATATCTGAGTCATGTATGTGCCCAGTGCACCAGTTCTTTTGCCTTTCAAGAGCATTCCTATCTGCAGATTGCTGCCTGGCCAGACAGTCCTCTGATACCCACCAGGCTCACAGCAGGACTGAGAGCTACTCAGCACAAACCTCTGGCTCATGAAGTCTCTAAACCTAGGACTGCTGAAAATCTGGAGAACATGCCAAAGTAACATTACTTCAAAGCTTACCATACCCTTATATATATTTTCCCCCTTGCTATTTCCAATGGACCACTCACAAAGGCAGCGTACAGGACTAAAGAGATCTTTGGTTTGACCTAGTACTTCATTCTCCTGTAGGCTGTATAAGCACCAGCCAATTCACTGCAGTCACACACTGGGACAAAGCTGCCAAGAAATGCAACAGAAGTTAATCTGCCCACTTTCATAAATAAATCCATCTCCATTATTTTTCCACTCAACGTCCTTTGCTTTTCCAAAACTTCCAGTGAAGTTCACCAGCCATGGCAGTTTTATATAACTGTCATATGAAGAGTAACCATTCAGAAAGTCCTCAAAAAATAGCTCTTGTATTTCAGGAATCAAAGTGTGGAGAAAGAAGATTCTCAGACTGCGTCTATCGTGTTCAAACCACGCATTTTAAAAGTTCATCTGTTTTAGCATTAAAGAACAGTGTCCAGTACAAAATCTAGCAAAAACTTCTAGAATATAAAACACTAGAAAAGAAAAATGGATGACATTATCCAGACATAAGAATAATAAAAAAGTGATGAAAGCCTCTAAAACATGAAAAAAAATTAGTTTGCTAGGCAACATTGCAGTGTTACAGAAGTAACCTATGTACTTTCTACTTCTGATATTATTACTTATATCAATACTTAAAAATACAGTTTTTCATTATGTTTGAGAATCTCGGTCCTTGTTTTTTAACTCAAAATTCATACTTGATTTTATAACAACTGCTTACTCCTATCAGATTTCATTGTGTTCCAAATACGTTCTGCAGACTACAGATTATAACTGATAAAAATGAAGGTAAATATATCTTCTCTGTCTGTCTATATATAATTTGAGAGGTTTACTTATTTTTTTCCCAACATACTCTCTGGTGGTTGGTAAAAAAAAAAAAAATTACACAGTATTTCGCAGCCTCATGTTACTAAGACGCTTCAACCGTGCAGCAACTATATGGCAACTGCATTGCGTATAAAGAAAATGTCTGTACCTTTTAAAACTCTGATGGATTACAGTATATGGAAAGTAGAATTTGAGAAAATGACAACTTCCTCTACCATAAAACTAACATGCACGTTTCATACCTATTTTACATCTCTTTTTTACTTACGTATGACAATCTTTTCTCAAGATTTACCAGAAAATATGAAAATTTCAAAATTTACAATTTAAGATAGAAATTGACTCTTTGATTCAATGTATTGTGAAATTCAACTTAATTACACTTGAATTTTAAGCAGTACAAATCTAACTACAAATCTATAGTTATCTGGGGCCATATCATTTTATCTGTGATTTTTACTTTCAACTCTTCCCTGCTTCATTCATAGGTATTGGTAGCTTTAATACACTATTCTCATCTATCTTATTAAAAGGTTTGTTGTATCTATAGTATTAAACTAATAACTCTGCTAAAGATAATGACAGATGATTTTACTGGCAATTCTAACCGTGCATTTTACTACTCATAGAATTAAGGCTAAATTAAGATTTTTAGAAATAAGGTTGATAAGAAGAAAGGGAAAGGGGTAAAGGGGAAAAAATAAAAAAGGGGAAAAAGGAAAAAGGGGAAAAAAAGGAGAAAATAAAAGATTTGGTAAATTTCCAAAACGAAACACTTGATCCATCAAATCACACAGAGTTACAGAATAGCTGAGGGTGGCAGAGACCTCTATAGAGGTGATCTTGTCCAATCTCCCTGTTCAATCAGGGCCACGTGTAGCAGGATGACCAAAGCCATGTCCAGTCAGGTTTATCTCCAAGGATACAAACAGGATGCATCACTCTTAACAGAAACACTTACAGTTTATTGGAAAGTGTGGGCAGATCATGGATGATCTCTTCATAAGGCTCTTCTTGAGATAAAGTAGAAACAGATAAAGGGTCTTTCATTTTTTCCTCCCAAACAATTTCAGCCTTCAGAAGCATTTCCTCAATAAACTCAGAAGCTGCAATATCTAAGACGTTGGAACATCAACATATCAGACAAAAAGAAAAAACAGTACAGAAAAGCTCCTTTCAATTCAACTCTCCAGATCAAATTAAGATTAAGCAGCTGGCTAGATAAGCATTTTGTTAAAATGAAAAGGATTGCTCAGATACTGATCATAAAATAATACTTGAAATACATAAGCGAATGAATTTGGTATGAAATTAAGCTGTTATGTGCAAAACCTCAAAACCGATTTGTGTAGTGAACTGAAGTATTTATTTAACAATGCAAAAGACATCAGGAGAAACAATAAAACTTTCACCTCTGCACTTCAATGAAAATATACTCAAATTCTTTTCAAATTTATTACATTTCTACAAACAAGATTTATATACAGAAGTGCTGAAATGAGACGTGACTGCAGACCAGATATACAGTTAAGTCAGTTGTATCTAGCACATACTAAGTATGTTTAGCCAGCTGTATTATTAGGTGATCTCAGTTTAGTCCTTAGTATTTAACAAAAACTGTCATGCATCTAATACAAACAACTTTCATGAGATTAAGTTTCCTGAAGTCTCCTAGCAGTACACCTGTAGATAGCACATCATTTGAAGCATAACTTAAACTATTTTATTATGCAAAGGAAGTTTCTCCTACTAATCTGACAGAAAGGTAATACAGTTTTCTACATTACGAGGTTCCATCCTCAATTTTATCCCAGACCTAGAAGATTTCTTCTCTTCAGCACTACTACCTAGCATTATTGACATTAGTTCTGCATTGTTGATTGGGTTAGTTCTGAAGTCTCCTCTAACCTACATTAGCCTATAATTTTATTTCCCTTAGTCAGTACTTCGGATCCTGTTGCTTTTTGGTCAAAGAAAGTGACATATTCTGGGGGAAGCAATAGATATTACATTTGAAGCTGAACAATGAATTTGTGTTTGGTCAGCAGCAACGGGGATTCTAGTTCATGAGGCTATCTACTATTATCAACTGAGAAACAGACGGGAATTCAGTAACAAGTCACCAAGACTTACATCAAGTGTAAAGTGCAGCTATCACAAGGCACTGAAGAACTTACAAGGAAGAAACAGAAATAATGATCAAAGAATGCAATGTGTGGAAGAAATTGTCATTATGGAATATGAAATCCTTGACAAGATCACGACAAGCAATTCTCAGTAATATACAGAAAACATATATATGCATGTATGTATGTAATGTATGTATGTAAGTATACACACTATATAAAGTACATGCATACACACACATGTGTACATGTGTGTTCATGTTTTTGTGTGCATGTCCGTGTATAACAAGCCAGCAAGAAGGAAAGAAGTATCACGGTAATTAATATACAGATAACTTGCATAGATTTTCACCTACCTGAAGGTTTCTCATTATTGCAGTTAAGAAGATTGGGATTTGCCCAGTGCATCAAAAGCAGCTTCACAAGGCTGGTCTAAAATGGGTAAAAACAGAAAATGAAATGGCAGAAGTAGGACAGAAGTAGTACATTTGTCATTCAGTGAATTCGGTCCTAGCTGAAATCATTGAATAAACCAAAGGCAACAGCTTCAAAATTCCACTTTCTGCAACTAATTTACAGATTTGTATAAACCACAAGAGGCGGAGTAAAATGTAGCTCTCATTCAATTTCATTGTATCCTCAGCATAAATCCAACCCCAAAGTCTCCCCCCATCTTTAAATGTGTAAAGAAATCCTCATCAGCGAGGAAAAGAAACTAACCCTCCATCATCACCTGTCAAGATTGAAATTGTAAGTATTTCTTTATGTCTAGTTCACCAACTGTGTGCCAAACAGATATAAGTCACATCTACCCTTGAAGTAAATCTCTTCTTTGTTAGCAGTGGAAATTGGCATATTTATCTTATATTTACCAAGCCCATTCAACCTATTAGAAATGGTAGCAATTATAGTACAGTATGGTAGGGTAGAGTATTATAGAACAAAAAGGTCTAAAACATATTTTTCAAATCCTGCAAGAATGCTGCAAAGCAATTGGTTTCAGCAAGCCTTCCTATCATTGCACCAAAGTCTCAGTGTACGTTTATCCATAAAAGATGATGTAAATGTCTACATTGATGAATTGGTTGGAGAGAAAGGAATAAGAAAGAAGTAGTTTCTTTAGAAACTACACAAGAAGAGGAAAAATACATTTTGAATGCAAAGATAGAGCTCAACTATGTTGGAAAACTATTTGCACTTTCAGATAGATGCTAGGAAAATGGAATTCATAATGCAAATATAATCATCAGGGCTGTCCAGGGTGTGTTATAGAGGAAAGTAAGCTGTACAGGAAAGAAAGGATTCTCTACAGCACAATAAATGAGTTTAAAACAAAAACAAAAAAAAAAACTGAGACCTGGATTCAAAAGGAAAAGCTAGCAATTTGGCATAAATACAAGCAATAAATAAATAAATAAATAAAGGATTAAAAGGATGGAAATCATTGCAATATAAACAGTAAAATTCAATGTGGATTCAATATATAGCAGGCAATCTACGTGGGAGGAGCATAAGGAAGAATCAGCTAAACACAGAGATAAAAACCCTCTAACCTCTCATCACAGAAAATCAAGAAAAACACTTTTGTAAATTTCTATTTAAAAAAAAAAGTCTTGCTCTTCTCAGTTTTCTAATGCTGGTTTCCCATTCTGTCAGTAACAGCAGAAAATTCAGCAAACTGAGGAAGCAGGGAGGAAGCCAACAGCTTTATTTCCAAATCCAATTAGCCCTGCTTTCAACCAAGAACTCTCAACACATATATTTCTGTGTTTTTTCATATGAAAAAAAATGGAACATGCTTAGTCACTGAGCTAAGTAAATTGGTGACAGTTACATAATCTCATTAACAGCCATTGTGAAAAAGTGGTAGAAGTATCAAAATAATGTTTTTTCATGCACTTTAATCTTACTAACAATAAATAGCTTTTTGAGTTACCAAATGTTTGGCTTTGTGCTACAAGAAGACCTTTCCATGGTACAAGGTCAATGCTTCCTGCTGATAAGGAAATAACTCCAGCTGGAAATCCTTGATTCAGGTCACTGCTAATTTCAGATACCTGCTTTTGGATAAGCAGAGCTCTCTGTGTTAGATTTAACCTCATTCCTTTATGTTTTAGAAAAAGTATTTTAAAATCCAATTGTCACATCTTCAGAATTGTGCTAACAATAGAAGTACTTATATAACAATCACAGCAAGTTATCACTGTCTGAAAGTACTTCAATTGAATTGAAGAGATAAAAATAAATTAGATATGACTAAGATAAGAAAAATTGCAATCAATAAGAAAAAAATTGATACATCCTTTGTTTCTTATTTTTCAGCATTGTCTTTGCTGATTTATATATGAGGACTGAACCAAAAGTAATGCCTCCTATTTTACTACATTGGTCCATAACCCAGAGGTGGATGCTGGTGATATGGCAGTACAGGCTGAACCTTCTCACCAATATTCCGTTACATGCTGTTGCTATGCAACAGATGGCAGTAGAGAGGCAATCCGACAAAATGGCATCTGACATGGAAGCGCATAAGTTGCAAAAATGTGTCACTGAATTCCTCCATGCACAGATTAAAAAAAAAGAATAAGGGATGTTTCACTGTGCAAAGAAGTACAAGTAATGGAAATTATTTAAAATATCTTCTTTAAAAAATGTCACTTGATTCTCCTTTTATGCCTCTAATTATTCAGTGCCTTTTGACAGGATTCCAAGAGACTTCTGCCCTACACTCCTCTTTTTAGAACTTAGCTCTCAGTACTCCTCTTTACAAAACTGCACGATGGGGCAGAGTAAACAGTCAGCAAGTTTGTTGACGACACAAAATGCTACAGGCTTGGGGCAGAGTGGCTGGAAGACTATGTAGAGGAAATGGACCTGGGGGAATTGTTTGACGCTTGGCTGAACATGAGCCTGCAGTGCACCCAGGTGGCCAAGAAGACCAATGGCATCCTGGCTTGTATCAGAATTAGTGCTGCCAGCAAGAGCGGGGAAGTGATCATCTTTCTGTACTCAGCACTGGTGAGGCCACACCTCGGGTACCGTATTCAGTTCTGGGCCCTTTACTACAAGAAAGACATCGACGCCCTGAAGCATGTCCAGAGAAGGGCAACGAAGCTCATGAGGGGTCTGGAGCACAAGTCTTATGAGGAGAGGCTGAGAAGAGGAGGGTCAGGGGTGACCCTTATTGCTCTCTACAACTACCTGAAGGGAGGTTGTAGTGAGATGGGAGTTGGCTTCTTCTCCCACGTAACTAGAGATAGGACTAGAGGGAATGGCCTCAAGTTGAGCCAGGGAAGATTCAGATTGGATGTTAGGAAATACTTCTCCAAGAGAGTGGTCAGGAACTGGCTGCTCAGGGAGGTGGTGGAGTCACAACCCTTGGACGTGTTCAAAAAACGTTTAGATGTTGTATTGAGGGGCACGGTTTAGTGGGCAACATTGGCGATATGTGGATGGTTGGATTGGATGGTCTTAGAGGTCTTTTCCAATCTTGGTGATTCTATGATTCCATGGGAGGAGCAGATGATACACAGTGGGTCTATACTGTCATTCAGAGGGATCTCAGCAGTCTGGAAAAATGAGCTGATAGGAGCTTCATGTATTTCAGCAAATGGAAATACTAAATGCTGCCACAGGAGAACAACCTCAGGAACCAGGACATACTGAGGACCACTGAGCTGGAAATCAGGTCTGCACAAAAAGACTTTTGGTTCCCAGTAGACGTCAACTATTCTGTGAGTCTGTGTAATGCAGTAAATTTCATGTATGGCTTTTCCAAAGACCACCACTTGGTCTCTGTGTGAATCAATCTGTTAGTAAACTTTTAAAAGTTTGAATATTTGTGGACATAGAAAATTCTCAATGAAAATATATTAAGAAAGATTATATTATTACAGATTTACAAATCATATTTAAGTAAAAAGATTTGTGCATTTCAAAACTCCCAGCTTAATAAACAAGACAGACTGCGTGATCAAATGTGCAGACAGACTACTACAGTCACACCAGCAGAAGCAGTAGCAAGTGAAAAAAAAATGAAGCTTGCCTACAGTAAATTTCAAGTACTCAAAGGAAATATTACACAAAAAGAAAGTGTGATTCACATTAATGAGAGCAATAATTAGCTATGATCTAAGGAGCTAGAAGAATACACACAGGTGAACGCAGAAAACATTTACAGGATAGGGGGGCACTGGAGTTGAACTGGAGTCTTGTGGGGAAAAAAATAAATCCCCAAGAATTATTTTTTTAAAATCTAAGATATTTATTCACTAAACACAACAAAACACTAGGCAGAACCCAAGAAATACTACTGGTTACACCATTATCAAGAGCAGTCTTCACCACTAAGATGGACTACATCTGTACTCATAAGAACCTGTTGCTCAAAAGGTTAAATTTTACCTGACTGAGCTTAAAAAGTGAGCATCAGCCTCACCATCTCATTTTTCACTAGGCACTTTGCTACAATTGCTGCCTGTAATTTTTTATGATTTGTTTAAAAAAAAAAAAGCTGTCAGAAAGATAAATCAGTCAAAAATGAAGCACTCTTGAGAGTAGGGTGTGGGAAAATATACTGCTCAGTCCTCGTGAGCTCCCAAGTTTGTACAGAGTGAAGACTTTGTATTAGGCAAAGCCTAAGAGAAAATCTGGATGTTTAAAACCTAAGCAATAAAAAATATAAATCAATACAGTAATTCCAATGTTTGTTATTACTATTATTATCATTATTAGTACTAAGCTCCTATAGCAGAATTGTTGTAACTTGAGGCTGGTTACATATTCTGTAGAGAGAATAAATACAATCAGATAAGTCATCACGTAAAAAACAACTTAGAAAAACACTGGAGAATTGTATTTAATTAATACAAAGAGGTGATAACAGGCACTTCAAAAAGCATCAAGGATATTAAGAAAACTGCAAATTAGGGAACTACATTCACTTAAGCTACTGGGGAGTGAAACGAACAAAAGCAGAGCCCGTGATTGAGACTCTCATCATTTGTAAGATAATCATTAAATTATTTGAGATACCATGATTTAATTTTTGAAGACCACATACTAGCTGCTCATTACAAAACAGTACACCTTAAAAAAAACTGAGTCTCATATAAAGCCAAAGTCTCATAAATAAATATCTAAGTAAGAGTAGTATTTTTGCATTTCCTCTGCAATTGCAAATTTGATCAATTTTACTGTTACAGACATACAAAATCATGTCTGACACTCATTACAGATCTCCTTTCTTAACACAATATAGACCAGGACAATATTTTCCCTACTTGAGAACAGAGAAAAGAGGACTGTAGCCACCTGCGGTCAGCAAAATAGAACAAATGAGAAAAAGTAGGTTGCAGGAATGACACTAGCAGCAGGGAGGGAAAAAAACAGAACAGAGCATGGATAAAGTGATGGACTTTGGAACTAATAGCATCAAATAAATGAAGTGAAAGGCACAAAGAGGGATGTGGCAATGAGCCAGGATGTAGGCAGAGATGGATTAAGTAGGAAAAGAAAATGAAAGAGGAAAGTGACACTGTTAGGGAAAACCACTCAGATCGAACAAGAGAGATTAGGATTGTGAGCAAGTGGAAAACAAGTGGGAAAATGGGATAAGTACAACAGAAGGGCAGTAATTTTGGCAAAAGTCAAAGTAGAGAAAAGAGAAATCTTGGATTAGAACCAGGGAGAGGAGGGACAGAAACTGGCTGCTCAAGGAAAGAAGGATTGGGATAAGAAGACTAGAAATAGGGCATGAAGCCAGAGATGGGACAATAAATCAATGGAATAAAGACAAGAATTGAACAGATCGAAGGGAATTGAGCAAATAAGGCTACACATGGGAGGGACAAACTGTAAAGACTGTGCCTGTTCATAAACAGGGCTTGAAATGGAACCCAGATTCTTCCAGTGATTCTTCCAGTGTCACTAACTGCCTTTCTGTAGTCAGCAGGCTTAACCTACATTGCTTAAATGCACCTTTTAAGCCTCTGGAATAGCTCAAGTAAAGAAGGACAGCCTCGTCCTGTTTTCAGCTAACAAAGTGATAAAGATCACTTCTGTTTTTCTTCAGCAGTCTTTACTTCAAGGCTATAAACTATTCTTCTATTTTTGAGTCCTCCAGGGAATTATACAATATATATATGTGTGTGTGTTGGAAAAACATTATGTGATCTTGTGATTTAAGAACCAGTAAGTTACGTTCATACAAGTCCTGTATTAATACTACAGAGGACCATAAATCTGGCACTTTTCAAAGTTTGTACCTGAACAGTCTTATTAGCCTTCTTTATTAAATACGCCTCTCCTATATTTATATATACATACCTATGTATACGAGCAAAACTTCCTATCAGTGGTATTTTTCAGGAAAATTAATTTTAATTTCAATTACTGTGATCTTGCAATAATTAAATAAAAATATAATGCAGCCTGTGCACTTTTCAGGTAAAACAATGTCCTGTAACCAGCTCCATTTTGTAAATTAAGCTGCTCCAAGTCTGTGTATGAAGCTCAAACTTGTATATCTATTTTCTTACCATTTTGTATTGTGTGAATCTCGTTTCTTTTGCCTTAGTGTTGCACTTTCATAATTAGCATTTGAAAAATCTACTGAAACCTTCTGAGTATATTGAGAGTGAAAGAAAGATAACAAGCAGAAATCCCAAAGAAGTCTCCCCACTTGGGAAAATGAGTGCAATTGGATCTGAAGGGAAATGCTGCTGCTCTACCTGAGTATCATCATGAATGCCAAAGACGAACAAAAAGACAAAAGAAAAGAGGGTAAGATATGTCTGGATAAAATATTCTCAAAGGGATTCTCTGACCATAAATGAAAGATTCCAACTGCTTGATCGGGAAAATACGTATTCCCTGAGTGACTATACTGTATTCTTTTTGAAATACTGAACAGGCACCTCCTTCCTTTGGTTCTACTCATTGAAAACATTTGTGGAATGTGTTTGCAGAAGTCCAGAAACTGCATTAAAAGGAACTACTGTGGCAGCAGACAAACTTGGATGAGATTTAATATCATTTCACAGAATGAGTTCAGGAATCCCATCTATATGTAAGAACATTCTAATCATCTCTATTCTTTCGTATTTTGAGATCAACGTGCACATAAGAAAAATCTCCATAGCTGAGTTGAATCATTAATATGCCCTTGTAACAATAAGCAAATTAGACCACTAGTAACAAGATATGTACTCCCAGACTTCAGCTGCAAAATACCATGAACTAGCCAGATGAAATGACATTATTTGATCCAAGCAAAGAAGCCAATCAAACATGTAATAAGAAGGGATAATATACTTACAGAATAGCAATGTCATGCACAAATTTTGAAAACAACACAGGATATATAAAATAAGCTAATAAATGTATTAGGTATCTGAGCTCTCTAAACAAATTTTATGTATTTGTGCTTAGTGGGAAATATTTGCTAGTGTGAGAGTTTCTTTTGGAGAGACAGACAGCAGCTCAACAATTATCTTTTTTTGTTTGACATCATGAAACTGTTAAAGCCTCAAAGCCACAGGCTAAATCTGCCTTGCTAAATAAGAGAGTGCAATGGAGCAAGCTTAAGTATCCCTTATAATCCATACTGCTTAACTGTTAGCGCTGTCCCCAACCCTGCTTTGGACCACTCCAAGCAGCTCTCTAAAAACAAAACTAATCTCCTACAGAGGAAGCTAGCTCTAAACAACATGAACATGAGCCAGACTGCTGCCTGGCTTAATCCCTAGCCTTCTTTGATTTAGCATTTTAACAGTTTAGACATAGGCAGACAGCTTTCCCCAAGGATGAAATTTGGGGAGAGGTAGTGTTTAAGCTACTGGGGAGTCAGCTCTGACCTGCACGTCTCTGATAGCTGTTTTGAAAGGTGACATTTCTGTGATAAACAACAAAGAAACAGCTTGTGCCTGGGAATTGTGCCAAAATACCCAAGGCGAGCATCAGAGCCTACTCCCAGCACAGGGAGGGGAGCATGCGCACTCCTGATTACAGCAGCCTGGGAGGTGTCCAGCGGTGACAGCACTCCCTCCCAGTGCATATTCCTAGCTGTTCACAGAGAGATCACTGTGCTAAATCCAAATGAGGGGACCAGCCTGAGAGATGCAAGCTGCCCTCCCACTGTTGGTATCAGTGCCAGCCTCAGGTGTGGTACCTGAGCGATGGCGGGTCCACTGCAGAGTACACAGGCAACAGCCTAAAGAGCATCACTCCCCATGCTGGATGGGAATGAGACAAGGAGTTAAAATTTACATCGATGTGTATGTTCAAAAGACACTGTTAAATTTACTTAGGCAATCCTGGCATAGTCCAATTTCCTGAGGCTTGTAGTGCTGCCTTTGTAATCTTATTTTGAAGAGGTTTTTATGTGTCACTAACGCAGATTTACATGTGTGTTGAGGAGGTTATATTCCATGATATTATTAAGGTATTGAGCAACTCTGGCTTTAATACCTCAATAGTATCTATTTTTGGTATTTCGTGAGAATTTCAACTTGCATTAAAACATAAAAAAATAATGGGTTTTGTCCTCACATTTTCAGGTCCTAGAAACTTAGTAGAGCCTTGCTAAAAAATATCCCTATTTTTTAACATTATTAGCATTTTTTTTTTAATGTTTGCAGTTGGCAGTATTTCAATTAGTAGTCTAACAATGCACTAATTGGTAACCTAATCTGTTCCTTCAAAGCAGAGAATCATCTTATAGACTGACCTGCAAGTAGTAGCCTCAGCTACCTCATCCTGCACTCAACAGCCATTTCATAGAATCAGAGAATCATAGAACGGCCTGGGTTGAAAAGAACCACAATGATCATCTAGTTTCAACCCCCCTGCTATGTGCAGGGTCACCAACCACTAGACTAGGCTGCCCAGAGCCACAACCAGCCTGGCCTTAAATGCCTCCAGGGATGGAGCATCCACAACCTCCTTGGGCAACCTGTTCCAGTGCGTCATCAACCTCATGAGTGAAAAACCTCCTACTAAAATCTAACCTAAACCTCCCCTGTCTCAGTTTAAAACCATTCCCCCTTGTCCTATCACTATCCACCCTTGTAAACAATCTTTCCCCCTCCTGTTTATATGCTCCCACTTACTGCAAATAGTCCTCAAACTCAGTAGTGCTGCCCTGTACTATGCAACAAAAAAAGAAGTTCTACACATACACACACACACTTGGACATTAACAGTACAATTCATTTGTCATTCACATATGCACTTTTTCAATATTTGAACTAAAACCATTTTTGCAAATAGTACAAAGTAAATTTATCAGTGACTAGAAAGTTTGAAACTACTTTTCTTTACAAATATATACATACGTATAGCTAGAGAGCTTCTTAAACATCAGATAAGATATACAGGCACTTAAAACTCTTAGTTATTCTCTTACTGCAAGAAATTCATTATAGGGATGCTTTTGATAAGAGAGGTACCATTATAAGTCACTAACTTTGCTCCCTCTGTAGGATACACTCTGCACAGCTTTATGTCATTTAAGCGAGACGTCTACTCTGTTCCCCCTTTCATGATGCCTAGGGAGAAGCAGAACATCCAGTGGGTGACTGAGTCACTCTTTGGTCTTCTGAACATCTTTTCTGGGCTAGATTTCTCTCATATATTTTTAAAGAGTTCAAGTTAGAGCTCTAACATCTGTGAGTTGCCCATACCCTCTATAATCACAGGGAGGGACAGACCTTCAAGTAATGATTTATCCCACCTACATTAAAAGCACCTCTTAAGAACCATCTGAATTGCAACCTAGACGTTATTCTCCATACTGGCAAGGCAATGCTTTGAATTTGTGTTTAAGTTGTAATTAGCTAAATTTAGTTGAGAATAATCCCACCCAATATAAAACTGCTTCTGTCATTACTGAGGTGCTTGTACAAGCCACAGTTTGATTATACAGTGTGGGTGTAATGTCTTTCAAATGCTCAGCTCAATCAGGATAACATATCATTGCTCCACCAATTCTCATATAGTTTACGGTGGAAGCTGGAGAAATAAGCTTTCATAATCCACATATTGTGTATTAATTCACAACTTAAGCTTTGTTACATGATAATTCCAGTGCCTTTACTCTTCATAAATTTCCTCCTTTACAGCTGCAAATTAATTTTTCTCACTATAAATCTTAAATTTCAGTGGATTCAATTTATTTATTTCCATGTAAAGTGAATTAGTTCCAACTCTGTTCTCAGTATGGTCTTACAAATAGCCATGTCGGGGGGTGGAGGTCAGTCTTCTTTGACATTTTGTATATTTGTGAACACAAAACTTTGTACATACAGTGCTTAAGGCCTTTAGCTGAGTCTAGATGCCACTCTAAAGAAACATTAAATAACATTACTCACATTTTTCATAAGGTGATGTACAAAATTTATGTGTTGTCTATAACATAAATCAGTTCAAGAGCATTGTCTGAAACCGGTAGGGAGTGCATTATCCCAGATCAACATGACACAATCAGCAACACCTTGTGGACCATTTCACATTGAAAAGCATTCTGTTGGACGGAGCCAGAAGCTGTTTGCTTTCAAATGAGAAGATCTAAAAATGTTTTCTGGCTGAAGAAAGAAGTTGGCTTGGGAGCAAATATTTTCAGCTTGATACAGGAATTTAGGAGATGATACCACTGCAACCTGTGAAGGCAAGATACAAGCTGGCATCTCCCTGCTTCCTCTTATCTCTGCTGATTTAAATTTGCAGGGCCTAAAAGTCAAGAATAAAAAAATTCTTCCTGACGTCCCCAAAGCCAGAAGCTGTCATTCCAAAGAGCAGTCTAGACCACTCTGGACTAAAAGTAAGAGAACACGTTCATTGATTCTCATCTGACCATCATACCTTGGACAACGCACCACTACCAAAGATCAGAACACCCTGACACCAAGACAGCGCTAGATAGAGGAGCACTGAATTGCTTTGCTGTGTTTGCATATCTGCCTGTCTGTCTGCCTCTTTCCCCACTTTCTATCTTTTCTCTTTAACTTCTTTTACTCTTTCACTCTTCGTAGCAGCTGTTGCCTAATATTGTCTTAGAACTTTTAGCGTAGAAATAACTCCTGTGCCAAAGTATTCTTACTTGTAACACTTATTAATCATTACTAGCAAATTAGCCAATTTTATCCCCCAAGTAGACTATTAGTTGTTAGAAAACTCTCAATAACTTGATCTGTATTATTCCTCTTAGTCTGGGATGACACCACTGTAGTATCAATCCCTACTGACTAGGGGAGGCACGACTCAGGAGACAGAAAAATATTCACCTTCCTTGAAACCCAATGAGTGGGACAGACAAGCACAATGTGTAATTTGCATTGCTCATTTGATTGTATTTAATTAACATAGACAGGTTTGCCAGATGAAAAGATATATCTGAACAACTAAGAATTTTACTTTTATTTCATGAATGGAAAGAGCTATCAGACCACACAACTTGTAAAATATCATCATAATAATATACTGTATGGAGGCTGGAAGGAAAAAAAAATCAGTCCAAAGACTGAAAACAATATTTAAGATTGTATACATCTTAGTAAAACTGAGGTGAAAGAATGGATTATAAACAAACTTTTAAAAAACGTGAATTAAAAAGACACAAAACTCTTCAGAAAACAGAAAACACAGTAAAAGATTCAGGGAATACTTTGTGACTATACTTTCCCATTTTAAAAGACATTTGATCATTACTTAAATCTAAATGGATCTCATTCATTCATTTAAATATGAAATCGTAAGGAACACAGTCTATCACACCTTAAAATGGCTGCCTTTCTACTGTAAGCACAAATGGTACTGCATCGAACTAAAACCAGACAGATTTTTTTACAGTCTTCTGATAGAGCATACAGTTTATTATCGTACTAAGATTTACAAGTGAAGCTTTTAAACAAAGCCTACAACAAATACGAGTTACAAGAGGGTGAAACTGTAAGGGCCAGAGACAACAATTTATATCTATGTATTTCCCAGGAAACATGAATATGTTTGGCTAAAAAATAACTGATTTCTTAGAAATATATTTTTTAATTAAAACAGGCTATTATGTTGTATATATATCATATTATATGTATATATATATCATATTATGTATGAGTTATGCCTTCTCTAAGGTTATTCCCATTCTGCCATATTTTTTCCCAAAAAAGTAACAATTCTCACTTTTGCCTATAATTAACAACTCAAAATGAAAAAGTAAATACAACATGATCACGAATTCCCATTAAGGCTAAATGTTTTTCAAAATTACCATAAGAAAGGAAATTTTAAAAACATTTTGATAGCTTAGCTACAGTATGAATTATTTTCCCTGACGTAGCATAAATCCCTCTTCATGGAGCTATTTCAATGATTTACTAGTTTCTTACAAAGGAAATCCATACTCAAGTCATATTTATTTTCTAAATAGGGAAGATTCTTGCTATGTATTTTCTTAATTTTAATGATGAGTACAATGTTACTTTATCTGTACGAGGAGTCAGGGACCAATGATGAGCATAATTGGTCCCTGTCTCCTCACCGAAAGCTCTGGGAATACTATGAATCACTGCTACCATCACCTGGGACATATATGGAGACAATAGTTCAAAGCTTCAGTGAAATAATAGCTCAAACCCAAAATCACATTCCTGCAATCCCATTACTTCTGAGTAAGAGTTTTCTTGCCTTTCTGAACGAGTATGTGTCTACCTGCAGTACCACATCAAATCCAGAAAGAACAGTAAAAGGTACTAGAACTTTTATTAGAACTACAGAACAGCACTGTACAGGATGGGATGAGCAAAATAAAACTACACTACACACAAAATGTCACCAATGTCTCCCCGGCTAACAATATGTGTTCAGTGTATTTTTGCAGACAAATGTTCTCTGTAAATTTAACCATCCAGAAATTAATTTCAGAGTGTATATATTAATTCAGATATATATAGGTGTGTGTATATATATATATATATATATGTATGTATTTATATATCTATACACACACACACCAATGGCTTAATCTACTCTGATGGCATGCTGAGCTTTCATGCCATTTAAAAGAGTAGATATAGGGTATCTCAATAGGAAAAGCCTATATCCTAGCAGAATTAACTGGTTTCAAATACACACATTCACAACTGTTTTACTACATTTTTGTTAGCAAGAAGTTAAATTCTTCCTAAAAAATATTATTTACTCTTTGAAGACCAAAAAGAGTTTGGAAGATGGTTATTCTACTAAAATGAGAACACAGTAAGAAGAAGCATTTATGTCATGTGAATAACTAGGAGGACATTCATCAATATATAAGTATTGAACTGTACCCTTAAATGTGTATGCAAACCTAAAAATATATACCTAGGAGTCCTTTAAAGAAGGCACTCTAACAGCTGCATTACATTATGCTTAGAACCTACTCCTTATCATGCACATCATTTGCAGTGAAAAAGACAAAAAAACAAACCAACAACCAAACAAAAAGAAACACAAAAAAGCAATACTGGCTTCCTTTTCAGACCACCAAGGATATCACAAAATCAGCATCCCACCCCTCGTATCTCAGCAGTTGCATCCTTCAATTCACAGGTTTACTCACTCAAGTACCAAAAAGCAATTAAGATACGAGAAACAGACATGAAACAACATCCTGCTTCTCACTGATTATTGGCTACAGATTCAGCTAAATGAATGGTGTTCTCTCCACTGTAATCAGAAATAAAATTATTTACTGAGTAGATACTCTAGCAGAAGTTCGCAGGGAATTCTATTTATGTGGGGTGTTCCAAAAGTAATGCCTCCTATTTATTTCCACAGAAACCACAACAGATACAAAGAGCACAACAGCACTACTTGATAGAGCAAATTCTCAGCTTCAGAACATTATTTTTCAACATAGTCACCACCATTAAGTATATGTTTTCACCAGTGATGAACAACTCGTAAAAATCTACATCAGTGGAGGTGACCCACTGTTTTACAGTTGCTATGACGGCCACTGCTGAATCGCACCAGCCACCGCCTCACCACGCTCACATCCACTGGCTGGTCTCCAGAAACACTCAGCAAGCATCGATGAATGACAATGGGTGCCATTTTTTCGACATGGAGGACTTCCATGACACACCTTTGCTTCATGCATGCTTCCATATCAGACACTATTCTGTCTGACTGCCCCTCTGCTGTCATCTGTCACTACAAAATGTAATGGAATATTGGTGGGAAGGTTAAACTTCTACCGCCATCTCACCAACATATACCTCTGACATCATGGGCTAATAGAATAAAATAGGAGGCATTACTTTTTAACAGCCCTCATATATAAATTAAATAATAATAATAAAAAAAAACAGATTCCTGTCTAGGAGCAACCACACCTGCCATTTCGAGTTACATTTAAAAGCTGATAGTCAAAGTGACAGAAATAGGCATTACAAGATGGCAAAATACTGAAAAAACAGGGTAATGGCTTGACAGCAATGCACAACGTTTCCTGACCAGCCCTGTATGCCCACATCCAGTGTCAAGAAGCTTAGCCCTGTCATCAGCAGGTATCTGAAGAGAAGAGAGCAATTTGTGATCAGACCAACACTGTGAAGCTCAGCATTGTGTCCACAGCAGAGTATATTCCACTCCTCCTCATGGAGGACAAAGACAGGAAGGGGGTGAGTTTTCCAGAAGCTGAAACAGAAACCTGGCCTAAGAAAGGGAAGTAATGTGGGAGGCCAAGCTAGGATATGTCCAAGAGGCTTTTGGAAGGTAACTGTGGTAAGTGCTAATTTGTGAAGGTCAGTCAGAGTTGTGAGGAGCAATTCTAAGGACGTCAGACGTAAGAAAGAAGCACTGATTATGTCCAGTGAGAGCAAGGGTGAAAGAAATGTGAAAGGAATGGCCTCCAAATCCCAAATCCAGGTCAGCCTCCCACAGCTCAGTGACAGGAAAACTTTGAATGCAGCTACTGTGCTAAGTGGATCCTACACATTCATCTACAGAAACATACACAGCAAATAAACTAGCTAAAAATAAGAATTTGACACCAGAATATAAGAAAACAAACGTGATTATTTTGGCTCCTTTTCAAATTTCAGTGCAAATTTAACTTTTGCTGGAGACAACTGCTGATTTTATTGAGCCATGTTGGATTGATAGCTTTACGATGTTTATTCTCAATTGATCTCTGTCATTTTCCATATGCTACTTATAGTACAGAAAAGCATACTTTTTTCACATTAAGAAAAGAATAGTCTCCCTGATTTGAGTGTATTTCTTATTGCTACACAAGAGGACCATAAAGAGAAAGAGATGAAAAAGACATGCTTTACCTGTCCATACTTTGCAGCTAAATGTAGAGGTGTCCAGTACTGATTATCCACCACATTGAGATCTGCCCCATGATCCAGTATCAGAGATGCAACATTCTTGTAGCCATTTGCACAGGCTACGTGCAGCTGGAATAAGAACATATCCATCTTAAAGTTCTGAGAAAAAAAAACATTAGGTACTACTGTATATCTTGGTTGCCTCACAGACCTAACTGGATAAATCACGATTAAAAAAAAAAAAAAATACATGTGAGAAATACATTCTAGAAAACCACAGAATAATCTTATTTAGCATTTACAAACGAAACCCAACACACAAAAAAATAAGAACATCATCTTACTGACATCTGTTTAAACTTAGTCTCACCAAATCATTTTCATACATCAAGCAAATATCCAATATCCATTTCAAACATATTCGCAGACTTCATGAGCCCAGGAATATTCACACAGTTTAGCAGAGCTTGGCCAAGGCCTAACTTCCTTCTGTGACAGTTCAAATATCCCAGATGTGAGCTGATGCTGAAATAAATTCAACAACACATCATCAAAGCACATTGACTTCTATGATTCTATGATTTTTCTTCACAAATCAGTTACAAAGAACATCTTCAAAAACACTACAGAGATTATATTTCTTTTATTTGTGTTGCTTCAGTAGATACTTCATTATTTTGAGTGGTACTGCTTTAACGGTTTTAGTTAATTTTCTATACCAGGAAACTTCATTTCAGAGTTACCATGGGACAGAGAGAGGGGGAAATACAGTAACAGAATGATAAAAGCTCCAGTCAAGAGGTCCCATAGCATACCATTCTGTTAAAGCAGGGATAACTTCATAGGTGGCTTGCTTGGGGCTTGTTGTTTGGAGTAGTAAAGACAGAATGAGAGACAAGGCGCTGAGGACTGCAGTGGCAAGTGAGAGGCACATCAAAAATGTTTTAGTTAATGGGTGAGTTGAGAAATTGGATTCATAGATAAAGACACACTAGGGCAATATAAATTACTTACTCCAGTACTAATTAAGTGAAAGAGGAAACACAGTAAGGAATCCTACATCAGGGGAAAATCATCACTTGCACATTTCGGCACAAATTGGTTCCCCCTACTGCAAGGGATTAGAATTATATTGGAAGGTGGCAGGATGTAATTCCCCATCACAGTCACAAAAAATCAGTCACAGTGAAGGTCAGTGAAGACAGGGTTAAGCAAGATTGTACAAATGGAGAGCTGAGATTAAAGGAGGGTAACCTGTAAGCCAAAATAACGTAACCCAACTACATGGGTTTTTCTGCCCTTCGAAGTACAGTTAGCCCAAGAGACGATTTTTTCTAAGAATTTGAATGGATGGCTAATGGCAAGAAACCTCTCGCAATAATCCTCTTACTAGAACTGTGCGGTTCCAAAGTCTCAATAAGAACAGGAGACACCAAAACCTGTCCTGGATATTATTTGCCACTATTTTTTTATTTCTGGTTTAGCTGCACCTGAAAAGGATACATTAAATTTTCTTTACGAACATTTCTGATGCAGAAGGATGAAATACATTACAGCCCATCAAAAATCTTCCCAGGAATGGAGGCAGAACAACAATTCTGTACACTATAAATGTACTAATTTCAAATATACAGAAACCTCAAAAATTTCCTATAATTTAATACAGCTTCATCCTTCTGTTTTTAACAAAAGAAACTGCATTTTCAATTCAAATATCAATTTGATAAGTGCTATTTTAAAGCAGTTTAAAAGCTCAAAGGACAAAGAAAGCATTTGTGACTGAAATCTTTTTAAAAAATCACAGAAAATATTATCAGAAGAATTAGTTGTATCACGTATCATTATATGCATTATAGACACAGACATGTACATATGTGCTGTGATTCTGAGAGAGTGCGTGCCTATATGTCATCTATTTTTCCTTATTAATCCTTAATTACACATGGCATTATCTAATGTATGAAAAGAAGGTTGATTGTGACATACAGAATATAAATCCTTGAGGAAGAAGAAGCAGGACTTAGTGCCACTCTTCTCTGAGCTTGCCACCACAAAGAAAAGGGTTTATGTTTGTACCTGCTGGTAGATGTGGGTTGTCCAGAGACACTGCACTAGAACATCTAGTACAGAAGTGAGCTGGTCTAAACATTCTTTTCCAACTCACTGCTCTCTGCTCAGGATACACAGCACCTATTCCACCCCTATGGTACCTGATCTGTTGCTTAGCAATCTGTGCTGAAGATTTAGAGTTGGACTGGTTTTAGGGTAGTCTTGTGCAACAATAATCTTCCCAATTGTGAGTTGGATGTGGCTTGTCACCATGTTGACAAGTTTATCTTCTTGGTATTCTCCACATAAAATAAAGAATGTACTGCTGACTATGGCATACCATACACTTTCAGAAATAGTGAATATAATATATATTCAAATGATTACACTCAGTAAAGAGTGAAAGCATATGAAAAAAAGAGTATTACTTGGGGAAAAAAAAACTTCCTGAATGTCAATCAACACAATTAAAGCAACAGACTTAGTTTCTGGCAGAGTTTCAAACATAATTATATTTAAACTGTATCATCTTAGAGTCTATGAACAGAAAATATATCTCATTTTGTACTTACAACTGACATCTATGTTGTTTTCTCCGTACTGACAGATTTAGAGTAACAAAAACTGTTCCCAGAGCCCTTTGATATACAGAGTTATTACAAACTGGCTGACTCCACAACCACGAACAGAAACAGAACAGTCTAACAAATTCTGTATTTCTCACCAATTTGTATGACAAAACTTTCACATAATAGAAACCTCAAACAAAAGCAAAATGATCCACTCTGTAGCTCCTTGTGGCAAGACTATGAAGGAATTCCAGAAAGCAAAGGTCAGTATAAAAACTGATCAAATAAAAATGACCCACTGGTCCACATCCACATCCCACACTAAAAAAAAAATAATAATAATTAAAAAAAATAAAAAACAACAAAGAAACTATCCAAAATGCTTTTCTCCTGGTTCATGCAGTACTGTTCAGTACTGTTAAACACATTTCACACATGCACTTCAACTATTCCTGCTAACTACTGAAAAGGTTTTATGCAATTTGACAATCAGACAAATTGGTGACTTGGTTAAATGAAGCCAACTCTGACCAAAGTAGCAAAAAGAGCAAAATACAAGCAACTTGCATTTTACTATGAGTTAACAGCTTGGCTTGAATGTATCAGGAAAGTGGAAGTTAAACATAATGCTTTTACAAATTAAATATCTTGGAAAAATAAAATAAATAAAATAAATAAAATACATGGATAGATGATCTATCAGCAGAAAATGGACAATGAGAACCTACAATTAAAAATAACAAGCAAATATGGAGGAACACTCATCCACTGATAAGGTGGAGGCTTCATAACACTGATTCAAGAAGGCATAACTTCATGAAATAGTGTTTTAGACTTGTTTAGCCAGAAGATACAGGCATTAAACACTCATCACTCAGTGAAGCTTTAAGGTCAGTCTTACACAGAGTGTCAGAGATTAAGTATTCATTCTAGTTCTAAAATACGGAGCACACTATTTTTCTTGCTGTTGTGTTCCATATTCGGTGGCTAAGACCAAAAAAGTTGCCACTGGCACACAGACACCACACTCATCAGTTTCAAAATCTGTACTGAGCAGGGCACTGACATATCTATTTTCAAAAGGCCAGATGAGAACCAATATCCCGTACTCCTTCATTTCTCCTCTTATAGAACAGCCTTGCAACTGCACTTGCATTTTCACATTGAACACACAGTTGAACATGTGTACTCATGGGGCTGGAATTCAGAATGCTACATACTCCTACTCACCAGGGTAACTCCTTCATCATTCTTCTGATTCACACTTCCTCCACTTGATATGAGCTGTCGGACATCTGTAAGCATAGTCATAGCTCTCTGTATCTTCATTTGGCGCAAGGAATTCAGCTCAACGCCTGGAAAAATGAAAAGGCTAAAACCTTCTGATATTTTGTTCATCAGTAAAGAACATACATGATTTTGATTTTGTTTCCTGGGTTTGTAAAAGGATAGTCAACATTTAATAAGAATTCAGTGTATGTTTACAGAACATGTCTCCTTGCTTATACTTACCAACAAGATTATTCATATTCTATGAATCTATTCTAGATTCTATGATATCTTTATTTATCTGTATTACTTGGATGACTTAATGTCAGTCAGTAATATCAGACAAATGGGCCAGATGCCCTATTGACTGGCAAGAACAGTTGTAGGCAAAGTAGTTGGAATACCATTAAATCTGTTGAAACTGAGAAGTAAGGAAGCTGAGACAAAATAAAAGAATTAAACACTTCAGAGAAGCCACTCCAAGTCTTAAGGACTTATTTAATGAATACTGAGGCAGCGTTCTGTCACCCCTATGTATGCATTACACTGCCCCAGACTAATCTCTCAAATCAGTCAACTCAACTCTTTGAGACATTGTGATTTGAAGCAAGTGACACTAAGACTCAACAGCTTTTTTATTTGCTTGGGTTATTTTTAGCCAGGATTAGTTGTCCATCTGGGCCTGGACCATTGCAAGGCCCCATAAACCAAATGAAAATGTGGTCTACAGGCAGGAACATATGAGAGGGGATGAAAGGAATGAAGAGCTGGGTCTGTTTGAGTCAGCACTGCTATTGAAAGAAACACTTGTCAAAGTACAGCTTTAAAAGGAAGATAAGCAAGCAGTCTATAACCAAATGAAAGCATGGCCTGCAGTCTGAAGAGAGCTAAAATTAGAAATAGAGTACAACAAAATTACTAAGTGGTTAAATAAGCAACTGGTTGCGGCTTGAATGGAGGATCTAACCAAAATTCTGGGCTTGGTTCTTCCACTTGTAACTTCCAGTGGTCATTTACATCTATATGTAGAAAACATAATTTGAGTATGAAAATCTTGCCTCTCTGTCCTGGTCATGTCATAACAAAAAACATATAAATGACTTCTTGATTCTCTTCCACATTTGTCAGTGAGCATAAAAGTGACAAATAATAAATTAAATAAGACCATAGAATCATAGAATAGCTCAGGCTGGAAAAGACCTTAAAGATCACCAAGTCCAACCGCAACCTAACCATCCTACCCTAACTCTAACAACCCTCCGCTAAATCATGTCCCTGAGCACCACATCCAAACAGTTTTTAAACACATCCAGTGATGGTGACTCAACCACCTCCCTGGGGAGCCTACTCCAGTGCTTAAATGTGTACTTAAATATTTTTGTTTGTATTATTCATTTTACATTTTCTATTCAACAATTCTTGCCTTTTTTTTTTTCTTTTTTTCTTTTTTTTTTTTTTTACATTACTAAAACAATTGAAGCATGTTTCAGGGTAGAAGTATATTTAAAGTCTCACAGTTCACAGCTACACTGGAAGTCATGTAAATGGGTACACTATATGCAGTTCAACAAAGAAACTCATTCAGTGTTTTTCCTCTAATGTGCTATTCTACACACTGCTCTGTGATTTGAACTTTATTTGCACGGAGCACTTCAAGTTTCAGCTCTGAGGTGAAGTGTTCAGGGTGTGAACACGGTCCTGCTGGCCACATTTACACCAAATGTAAAACATAAATGTGAACCCAAAAATGTCTTGTTTTCTTTATCTGGACTAAAACTGTGCTCTTTCACTTAAATGCAACTCAGACAAATATTTATTAGTATTGATAGCTTAAATTAGCTATCCAACCAAAAGCAGAATGTGCTAACATACAATGCTCACTGATAGCTGCTAGACTGGGACACGACATGGATTTCATATACAAGACTCTGAGTACCTGCTAAGACTCAACATTTCATTTTACCAGAACTGATGTTTTTATGTCTTCATCACATTTCACAGTAATGACTTAAAGCTACTTGATGGCATTTACAAATTACTAACGTCACTTTATTTTCTCCCTAGCTCCTGCTTTTTGCAGCAGCAAGTTGATAGTTTAACATTCTAGCAGCAGAACTCTCTCAAATACAGAAGTTTCAACTTCCAAAACACGAAGTAGTATAGGAGTACACACACCTAAAATTAGTGGTAATTCATGGCATTGATTTCACTTGTTAAACACACGGCATGCACTGCAAAGCTGAAATACAACTTGCATAGTAATGATAAAGGTATTTCTAATGTTGTCATATAAAATACCTGAAAAACATATGTATAGTTTTATGCCTGATGAAGAAGGCGATTTTTAAGACAGAAAATACGTCAATTTCTGTCTTCTGTTTGATGTCTCTGATAAGCAATTACAGCACGTTTTGCTTTTCAAGGATAGAGGCAACAGGTGGAAATTAATACACCAGCTCTTTAGCCTGTGCACAGTACCTTGAACACTCAAAAATGGAAACTATGTTCACATTTAAAAGTTAGAATTACCAGTTTCTGACTTTCTCCACATAAAAGACTCATAGTGAAATACAGTTATTATCATGTTGTTTGTATGGCTGTACAGGTTGTACAGCTACAGGTTGAGTGCAGAGGTCAACTGAGTCCACTCAGCCTTTTCTTGCAACCTATTACGGACTTCGTATCAGTGTGGTCAGAAAACTACCATGTCATTGTATTCTTATTCTAACTGTGAAATATTGATCCTTGCCTTAAAAAGTGCATTTGATAGCACCTTATTGCATTCCGCATTGGTTCCCCAAAAATAAATTGTTGAAAATTTAACTTTGCTTGTAGTGAAGGAAGAATCAAGAAGAGTTCAGTTGCATCCTTTGCTCTATTACACATGTAATTATATAAGCATTAGCTCCGAGAAGATGCATAAACAATGCTACATAACAACAAAACGCACAGTCTATGTGAAGCTCATGATTCCAACAGCAGTTATATACAAAGAAACAATACATATTTCATCAGGTAAATAGCAGTAAGCTGCCTGACAAGTGAGCTACCATAGTGCTAAGTTCCACAAGCTACATTTTAGCAACATCCAAAGCAACTTTTGACAATAGCACAGAAGCAAAAGAGATCTCTTCTTCTGAAGAATAAAAACATGAAAAAAAAAAATAATAATTTTGGAATTGCAGAATTTTGAATCCCAATAATTTGGAAAACATTTGACTTGGGAGCAATGGCTTCTCCAGTGTGGAGATGAGAATCATCTTTCCCAAGCATGCACATGTATCACTCTCAGAGACTCAGAGAAGGAGATGAGGTAGGGAGCTGCCTTCCCTTAATCAGTTCTGTTGAGTTCTCTCTCCCTCCCCAGGGGGTGACAGTTTTCATTAGTTTAGATGGAATAAAAAAGTGTTACTCATACAGTAACTCTAGCAGTCTGAATCAAAGAACGACCTTCATGTTGATTTTCAAAGAAAAAACACAGTTTAGAAGTTCACCTGAAATGGGACAGCAGCCAGCATGAATAAACAGAGGAAGAAAACCAAATCGGCAGGTAGTATGGGAACAGTTCACACTAAAAAGAATGGAAAATGAAAAGGAAGGTGTAGGATAGCAAATAGACACCAAATATCCGGTAAAATAAGAACAAGTGCTACATGCCCTCGGAGTTTACAGGAGATGCAATGAAGAACGAATAATTACAGCAGCAGTGAAGCTGCAGGGCAAAGCATTTGATTGTATTAGTCCTGATGACAGGCAGGAGCATAACCTAAAAGCGACAAAAAGCACCACTTCCCCATGTTGAAGAGAAACACCTGACAAAGCTATTTCATCTACTGTGGCTGTCCCACTCTCTCAGGCATATGGTTATAGAACTGACAACCCAAAAGAATGTAAAAAAAAACTCAGATAAAAAGAGGGAAGTCATTTTCAGAAGGTTGCAGTGGTAAAGAAATACATGGCAAACAGAACTGAGAATTGCTATAAAATATATTTTCTGCAGAAATGTGCAGGACTTGGAAGTGTCTCCATCCACCAGGTGAGAACCTCGTTCTGGGACCAGTACAGAGCACTCTGCTCAAGGACACCCAGCAGCCACTCTTTGTCTATCTAGCTTGAATGTCTCATCTCTAACAGGTGTAAAAGTCTTCAGGATTTGTCAATACCATCATATCTTGCAAACACAAATGTGCACTAACAACCTGAAGCAGCTGTGACAAGCCAATCACTCCTCTTCTCTCACCCTGCCTCTACCTGTGTTACTGCGTAGAGATGTAAATAAAGCAAGGTGCTTTTCACCCCAAGTGGTGAGCCTGCCCATACTCTTCCGTAATTCCAGGGACACAAGGAATTTCTATTTTTCAGTATAGGATAGATGTGCTCACAAAACAATCCATGAGAAAAAACAAATCATGGTACCGTTCCTGATACATTCATTTTTATTCATTATATTATCCATGTGTAGCTGTTATACTTTATCCAGCTTTATTTGCAAGAAGTTCGAGAAGAACTTCACTAGCCACTTACCAGACAGCCTTATAAAGAGCATCAGTTTTGTAGAATTACACTGTTCAGCCACCCCTGAGCACATAGCTTAGCATTACGTACAGCTGATTTTTGAAGCTCGGGATGTGAACAGATACATTTCAGCAACGATTACTATGTGAGATGGGAAGCTAATATTTTCAGCATGTACAGAAGAATGAATACTTGCAAAACTGCTGAGGGTATAGCTCTAATTCACTGCAGAAGTACTGACTGATGGCTGTCACTGGATTCCGGGTGTCTGTCTTTAAAGCTATCATTACGTATGCTGTCTACGCAAGTGAGGGATGCTTACTATGAACTAAGCGTTTCTTTCTACTCTGAAAATGATATCAGAAATGAAATGCCTGTTTTCTCCTCAGAGTGACACTTCACTCACCCCAGTGAAACATGCTTTTTTCTCTCCCTTCTATAATAAGGATGTTGAAGATCCTTCTAACCAAAATAAGTTACATGGACTCATTCTTTTCTTCATTTGTATGGTAAGAAAAATAATTGCTGTAATTTCTTTTAACAGACTGGCACAATCTCAAGACTTAATACTTAGCATTCATCCTTGGACACATCTTGCACATTTATTATTTTACTTGTACTGCTAACACTAGAATGCAGAAGCAAAGTAAGTATATTAATTGTCTCTGGTTATTTATAAGTATAATATCTGCAATAGCTCATCATGTATCATACTTATATATTCAGTGTTTCTCTACAAGTTCTTAGTGTTGGATGTGTTTGTGGGAGAGCTGTAAGAGAAGGCTACTCAACAAGAGCCAGGGACCCAGGAGGTTATGGGAAACAAGGGCAAATGTCTTCACTGATCAGGGACCACAGGACCCAAAAAAGAAAATAAGGCATATCTGGTGAAGGAATCAGGGCCAGCCAACAGTCTTGACAGAAAAGCCCGTAGCTACAGATCAGGATAATTCTGAAGCCAGGAAGCCAAGTCGGGCCAGAGTCCTGGTGCACAAACATAACTCGGGCAAGGACCAAGGGCCTGAGCCTACATGAGGCTCCTCAGCCAAGGGATGAGTGAAGTATCAGGACAAAGATTCTCCCAGCTGTCCCATAACGTGGCTATTTTCACAACCAACTGTTCTCATCTTACACAGCTTTACCATACTGGAGCTTGCCCTGATACAGGCAGCCAGACCCTGGGAGTGCAGGGAACCAGTTGCAGGACCTGCGGGTGCAGTCAGGACACTAAAAACTTTTCTTCTAACTTGCTAAAGGTTGTAGATTTAAAAATTCTATAAACATTGGTAATTCATTTCTGATGGCAACAGAATTAGAATGTTCATCAGTAGGCTCTTCAAAAGGATACTAATAGGGCATCCCTTGTTTCTGATGTTCTTCAGAATATTCTTCAAATTTAGTAAAGTCTGTTAGTCGAGGAAATGCCTGTTTTCCTTGTGGTGTCACTTACAAAGCAGATCACAATCTACTGAGTATACTGAGTATAAATTAAAATGTTAATTCAAGTGCCAAAAGTCTGCACAGTGAGTTTAAAGGCTCTCACTTTGATAAAAACAGATGGGCAACAAAATGTTTCCATATGATGGATTTTTTTCTTTACATTCACTGCACATTTTCAGACTGGAAGTGCATAAATAGTAAGAGGAGTCTACAACTTGAAAGTCAGTTAAAAAATATAAAAATTAAGGTGGTCTATTCAAACATATTAGAAAACACAAAGGTAAAAGACAGATGAACACTCTCAAATATTACACTTTCAATGAGTTGCATTTTCTGTGTGCTTCATTTTTAGGAATTGGAGGGACCTACTGAAACATGATATTTGGTGTTCCTGGTTTTCACAGGCAATATTGCCACCTAACCCCTATCATAATTTGATTTACTTCTACACAGAAAATAGATTGTTTGTGTGTGATAATCCTATGGGTAGGTGATTTCCAGAGAGCAGAGCATCAGATCGAAAAGCTTTGAACTACCAGGAGGCTGTTTGGTTTTGGTTGTCCATTTTTTTTTCTGTCAACATACTCCATCAATAATACTAGTAGAAAATTTATAAGAAGATATCAGGATCACTTCAAATATGGTTCTAAAAGTAAATATATATATTTATCAGGGGATTTAATTCTAGTTTAAGTTCATTGATCTTTAGTGCTCATAATCTGTATATGTTAACATTTTAGTCCATTTTCACTGTAGTATGTTAGCAATAATCCCTTAATGTCTATGAAAAGCATTTCACAGCTGTAAATACTGAAAGTAGGCTTTACAGTTATTTTCTTGAGCACACCAAAGAAACAGTACACATTTTTTTTCCAGTGTTGGATTAACAGGGTTTCTACAGTACAACCTCAAACTTAGAATATTTTGGTGCATTTTTCCTAACTTTTTTTTTCATTACTAGTAATCAAACCCTGATGAAAAATATACATATCTGGGATTTTCATATTGCTTTTATTGTCATTTAAAAAGTGCCAGCATTGAGAAACGCATGAGCAGATGTAGATGTTAGGTTTTCCCAGAATGACAGAAAAATAGAATATCCCAAGTTGGATTGAACTCACAAGGATCACTGAGCCAACTCCCAGTTTTGGTAGCACAGGGGCTTGCAGGGGTAGCCTCTGTGAGAGAAGGCAAGAGGCTGCTTCGTGCTGAACATGGCCTGTTCCAGATGGCTCCAATGGGCCCACCACAGGCAGAGCTGAGCCCACTACTAACATCTGTACTGCAGTTACACAGATCCAAGTTAACATTAAACTACACAGTACAGATGCTCTAAGTCATGTGATGATTCCCTCATCAACTATTAAGGTTTTCAACTACAGCAGACTATTCAAATACTTCAAAAGATATTAATTAAATTCTAACAACAAAGTGCAAACAAGGGCAGTTGCACTGCATATAGTTAGAGAAGAAATGTACAGAGACCTAGCAATGTGGACGGGCACTTTGTCATTGATCACCAAAAGGTCAACATTTCACACTGCAGATAAGGGATAGGATTGATCCACCCTGACCTTGTATAACTGAGACTGATGACTTGTTAACCTAAGTTTCCATTACAGCCAGCAGAAAGAAGCAGTCCTGGAAGTCAATTCTCCTTACCTAGCCTGGTTAGAAAGAGCTGAAATGAAACACGCAATTCCCATTTCTCTCCAATGACCAAAATAAAATGTTTGGATGATTCTATAGAAACTTTCCACATTCACAGTATCATTGTTTTAATGAAGAACAGCACTCCTATCTACTGAAAAAGAGGCAACACAAGTAACATTAGAGCCATATAACTCCAAAGTTGTATATAAATCCTTTCAATAGAGACACTTCACACAGGAACAAGCATATCTATTATTTTAATCTATTTTTATATCTTTTTTATTAGATCTCTTTTTTTGTAACCTATTTTTAAATCTGCAACCAAACTAAAAGAGAGACAGAGGAAAGAGGAAGCATTTTCTGATGGATCCATGATAACAATTGTAAGCAGATTATTTCTTGTTTTATGGTAAATAATAACATCGTATCATCTAAAGTATTTGGAGCATTTAAATTTCAAATATCTGCATTTTTCAATGCAATAACATTAGCACTAATACCTGACTTGACATTAAAACTGTTTTTAAAAAAATAAAACCAGAGTCCATTAAGACATTACCAGGCCCTAAAGAAGCAAAATTCTTATGCACCTGGGTAATACACTTGTGTTCTACTGGGTTCTATACTGAGTATAGGACCTGAGAACGAATTTGATTTCTTTGCCAGTTTTAACTTTTCTTTTAAATATCCATTAACAGGATATAATTTAACCTGGTTTTTGTTAAAATAGATTTCTCATATGGAGGCACTGCTAAAATTCCACATTTTTGTATTACTACTCCTCATTATTTCCATGTAATATATTTTCTTCAGTTTTATGATGAGCCACTTAAAACGTGAGGGCAACCTAACGCAGTCAAAAACTATACTAGAAATTTCAATTCAGAACCCATACTTAAAAGGGTGAAAAACATACCGTTTTTCCAATGTGGATGCTGTCATCTGTAACATACTAATCATGCTATATAATAAAAATCTAGCTACAATATTTTCTCAATTCAAAACCAGACTAACACTAATATTTTGAAATGAGTAAAAAGTGTTCATAAATATTTCCATTTAGAAGATTTGCAGAAAGGGTATACATAACTCACTTCTGAAATGAAACAAAATGTGAAATCTGCTCCTCACACCATCCAACTAGTTGTTTTAAAGGCTTCTGTATTACTGCAGTTTTTCTGCTTTGAATTCACATTCTAGCATCTCCATATGAATGGGGATAAGAGAGATCTGACAATGACCACTATCACTAATCTATGTTAATTGTTCCAATCTGAACATACTGAAAACCTTTTTGACTCCAAATCATCTTCCTTCCCCTCATTTCCAAACTAATACAGCTCCAGTGGCTTCAGCAATTAAGTATGTCAAATGAATATCCATATGCTTTAACTCAATGTCAAATTCAATAAAGAAAAGACCAGAATCAGACTTACCGTTTTCTTCCAGGTACATGAGAAGGATGCTGCTGGATTCAGTCCCTTCTATGGCATAGTCAAATGCTGTGTTTCCATTAACATCTTGCAGCAGCACATTTGCTCCAGCCTACATGCAAGAATGAAAAATACTTTAAGCGTATGCAATGAAATCTCAAAAGACAGTTCTTATATACCAGGACCAGCTAATTTGCCAGTTCAAAAACATTTCAAAGCTGGAGTTCCTAGCAGGCTGACTGTAACATGGAACATTAAAAAAAAATAAATAAAGGACTTTGAATGTCAAAAAGGGCTGACTTTGCCTGGGACAGCTGATACTGTCACCACTCTAGCTGTCCAGCTGGTCTTTACCAAACAAATATCTGAGCTGCTTGTCAGTGACTTTTGGAACAACCACAGTTTGCAGCACAGCATTTTGAAGTAAGCTGTCACCAATTACAGTCTGCCTTGGAACATTAAACAGCACTGGTTCAAAAGCTGACTGACAAGCAGCACAGACACCCATACAGTAGAGACAGGTAGACAGCTGGGAAGGGTAACCTTGTCAGCCAGCCCAACCTCTTTCAGCCTCATCCACCAATCCAGCCTCAAAGAGAACCATCTCTTACTAAAAAAAATTGCCATTTGTCGACAATTGAAGACAATGAAAGTAAGCGTGATTATTTTAATTGTAATCCCTAAAGGAGCCTGGCTGACATTTCCATAAAATTCATTCAAAATTCAATACAGACAACTAAAGGGAGACACTAGGACGTAAAGAGGAGAAGATGGGAATAAACACGTGTAGAAGATTTAAGAAAAACCACTAGAATGATAAGAAAACTTGTATGTTCTATATTAAATACTGCTAGTGTTAGAATTTGCATTATGAAGGGTAATTTATTTAAAAAATGAGTGCTCTCTTCACATTTCTTAAAATATTGCAAATTTCTGAGTTTACACTACAGTAAAATGTCACATATATACTATAAGAGGTCATAATTTTAATTCATTTGTATTGTTCTCTCTATGACTTTTAACTGAAAGAAATTATGACATAAGAATGACCTTTGGTGACTCTAATTACTTTTCTTAACAACTTGTATGATAAAAGTTTAGCTAATAAAAATGATAGGGACTAAGGGCAGCCTTTCCTAAAACCTCAGTGGTAGAGGTCAACTGTAATAAAGAATTATTAATAGAAGGTATGACTGCTTCTTTCAGGAGCTTACATTCTAAGTACCATGCCAAAGAAGAATGCTTAATAGGGTCAAATCCAGTATCAGAGTGAAATATGCCACCAAGAACTAGCAAATCCATTTTGATTTCATGTTACCAAACTTAAAGAGTTGAAGTGCCGATATGAGTTAATCTGCTGATTTCCTTTTCATAGAATCACAGAATCACCAAGGTTGGAAAAGACCTCTACAATCATCCAGTCAAACCATCCACCTATCACCAATATTTCCCACTAAACCATGTCCCTCAGTACGATATTTAAATGTTTCTTGAACACCTACAGGGACAGTGACTCCACCACCTCCCTGGGCAGCCTGTGCCAGCTCCTGACCACTCTCTTGGAGAAGTTGTTTTTCCTAATATCCAACCTGAACCTCCCCTGGCTCAACTTGAGGCCATTCCCTCTAGTCCTATCTCTAGTTACATGGGAGAAGAGGCCAACTCCCATCTCACCACAACCTCCCTTCAGGTAGTTGTAGAGAGCGATAAAGTCACCCCTGAGCCTCCTCTTCTCCAGATTAAATAATCCCAGCTCCCTCAGCCTCTCCCCATAAGACTTGTGCTCCAGACCCCTCACCAGCTTCATTGTCCTTCTCTGGACATGCTCCAGGGCGTCAATGTCTTTCTTGTAGTAAAGGGCCCAAAACTGAATACAGTACCCGAGGTGTGGCCTCACTAGTGCTGAGTACAGAAAGATGATCACTTCCCTGTTCTTGCTGGCAACACTAATTCTGATACAAGCCAGGATGCCATTGGTCTTCTTGGCCGCCTGACTGCACTGCAGGCTCATGTTCAGCCAAGCGTCAAACAATTCCCCCATGTCCAGACTTCCAGACACTCTGCTCCAAGCTTGTAGCGTTGCCTGGGGTTACTGCAGCCAAAGTGCAGGACCTGGCACTTGGATGTGTTGAACTTCATCCCACTGGCCTCAACCCCTGCTACCCAGCCTGTTCAGATCCCTCTGAAGGGCCATCCTACTCCCAGACAGAATGACACTTTCTCCCAGCTTCGTGTCATCTGCAAACTTACTGAGGGTGCTCTAAATCCCCTCTTCCAGGTCATCAATAAAGATACTGAACAGGACAGGCCCCAGTATTGATATCTGGAGAACACCACTTGCGACCGGTCACTCGCTAGCTGGATTTAACTCCATTCACCACCACTCTCCATGCCCAGCCATTCAGCAAGTTCTTTCCCACCAAAGAGTGTAACAGTCCAAGCCACGGGCTGCCAGCTTCTCTGGAAGAATACTGTGGGAGACAGTGTCAAAACCTTTGCTGAAGTCTACATAGACTATGTCAACAGCCTTTTTCGCTCATCCACCAGGTAGGTCACTCCATCATAAAAGGAGATCAGGTTGGTCAAGCAGGACCTGCCTTTCGTGAACCCATGAAAAAAATCCATGAACCTTTTGTATCCAAGAGGGGACATACAGGCATCAAAGAATGACTTACTGCAGCTATCTCAACAACTATCTCAAAAATCTGGGATACCCTACACAGTGATATCCTATCTGCTAAAACAACTTCTTCTGCTATGAAGTACATTATTCTCTTCTCATGATTATCCTGCTGCACTGACTAGGGGAACCTAGATAGCATATTTGTATTAGATGCATATTTGCCAAGCAGCTAGATCAGATTAGACAAGAGACGACTCTCACGCCTAGTGAAAAGGAACAGAAGGATACTTATGTGGAAGGAAACTTACAAGGTATAAAATGTTGCATTCATTATAGCACCATAAAAATAAGTTTCTACTTGCCTGTTCTACTGGACAAAGACATAATGAAAAAAACAGAGGAAGGAAGGATTTGAAGATCATAACCACTTTGCAGAATGGTTTAATAGCTATTTACAGCATTTATTCCACTACAGAGCAGAGTGTTAGGTGTTGGTTTTGGTTTTTTTTCTTTCTATTCTTAGTGACTCTAAGAGTTTGCTGGTAATAGCAGAGTCAATGAAGTAACACATTCATTTATCTAGTTGACCTGCATGCAGTGAAAAAGCAGAAACTCTTGAAGGTATCTATACTTCCTTGAATGTGAATAATCTCCAAGAATTGCCAGAAGCAGTTCAGGAGGATAATAACACAAGTTTACATACATTTTCTCACTTCTTGATCTAAGAACAAGAAAAAAAAAGACATTAAATTTAGAAAAAGTACAATATTTAACTTGACCTGCAGCACAATTTTCATTCTCTCTCCTGGATTTAAGATTTAATGCCACTGAAAGAAGAATATAATATGGAATTACCCAGCTCCAAATAATTTTTACTGGGTAGTTCTACATTAATTTATTTCTTAAAAAACATGCACAATGAACTGCACCCAAAAAGAAGGTTAAGTCTGGAGAAAACTAGGACAGAGGAGGTAGGATTTGTTCTCAGAACTCAAGTGAAAAAGCAATTCAGGATGAGGTTAGACTTTTAAAAGTAATATTTCCCTCTAAAAATAAAATCTTCAGGGGTTTTTAAGTAATAAACATGTTTGATATAGTGTACCAAGCGTTTAATACAGTTTGGTATCATCATCAAACCCCACACTCACACACATTTCAGTACACACAGAGTAAGGTACTGGAAATATTTGTTAAGCTCCATTTCTTTGAAGCATTCCCAAAAATAGTTCTTAATCCCATTTCTGTGCTTAGCTATGCTTTCAAAGACAATCTGAACAGAAATAATTCACCTTTGAGAAAACTATGTAAAAAAAGAAAAGAAGATAAGAAAAATTCCCAGGGTAGCTAATCACTTTTTCTGTCTATATGGCTATACAAGCTAAGAAAAGGTGAATAGATAAAAACTGTTTCCTTTCTATACAGTTTTATCTTTCCTTCATTTTCCTCTCTTTCATGTTGAGCCCCGGAAGACAGGCCCCCTCACTGTAACTACCTGAAAGTAACTTGCTTGTGAGGAGTTTTTAATTGAGGTATTCTCATTGTTGAACTTTTTACATTCTGAACCAGATTTTGGCATGCCTACAATTGAAAACTCAAAACCAAGTAAATGAAAAACAACTTCATTAATCCAGGTACACATGAAGTATACAAATAGGTATAAATAACCTTTTACAATTACATCAAATATCGATTTCACTATGTTCAGTCATACAGCCACTGTAGCACATGAGAAGGGGGATAGGATTTCCCAGACGGTTTCACCACCTCATCAGACACTTTTCTGCCAATAACTGACATTCGGTTGCCGTAAATAAACTGTAATATACTCTTTGTGCTAATCAAGGAAATATAGAGAACCTCGAATGGATTTACTTATTTTCATTTTTCCACAGGGGAACATGAACATGCAGAGATTACTGAAACATGGAAGTATGATGACCTCAGTTCATGGACCAGAATTCTTCTGTCTTTGTTGCAATACCAACACTTTCCCTGAAGAGGAAATTATTTTTTTTTAAACAACTGCAGTTAGAATTCTTACAATACATTACACTGGCATCAAAGGTGGAACCATTCACTGTATTTCGCTTTCCAAGTTCAGGCATAATCTCTCATTTAAAAAAAAAAAAAAAAATCTGTCAAGTGTCATAGAATTGCAGAATGGTTTGGGTTGGAAGAGACCTTTAAGATCACCTAGTTCCAACCCCCTGCTATAAGCAGGGACACCTCCCACTAGACCAGGTTGCTCAAAGCCCCATCCAGCCTGGCCTTGGCCTTCCCATTCACAACCTCACTGGGCAATCTGTTCCAGTGTCTCACCACCCTCACAGTAAAGAATGCCTTCCTAACATCTAGTCTAAATCTACGCTCTTCCAGTTTAAAACCATTTCCCCTCATCCTGTCTCTACTTGCCCTTATAAAAAGTCTCTCCCCAGCTTTCCTGTAGGCCCCTTCAGGTACTGGAAGGCCACTATAAGGTCTCCTCAATCTTTTCCAAGCTGAAGAGCCCCAGCTCTCTCAGCCTGTCCTTGTAGGGAAGGTGCTTCAGCCCTATGATCATCTTTGTGGCCCTCCTCTGGACCTGCTCCAACAACTCCATGTCCTTCTTGCGCTGGGAGCTTTAGTACTGGATGCAAAGTGTCAGTATGATACAAACTGTAAGCACCAATACTTCAAAGCATACATAGTACAAAGCGTATCCACCTGTTCACTCTGAATACATATTTGCCCAGCATATATGAAAAGTTTCTGGCTTACCTATTCTCAACACATCCACAGCCTTCAACCATTTCTCAAAAAGAAGATGAATATCTTGAAAAACTTTATTCAATATCTCTCACGGGTTATACTTTTGAGAAAAACATTTGTCTGCAATAATAAATTGCTTCATTTTAGCAAGACTTTAGATGGAATATGTTATTAAAAAATGTTCCCAAAGAAACATAATTCAATACACAGAATGAAAAATGAATCTGAAGTGAGTGTACTGCTCTGTGCAACAACATCCATTTGCAGAAATTCCAAGTGAGAGTGAATGCCTGCAATCCACAATAGCTGAGCAGACGGTGCCAGATTTGTATAATAACCCTCTATGATCACAAATCAGAGCCTACTGCCAGAGAGAAAACACCTTTGGGTGGTAAAAGGAGATAAGATTTCCCTTCTGGTTCCAGAAATGATGATTCAAAAGACTTCAATTTATCATAAGACTAATTTTACTAATTTTAACCATATTTTAATTTCTGCTTTATTTATTTATTTATCGTAGAAAGTTTATGTATTGATTTCCAACAAATTTGATAGAGTTGTTTATTTCCACATGCATGGAAAAAATGGTGATCATAAAGACTAGATATGGAGCTTAAGCAATGAAGCATGAGGTAGGTCAGATAGAAACACATTTCACAGTAAAAAATCTTTGCATGCACCCCTGGTTTTGCCAACTTAAAGAAGTTTAACTTGACTTCCCACTCAGTGGAAGTGAGATGAACAATTTCAAATCCACTGGCTAAAACTGTAGAGAAATCACACAATGCACATTCCCACTCAAACTTATCCCAAGATCACATCTTTGTAGAGCTAAACTTTTAGCTTATTTAGAACAGTACAAGGAAGAACACTTGGCACACAAGGATGTAGGAGCTGAACTCTTCTCTGTTGCAGAAGTGAGCCAGTTTCTGAAGTGCAAGTGTTGTCAGATTTTTTGATTTGCAAGAACTTACAAAAAATAATATCTTCATCACATAAGCACTTGTAAAATGACCAGCACAGCCAGACTACTCTTCAGAGCACCATCCCTTTTACAAGCTACACTTTGCAATTTTGCCCAAGAGCAAAAGCATAAATATTATCACAGACTCTTAGGACTATTTTCTGCAGCTATATCCCAGTGGATCGATCTCCAAATTCCTACTGGTAAAATAAGAGTTGAGATTATTCCATATTCTACATTTGGGAATCTTAATCTCCCTTAATCTTAATTTTTTAATTATTTTTTTAAGAACAACTGTGTTGTGGTTTGGTGATTTTTCTTTTGTGATCAGTATTCCACATCAGAACATCATGTGAACCAGTAGGAGTTAAAGAGTTAATGTTCTGGTTCCGTTTACTGCCCCTTATGGGCATGTGGAGTATCCTGATGGGAGGAGAGGTGCGGCTTCCCTGGGGAGGACTTGGCGCGAAGAGGAAGCGGGGGTGGAGCTCCGGACCGGACCGAGCGCCTGGCTTCCCCCGCTGCCCGGCTCAGCCTTCTCAGCTCGCCGCGGAGAACAGCACGTGGTTCCCTCGCGGTATTGTGGTTTGATCTCGCGTTTTGGATACTCTTTTCTCTCTCATTTTGTTTGATTTAGTTAAATTTAGTAAATTACCGTTCCTTCTCAGATCTACTGCTGGTGCTTTTTTGTTAAAACCATCCACTAGCTCCCTGCCCTTCCCCCTCTCCCGGAGCGCGTGGCCCGGGGCCGGCCGGATCACGCGGCAAACCGTTCGTACCCCTTTCTTTTTTTTTTCCCCTCGCTCTTCCGTTTTTTTTTTTTCGGGGCCTGTGCCCCCCTGTCACGGACTTGTATCCAGAGATAACCCGTGACAAACTGTAATCTACTAATCAATCTAGCATGCAGAGAGGTATACAGGCTTATCAGTGCTACTTACTAGCTGGCTAACAATCCTTGCTACTTTTTCTTATTCCCAGTGTTTCTTGTACATCTAACCATGATTCACAAACAGGAAATATATCCACCCACCATTAGTTGAAATAGAACATGGAAAGAGAAATCATCGTTCTAAAGAATGTGTCCTTAACAGATTTGAGGGGATTTCTTTCTGTCACCCTCAATTCCACATTATTTTGTATATTATCAGCCTAGTGCCATCAGAAGCAAAAACCACACTCTTCCAACACTGTAAGGACAAAAAGGGCTGTGAGGGTTAGAACTTTTCCAGCCACCTGCAACCATCCATCGCCTATATTCTGCTTAAGAGTTCTAGCCATCAGACTTTATGTCCAGAAACAAAATACTACCACAAATGTTTGGTTCAAAATGTAATCTGATTTAGGCATTCCTAGAGGATGCCTAATATATTGAGATTCCCAAAAGACTTTGGAAATATTTGTACCATTATTCCAGCTGCAGAATTTTAAGGTACTTCCATCCTTAAAATGGGAGCTTATCTCCCAAGCTGTGATGCTAGAGCTAATGCATCCAGGGACCACTGTGTTGACAGGTGTTAGCTGGCTGAAAGAGCATGTTTCAGTTGCTTCCATTTTAGCTGGAAGAAAGGCAGTATCCAGGAAGTCTCAGTATGATCTACTGAAGTTCAAGCTGAAAGTCTTGTATTTTGATGCAGGCTTTAAACTATTCTTTCAAAATCGTGTTCCATGCAGGTCATTAAGTATTAAAAAGCTAAGTAATTGATGTTTTATTGTATAGTAGAAAGTTACAGGTATGTTATAAAACATGAAAAAATTTCTTTGCCACAAGTGTGGTCAAGCAAAGGCTTTCTAGAGAGATGACTGATGCCCTGTGCCAGTCAGTGTTCAAGAGGCATTTGGACAATACCCTCAATAACATGCTGTAACTTCTGGTAAGCCCTGATGTGGTCAGGCAGTTGAACTTAATTTTTAGAAGGTCCTTTCCAACTGAAATATTCTATTCCATAATATTAGCAATATTTACAATCATTACCCAGCCTGTTTTTCCTAGGATTGCCAACACTGGCTTCATGAGGTTGAATGAAGGCAATCATAAATATAATACAACCTGAGGAATATGTGTGGATATAAAACAGAAGGAAAGAAAAAGCAAGTACAAATGAGATAGAGGCAAAAACATTGTGTTACAGGTCAGTAGCCATAGATCTAACTTTCCACAAAATCAAGATATTAAGCAGAACAGAATCAGTTCTCAAGACAAGGATAAAAAAAAATTAGAAGACTTCACATTAGCAAACCACAGACAATGAAATAAAAGATAAAATGAGACTGAGCAGCTGCTCTCAGTTCAAAAGCATATTTTCTTCCCTACTCATTTAAAGAGCAGACTTCCTGTAGGCAGGAAATTATTTCAAAGAAATAACAATTCAGTTACTAGTAGAGCTGAGGGGAAAAAAAGGGAAAAAAAAAACAACCAAACAAACAAAGAGGTTTCAGTGACTAAAATTAGAAATTCTCTGTTGACAGTTCCCCTACCCATTTCCTGATGTAATCTTAATCCAGGTTTGCCTACTTAGTAAGAAGAAAACTAACAGACACAAGTGTAGTACAAGTGTAGTTAACACTTTTGTTAACTACAGAATAGTAAAGAACCTATTTCACTGAATCTAGATATTGTCTCAGAATGCTGATTGACATCTTAACACTTTCATTTTAACTCTCTCCATATTAATCTTTAAGAAAGACCCTTCCTCACTGCAGACACTGCAGAGAACAGGGATATGGTTAATCAGTTTATATCAATTCCAGAGTAAAACAAGGTTCCTCTGCCAGAACAGAAGGTAAAAAGCAGCAGATCTGCCTCTGAGCAGATTCAGGACTAGGAGCCTACCATGCAGCCTAACATTTCTAATATCTTTTTTTTCCTCCTCCCTCTGGACTTAACAGAGAACAGAAGAACACATAAGCAATCTATAAAGATCTTTAAGTTCCAGTGTAGTCCATGGCACACAGTACAATTCCCTCAGGGCTGTGCTAGCTTCTTATTTGGCTTTAATGCTCCCTAAAGCAGCCTGGGGAAACAGAAAACAAAAACAACACAAAGACACAGTCCCTTCAGGAAAGACAAGAGTGGGGATCATTCCCCAAATAGTGGTGTTGGCTAAGCAGGTAATCCGAGCACACTCTTTTATTTTAAAAATCTTAGTGAAAAACAAAGAAATTAAAATTTCAGCTGTCCAACAGCACCACTTCATAAGCCTGTACTCTTCATCCCTTTAGAGCAGTTTCCATCGCTGCAGCGTGAAGGGACATCCATGATGTTTGATTAAATGGGAATATTGGTAAGCTAAAACTGATGACTGGATCTTTGAAGTATTCTCTTTTACAAATAATAAACTATAGCTTCTATCAGGCCACTAAGTTACTTACAGGCAGTAATGTTCCACATCTAAACACCATCACACTCTGACTGCAATTGATACCAGACCTGGGTGTATGATTTCCAAAATTACAGGTTTTCCTCATGAATTCTGACTGATTGAAACCTGAACTTTTAAAGGCATCAAAGAAATGCAAGTAGGATGAAGGAATTTCCAAACTGAAAATATTTTCTGCTTTCCCGAAAGCCACTTCTAAAAACAATCTGAACAAGAACTCAAACTCCGTACAGCAACTCAGAAATAAAACCAGTGCACCACAAATCAAAATAACAACTGGAAAGATCTAACACCATCTATCACGCTTGTAATCTGATACACTAACAAATGTTCTCCATACGTCTTATATGTACTTGTGTGGCCAGAGAAAAAAATGAAGGGAACAAATCCTCCTTTTCAGCTGACTTCATCCATAGTAGCGCAGCACATTAAGGCATATTCATGAAGACAGACAAATTCTCCCTTAACACAAGTGAGAAAACCTCTCACTTACTCTTAAATGAATTTTCAGAGAGGAAAGCTGAATAAACTGGTATATTGGTCCAGTATACAGGGCCCAGAACTTCTATAATCTCAAATCAATGGTTACCCATACATGATGGGCAGAGGCCTGACTCTATTTCAGGGCTCTGCAAACTGTATGAGTTGCTACTGTCTATACTCCATGCTTGTCATATTACCAAAATTACTCTTTCAAAAGAGGCAAGAATTGTCTGCCATCTGGATGAGGTTAACTGTACAAATAAAGGTTTGGATTCAGTTTTGGCATACTTAATCCCAAATCATACAAACACAACGCTCAATTCCTTATGTCTGTGACAACACAGCCTAAAGAACCAAGGCATACTAAAAAAAAAAGCAGAAGAGAACTCAATGTTGACAATTTTACGCCAAAGCATTAAAGTAATTTCTAAAAATCAAGCATTTATATTAATAATATGCTGTGCTATGCCATTACTACTATTTCTTTTTTCCTTTATAGTCACTTGCTAGACCAGCTAAAGGAAACATCATACAAATACAGTTGGGAATTCAATCACCTCTGTGTAACTTAAGAATTTCAGCTGCTGTGCGAAGACAAGTTCTCTAACTCACAACACTCCTGGGTTCCACACTGCAGAAAGGAGCACCAAAATCCAATTATGCAACATAGCTCCAGATCAAAACAGGCCTTTCATTTATTTATTTAATCTAGAAATTAAGATTTATGGATGCATGCCAGCGTGCAGAAAGAACATTACAGCATTCCAAAAATCCCAGACATAACCTCTGCAAAAGATGAGTTAAGAAAGAATAAAGAAACATGCCAATACAGTGGCTGTTTTTTATAAAAAGTGTCATGTGGAGGCATACATATAAAATCACCAATGTCTACAGAAATATTCAACTGCACTTGAAAATACATTTGCTGTTGGAGTAATTAAATAATAAAAATACTATTTTAAAATCATCATTCAAATTTCCACAACCATTCTGATAATCATTTAATTTATGAATAAGGATTTTTTTTTTCCTTAAAGCTAATAAAATGCAGGCAACGTCACTTCACATAAAGGATTTTCAGTGGACTCAAAAATATATATATATGACTGTCATGGCAAATATTGCAGATTGTGTAACAGGCATAGTCTGTTCCACTAATGCATTCAAAAGATAAAAGAATTAGCACTGATGACTGAAAGCTAAAGACCAACATTTTCCCATCTGTTTGCATACCATGGGGACTTAAATTCTGCCCATCAGCTGGAAGGCTTGTAAAAGGCAAACAAAGGCCCACTCAGTTCCAGTACTAAACACTTCTGATAACACTGCAGAAGTACAGTAGGTTTTCAGTAACATTTTTCATAGTAAAATACAGTTAGGAGATGAAAAGTTAAAATCTACTAGCACAGAAGCTAGCAAATGAAAAATAATATACATTTCTCAAATTACCACTATTTAGATGCCTAGCTGTACAACATTCATGAGGATTTGGGATCATCCTATTAATTCTAAAGGTGTACAGATATTTACTTGCATCTTAATTAGTTGGCATGTTGGATTTCATGCCTGCTCTTCATATTCAGGCTCCTAGTATACATGACAGTTTTTTTCCGAATTTAAGACCTCCATTTCTCCATTTCTGACTTACTATGAGCTCTGGTTTCCATAACTTAGTTTTACCTGGAGGAGTCAATGTGACACTGAATTCTATCATTGAGTTTGGGCCATACGTACAATATTTCCCAGCGCCCGACTAGGGCTCCAACACAGCCGTAATTTTAAACATTCAATTCTCCAGTCTCTACAGAAATGATTGGAAACAATCTTGCTCTTGCAATATGTAGTTGCTGTAATGTCAGGCAATATTCTAGCTGCAAAAAAAAAAAAAACTGCACTGCATTTAAAAAAAAAAAACAAGTACAATACAAGAGAGTAGATAGTGAAGAACTGTATCCACGATCCTCATCTCCAAAACCAAGCACGACAAGAAGAAAGCCATATCCTGTATTATATTCTTATTTACGGGGGCACCTCTTGAGTCAAAGCACCTATCAAGAAGTTTTAGTGAGAGATTCTCAGAAAAGAGACAAAAAGATGAACCATTAGGGTATCTGGAGGGCACAAAAAGCATGAAGAAGCTCCTTCTCCTTGCTTAGTATGCAAAAAAAAATTATCAATCAGAATAATTATATGAATTGGGTAGTCTAGTTTGAAAGTCACAAAAATAAGTTGAAACTTAATTTTGACTCCTTTAATTAAACCATTTTCTGTGAAAGTAAAAAAAAAAAAAAATCGAGAAGACATCTCAGAATATATTGTCTCATCATTATTGGGTAGTTTTACTGTAATGTGAATAATAAAAGATGGCGCTAAAATTTATTCCTGATATTAAATTAGATTGAAAAGTTCTCTTCATTTAGAATGGTATTCAGTTCTATTTTTAAGACAAAGGATCAGAATGAGGTCAGCAAAAAGGGTGACTGAAGTACAGAAGAATGGGTATTTGACTTGATACTGTCAGCCTTCAAAGTATTTGGCAAGAAAAAAGAATTATAAGAGAACCGTCAAAGAGAATTGATGGCTAAAGACTAAAAATTTCCCCTTCTGCTTCGGCACATGGGACTTGCATATTCCCCATCAGCTGCAGAGCTTACAGAAAAAAAATGAAATTATTCAAGCGCTGAATGACTCTGATAACAACAAAATTTATTTTTAACTTAATTTAATTGGAATAATTAAAAATTATGACAGGCATACTGAAAAAATAATCAGTCCTTGTCTCTTGACACTAGAACAAAAGGTCACTTTACAAGATTATTGCCTTTTCTTTTTAGAACAAATGGAAGAAAATTCTCCTTCACGAGTGTGAGCCTTTGGAATTCACTGTCAAAAAGTCTTTAAGTCAAGAAAGCACAGTTAAAGTTAAGAGTGACTTAATAACCATTAATAAAGCTTTTAATTACATAAGGTCAATCAATCTAATATATAGGAAATAAAAAGATTCTGGGTTAGTAAGATTTGTGACTTGTGTACAACACTGGACAGGTAGCAAAGCACAATTTGACTGTAGGCAGAATAGAAAGCATGTTCTGACGATCCACCACAATACTGCGAAGGACAGAGCACAAACCAAGCTAAAACGAAACAAAACATTCTGAGACCTTGTCTACTAATGTTTCCTGTTAAGTTTCATCTTTGTGTGTGTGTACAAATATATGCACTATATATATACATTATTACATAGGGTAGCATACATTATACACTCCGAACAGAAAAGTAGGAGAAACTTCTAGTTTAATTTGGAGTTACAAAGAGTTCCCAGCCCTGAAGTATTGCTGAAGATAGAACTAACTACATGGAGCAGTAAAGAAAGCAAGTTGGTTTTGATGGCTCACTAAAGACTGGAAACGGATTCTGAGGAGCCAGTAGCTTACAGGCTCAATTTAAATTTACAGGTTCCATCAGAAGAGGAGTGGCCAGCCAACGCAAGGGAGGTGTTTGTCCCCCTCTACTCTGCCCTCATGAGGCCCCAGTTGGAGCATTGTGTCCAAGTCTGGAGCCTCCAACGCAGGAAAGATGTGGAGCTTTTGGAGAGGGTCCAGAGGAGGGCCACAAAAATGATCCAAGGGCTGCAGCACTTCTCCTATGAAAACAGGCTGAGGGACCTGGGCTTGTTCAGCCTGGAAAAAAAAGAAGACTGTAGGAAAACCTCAATTGCAGCCTTCCAATATTTAAAGGGAGTTTATAAACATGAGGGAAATCAACTTTTTACACGGATAGATAGTGATAGGACAAGGGGGAATTGTTTCAAACTAAAGGAGAGGAGATTTAGATTGGATGTCAGGGGGAAGTTTTTTGCTGAGAGAGTGGTGAGGTGATGGAAAAGGCTGCCCACAGAGGTCATGGATGCTCCATCCTTGGAGGTGTTTAAGGCCAGGCTGGATGGAGCTTGGGCAATCTGATCTAGTACTTGATCAAGCAGTTGGAACATCTGCCTGTGGCAGAGGGGATGGAACTTGATGATGCTTCAGGTCCCTTCCAACCCAAGCCATTTTATGATTCTATGATCCCTTAGGCAAGTTTAAGTCAGCTGTCCAAATTCTGTTCCCTCCCATCTCCTTATACTCCTGCAGCTTCCTCACTAGCAGGTAGCATGAGAATGGCCTTGGCTCTGTACGACACTGCTTAGCAGCAACTGTAAGCATCAGTGTGTTATCAACATTATTCTTCTACTAGAACCAAAACATAGCATCATACCAGACACTGAAGAAAACAACTATGTCCCAGCTGAAACTAAGACAAGATGCTTCAAATGACACGTGGAAAAAAACAGCACTACTTCAGGTATGACATCGGATATTACCATTTTACTGATGTTGAGCAAATGACAAAGTCAGTATTGTATGTTTGTACAGTAAAAATAAAGAAACATCAGTAGTATGAGTCCAGAATAAAAAGCAAAGGATTAAACAGCACCTAAGAAAGTATAGTTGTGAAAAGCCCATAATTTCTGCAAAGATAAGTGCATTCATTTCACATCAGGAACTGAGTACAAAAACGTTAATTTACCTCAGCTAATTTGCATTTTTGTTATGAGACATTCATTGTGTTGATAACATCGACATATTCCAATTGTACAGGGAAGGGACTCTATAGCAGCTTAATCAGCAGTCAGGGTGATACTGTCCTGCTGGTTAGTAATTAAATCTATACACTCTACAAACAAGTCATTGTGTGAAAGACTGACTGTATTTAGGGAGCTTAGCATGCCAGTCATCTTCATACAGAAGAACTGGCTTCTGAGAACACCAGTGTGTGATTAGAGAACCCACCAGACAAACAAGCTATCCTATTACTTTCCTCTGCTTTCGTAGTGAATTAAGTGTAGTGAAACATACCAAAACTTCCAGGGGAAAAAAAGTAACGATTGTGCAGCACCACAGAATCTTAAGCAATCATTGGGGAAATATAAATCCCATGCCTCATTGATAATATGAAAAGGAAAACATGCACCTGTAATTTCTACCAATGCAAGCATAACCACAGATATCATTTATACACTCATTTATAAATTAAGCAACTCTAAGATTCCAGGTATATTTGCATTTGTTGGAAAACTGACCAAATTTTCTATAAATTTGAAACAAATACTTTAAAGACATAATTCTGGGTAGCCCATCTGTGTTTTAACAGATTTTTTAAACTGTGTTCATCCACCTTAGCAGTAAGTAATGAGGACACAGGAATCTATCATCTTCCTATTATCTTGCCCAGTAATATTTGTCCATAATCACTCCCTAACGATTGTCTGGTCTTCTTCATCCCTCCCAAAATACATTTTACCAAAATTCAGTCCTCTCCTAATTTCTGTGAACATTCTTCTTCCCAACCAATGCTATCATCAGTAATCTTGAAATACTTAATTCAATGAATACTTATCATTTTTAAATATTTTGGAAAAACTACATTTAGCATTTATTAAGTTTGCAACGTTTCACAGTTTGTAATGATACTCATTTGATAAGAAGATAACTATGATCTGATAGATTTTTACATAGCTGAAGCTACATTTGTTATTCAGAAATTTATAAACACGTTTATCCTGCAGTTTCATATTTCAGCTTTCACACATTTTCCAACATCCTTTTAGCCTTTCATCCTTGCAAACAGCAGCTACGTCTTGTTCAAGCTCATTAGCGAAAACAAAACCAAAAAAATTACCTGTAACTTTCCGCTGTTTCTCAGTTCGGCATTTAACTCCCATTACGCACATCAGTCTCATTACCTTATGCTGTTCTACACTGAAATGAATTGCATTTTTGCATAGTCTAGACAAATTATTCTTTGTTTGGGAAGTCAGTAGCTTTTCTCCAGTTTTCCATGTCAAGCCTTCAGAAGCATGAGCAAACAAGAGCTTTTTACCAACCTTCAGGTCAGACTATTTATTACCTCCACTAACCCTGCACTGTTGTAATTTACCTAAACCATTTGCTTTTAATACATACACCAGCTTTTTCCTGCAGCAGTTTACCTTTCAATGACTGTACATGTGAATATTTAGGAAAGCATATCACGACAAGTTGCCCTTGATTTTTTTTTTTTTATAAATTGTATCAGTATATCAGCACTGAATTTTGCCCTTCCAGCTCATTCATCAGTTCAAGAATTCATGAAGATTCATTTGATGACCTTTTTTTAATAGGTTCATGCTCTCAACCACTTCTATGTTACACATTTCAAAATACACCACATTGATATTTCATTTAATTCCAACGTTTCCCAAAAGAAAACACACAAAAAGCTACGTAAGATTTTAGATGATTTAGAACTCTGTTCTGTGGGTCAACCACTCTTCCCCCAGAACACCCAGCCTGCGTGACCTGAGACAAATACAGACAGAATGATGGTGCCAGCTTCAATAAATATTAAATACTAATAAAGCTTAATTTTCTCTTTTATATTTTTAGATAAAAAGTAAATATACCTAGAGGTTCTAATATATACCTCCCACGCATCAGTGGATTGGCTTGTGCACCCCTCAGAACATGCACTCCACTTTGAAAACCACCGCGCTAGATCTCACAATTTATTTTTTCACTTCCATATATATCTTATACAGGTCCTAACAAAACCTGGAAACCAGTAGGAATGAGGAACTCAACAGGAACTGTTAAATAACTCCAAGCAAATGTCACCAAAAGATTGCCTTAACGCACTTTTCTCTTTGTAAATCTTTTTTTAATCATTTTTCTGCTTAATCAAGTGCTTGCACTAGCATATTTCTCATATGTCTGCCTTTTCATACCCCCACTGGGACATTACTTGGTTTTATGAACCAGTATGCACTGCAGTTTCTCCTACAAATACTGCTGAGGCAAACAATTAATTACAGATCTAAGTATTATTCTCAGCTTACTGTCAGCGACAATGCATGTGACCTTTTGTGTCCTTCAAGTTTCTTTTCTTGAATAAAAAAAATCTTTTTTTCTTTTTTTCTTGCCTGTTATTCATTTTCTTTTCAAATATTTGAGAAAAGTCAGAGCTTTTTCCATGAACTTTTTTCCTGCCTGATTTCATACTGTAGAAATTTAGCCATAACCTAAGTTATCAAATACCCACCACAAAACTTTATTTGCTGGTGTTTGAACAAATGTAGATTTTAATATCCTCCTTCTGTTAGTTTATTATTTTAAGCACACAACCAGGATAATTATGTCTACAGAGCCCTCTGAACAGACGTCGTGTGGGAATATAATACTACAATGGATCTCCTGAGGCATTACTTTGATAACACAGGTAAATACATAACATTTAATCTCATTCACAACTTTAAGATTGATTTTAAAGCCAATTAGGTTGCTTTTGTTGTTTTTTCCCCTTCCCTATTATTCCTGCATGGAATGCTGTTTTCCCACCTAAGTTTCCTAGCATTCATGACAATTAATTTCAGTCTTAATTCCCAGACATTTTATAATCATTTGTTTTCATGCTAGCAGTAAGCCCAGGCTTCAATAGCTCTTTTTATCTTCTCCTCTATCTTGATTACTTACAGAAAGTTTTCACAACTTCCCTGTCTCTGTTTATTGCTTTTGTGTTGTGTTCTTGTTTTGTTTTCAAGTTATACAGGTTAGTTATTTTTAGACACTTCTCAAAAGATAACCTATTTCCCTGTTTATCTTTCCCATTTTCCTTGTAGAATTCACAATTCTTTAACAGGTCTGTACATAGTTAACTACAGGCTGCCATTCCTTACACAGTGCAATAAAGCATTTCTCTCTCCGATGGAAATATCTTCATTCTGACAGAACCAAGAATCACATTTCCCTATTGGCAGATACAGATTTGTAATATATAATCATCTTACAATTGACTAAATCTCTGAGGTCTTTCTCTTGCCTTGCTATTTCCAGTTAATGATCGCTGAGTTTATCACAGAAATACATGTTACTTGTAACTCAGAACATGACCTTATTCTTTGTATGCTTAAATTTCAACCCTATTTTTGCTACTGAAGCCTTCCAAGATTTCTTTCAGCATGAAATTCTAATCCTCACCCACAGTGACAAGGTATTGCAGCTTTGTCTTGAGCCATTTTTTCTTTTTATCTTATTCCTATTTTTCCTCCCAAGGTTATCACCAAAAACTGTGAATAAAATAGCGTTGTAGGACTGATCTTAAAGAAACCTCAGCAACTCCCAGCCCCATGGTTTCTATCTTAAAAGGTAGATTGTTGCTTTGTTGCTACCAGTTTCTCAACCACCAGGCAGCTTTTCACTTCTGTAATTTCACTAGCAGTTTTCTTCATATTCCCTTGCTATTCTCTAAGAGCTATCAGCAGGGAAATTGCGTCACTGATTCAACAGAGGCCACCTGGCATACATAAGCAATTAATCTCACCTTCAAATATCTCCCAGTCATTGAACATTCCCAGATCATCACCTCCATAGCACAGATCTATGTTCACTGCAGGTCAAAAGCTAGATGTTCATTTTCATTATCTTGTCATTCCTTCATCCCCATTGTCTGGAATCAAGAGGATTACAGTGAAGCTGATCCAGAATTCCCCACCTTTGTGCATGTAGCCCACTTCCTTCATACTTGTCCTTTTGTGCTCCAGCCCAAAAACGGGGTAGTTTTTCTTCCCAGCATGACGAGTAATTTATGAGTATTGTTGTAGTGCTTTCAAGACCATCTTCAGTCTCAAGGTTAACTCTCCTTTACCTCCAGGATTTTTAATTTTAAGGAAAAAAAAAATTGATGCTAAGGACTACAAATTGCACACTGTTTTATTTTGTCAGTTATGTGCTATGTTCTGTAACATCAGAAATCAATGTTGAGTAGTGTTACTGTCAGCCAGTTCCTACCATTCCCAATGTTTCTGCAAGCAAGCAATACTTTTCACCGTGAGAACACAGGCAGAAACATTCAATTCTCTACCACTGTCCATAAATTTCTTGGCAATTTCTATCCATCCAATAAGCATTTACAGACTCTTCAAACATGATAATCAGACTCATGTCTAAGCAGAGATTTTACTTTCTGTGATTCCTTCCTGTGGAAAAAGACTAACTCATCAGATGCTCTAGCATTCTTTGCACCATAAAGTTCAGATTCTGTTTCAATAGTTATTCCCTCTGTCAGTGGAACATCTGATGCCTTTCCTCTTCTCATCACATTATCCTTATTCTTTTACTAGACTTCTGCCCTTGGGCTATCTCCATTACTTATTCCTCTATTCTGATGACATGCTTTTATTCCTTTTTGAAGTTTCATCTTTTATGTAGTTCTAAGAAAATATTTTCCTAAAGTCTATCACTTCAGCAGTAGTCGTTCCTTCTTTCATCCTTTCTTTATGGCCATGTTACAATATAGCCATATTCCTTGTTTAGTGCCTATTTTGGTCAATCTCCATGTTTTCTTGTAGACAGATCTATGAAAGTACTTTCTTAAGCTGTTGTTTTCAACTTCTCTTCTACAATATCTTCATATCTCTGTATGATAAGCCTTGGATTCCCTCTTTGATAAGTTAAGTCTACCAAGCAGTCTTTTTTTTTTTCTTTTTACAATAATAATTCTAATGATAACAACCAAATACAAAATGCTTTCCAAGACTCCCTATCCAGTTAGCCTCCTGTTCCTCTCTCTCCTTCAACCACCTTTCATGCTGCATTACTAGCCACCTTCAGCCTTTTTTCCCAGTCTTGAAGGAGAAGCTACAGCTTCCCTTGAGTGTTGCCATCTGGTGTTTAGCAGCTCAGTAATAGCCTTCACCTAGATTAGTTCCACCCCAGCTCAGTCAGCTTTTACTCCTCTGTCAGCAACAATTAAAGACAGTCAGCCAGTGGCATGCACTCTCTGGAAGGTACTTCTGACACTCAGCACACATTTATTTGCTAGACTCTGCAGACTGCAAGCGAGGAAAATATTTTTTTTTTTTTTAGATATCCACTGTTTTTATAATAAAGGCTTCATTAATAGCTGTCTGTAGAAACAGAGAATAATTTTCTTTTAGGCCATGTTATACTTTAAACTGGCATTCACAATCATCTCCTGACCTTTAACTATTCATCATTCTCTCCCCATTATGGTTTCCTGATAAACTGACACAAAGGAGAAATAATTATTAAACAAGATAGAGTGGGAGGACAGAACTAGTTTCTTCTGAGGACATAATTGTTTGTTCTGCTTTAATTGTTTCTAAAACTATGAAAGATAAGAATCTTTCATTAAGTTCTAAAGCTAATGACATCCTGATCATTCCTCTCTGCTTGCTAAAACAGCCTGATTAAAAGAACAAGGGCAAAATAACTGCAACTGCTCTCTCATTACATGACTTGAGGTACATCCCATACCAACTGTATGGGAAAAGGGAACAGAGAGTTGCAGCCCAGTAAGTCCTCCTTCCTACTCCCACCAGCAAAATTTTTCCTGTATTTTTTTTCCAGTAAATCTGTATCAGATTTTGGAAGAGCTACATACAAAAGGACCTTTACATCAATAACGAAAGCAGGCATCCTACAGAAAATATTAAAAAGTCTATCAAAAAAACTTGGGGCTAAAACAGGAAAGGATGAAATAATTAATAAATTCCATATGCGAAGAGGCAGTCAAATCTAAAATATTCAACTAGTACTACTAGCACAGGAGTAAGATTTAACTAATTAAATATACTCAGTTTTTATCCTGTCAGCCAAAGTGTGGTAGTGGAAGGCTTTTAAATAAGTGTTTCTAAAAGCTCCTAACAAAAACAAAGTCCTATCACAAGTTGAACAACATCCAGGGCAGTTCACAGCACTTTGGTAGAGCATATAGAAGTGTACCCAGAAAAAAATTCAGAGGATGCTGTCCTGCCATCTCACCTTTTCCCTAGTAAGCTCCACACTCCACATACTTTATTGTTTGTTTTTTTCTGGTGGCCTACAAGACCCAGAACCGCTATACATCTCTGAAAACAATTTGAGATCACATGAAAAGGAGAACAAAGAAAAGCAGAAGTTAGTAGGTAACACACAGACGCTAAAGAACACTACGAAGGATTTAACAGAATCACAGAATGGCCCGGGTTGGAAGGGACCTCAAGGATCATGAATCTCCAACCCCCCCACCACAGGCAGGGCCATCAACTTCCACATTTAATACCAGACCAGGCTGCCCAGGGCCCCATTCAACCTGGCCTTGAACACCTCCAGGGACGGGGCATCCACAACCTCTCTGAGCAGCCTGTTCCAGCTCCTCACCACTCTCACAGTAAAGAACTTCCCTCTGACATCCAACCTAAGTCTTCTCTCCTTCAACTTAAAACTATTTCCCCTTGTCCTGCTGTTATCTACCCTTTCAAAGAGTTGAAGATTTTAAGGACCTACAGTTAACAATAAGCCAGGCTACAAACATCCAGAGCAGGAACACACAGTGCTGATAAAGATCAGAGAAAGAAAGCTGTATGTCTTATTACAGAAAATAAATAAATCTGGGCCCTACCTGAAACCTCAGGACAGAGGCCTGTTACTCTTTCAACATTATAATAAAATTAGCATTTTGGCTAAAATGCTTATACAGCATTTACTGCAACTTTTTCACTGTCCTCTACATCTAAAAATTTTTTGTGAGTGATGTGGTGGTTTAAAACCTATGGGAAGCTAAACATCACACAGTCACTCTCTCACTCCTCCTCTTCAATACAATCAAGGGAGAAAACATGATGAAAAGAAAACTTATGAGTTGACATAAAGACGGGGAGATCTCTCACCAATTACCATCACAGGCAAACAAGACATGACTTGGGGAAGACTAATTTATTACTGATTACTAACAGAGTAGAGCAGTAAGAACTAAAGACAAACTAAAAACAGCTGCTTTTTTAAACTAAAAACGGATCTGCTCTGCGTGGTGCCCATGGGCTTCAGGGGGACAGCCTGCCCTCCTGCACTGAGCTTGGTGCCTGAAGGGCTTCTCTCATGTTTCTCACTCCTCTCTCCCAGTTTTTCTTCAGTGTGCTCTCCCAGAGGCACACCCAGCAGCTCTCACGGTGCAGTTCTGGGCTCTGCTCACAGAGGCTACCCCTGCAGCCCCTCTGCTACCAAAACCTTCCCATGTAAACACAATAGAGTGCTCTAGCTCTTTTCTTTGAAGGGCAAATCTAATTTTGAATTTTGTACTTCAGCTCCAGGTTCCAAAAAGCATGTGAATAAACACATTTAACTGGCTGCCTGACAGCTCTTACATTTGCTTTTTCTAGTAATGTCAGTAAAAAAAAATACACTAAAAATGTATTTCTACTCCCCAATTTTCCTTTATCTGTATGTAAAAGTTTCTGAGGGTGTAGTACTGCTCTCTGCCATTCTAGTTAATTAACTGTTATGTTTATTACAGCAATGCCATCAGATCAATGAAGAGATAAATCTCCTCAGTGTAAAGCACTGTACAATACTGTCTCCACTTTCCTAGTTTCATTTGACAAAATCTGCATTATGGAGGGTAAAAAACATAGTCATGTTACTCACTGCAAGATGCCTCCTGAAGATGTGAAAACGAAGTAATAAAAAATCACTATTAAAATGAATTCTCATCTGTTTACTTTTCATTTTCAACTTTACATCAGTCAATCTAAAAGAATTCCACAACTACTTTGGACTTGGAAGGAAAGGAGGGAAAAAGAACTACCAACAAAACCAAAACCAAAGATGTACTGCAAAAGAAAACTTGTAACTTCCAATGTTATGTGCAAGTCTAATTGTACAATTATACGAGTCCAAAGCTCAATGATGAATTATCCGTTACGTGCTCTGAAATTAAGGTGTAATGGAAAGTCATAAAGGTACTTAAAGATCGTAACACAGCCATAGTTTATCTTGAGAAAAGGTACTAAACATAGGAGCTCAAATGTGACTGCGAACCGTTTACTATCTACACAAATACCACGTTTCAAAAATTGAGAGAAAAGGATGGGTCAAGATTCAAATAAACATATCACGGAATTGCACAGACACAAATCAGAATCTGATCAGTTATATTTTTTCCATTTAATTTTCAATTCCTTGGGGCAGTAAGTAGAGTGGAGGAGATGGAGCAGCTGAACAGCTTTGACCTCTGTTGCCTTTTTAATTATCCATGGCTGATTTCTTAGAGAATTCACAGTAGTTAAAAATGTTGTCGAGCTGAAGAAAAATTAAGAGAAACAGGAAAAAAAATCATTCAACAAAGTGATATTTTTATTTATACACCCTACTCTTTGAGTAGCTGAGGATTATTTACTAAATTGCAACAGTATTAATTTCACTATTTCAACTAATTGTAACTCAGCACTTTCAGTGAGACAAAGCACTCTGAAAATTAAATTGCAAATCTTAGCTAGTATTTCAATTATATTTTCAAAATACAGAAAGCAGTACCAAAAACGAATGAAAAATGCAGCACTGTAATCCACCCAGAGACAATGGGAAAGGAAAGCACCCCAACCAGACAGAACTGCTGTCAGCATGTCCTGTCCTGAGATTTCACAAGGCAACAAGGGAAGACAGCAGATAACATCTTGTTGCTTTTCATGCCCTCTTTGAGATTGAGATTTCATTTAAGCACAAATGTATATAAGCTTATGCATCTTTCTTCTTAAGTGAAAGTCACTTGAGCACTCTCTTCAAGCTGCTAGAGAAGGCTGCTGCACACATCCACAAAAAAGTTCCCTGTCCCAAGGGAAACCTCAGTACTAATGCTGCTAGGCAGTGATTGATGAATCTGACCTTTCCCATCTCATTTGCATGTATGGCAACCAGACCTCCAAAGATTACCTTTGATCTCTTCATTTCCTCGTGTGCTAGCAGCTGCCCCAGGGCAAGTTCTTTGGTGGCAGGCTACATGGGATATATATCCTGGCTGAACTGCCCAATACCCCCCCTTGCTGACAGCTGCAAAGTGGAGAAGACTTAAATATGTTCCAGGGAAAGCTATACTACCTGGGGTAAAAAGTTGGGATGGAAAGAAATTGCTTCAAGTATTTCATTCAGCACATATTCCCAAAACTGCCTACAATTCCAGTAGGTATCCAGTAGGAAATGACAGCACATTATCACATGACATAACATCCACAGCCCCTCCTAGCTTTCAGGGAGAAGCATTTCAGCTAATAAGCTTTGTCTTTCCTATCTACCAGAGGACAGAAACAGCGGGTTACCACAGTTAAGCTGATGAACAATAGATAAATCACTATCTTGGCTGAGCCAGAGAACGTGAAGACCACCAAAAGTGCAATATAATCAGAAACTAGGTATGCTTAATTAAGTCTTCATCGATAGTCTTCTCAGATCTAGATACCCTATTTTCTATTTTCCTTTTTTCTATTTTCCCTTCAGGAAAAATTTTGAAACTCACACTATGGAAACCTCCACAGGTCTTTGTGACTGGTAGGAATTAGAATTTGCTCAGGTCTCAGTTGAAAGACCATGCCATTATTTTTTGGTTCACATCTTTAAAACAGATAATAGAGCACTGTCTAGGTTATAAAGTCAATCTAGAAGAAATATTTATCTAAAAGTAATTCATGAGGGTACATGAAGTGTTATTTATTCTTTTAGCTAAAATCTGTGACATAATAGAAGCTGCCTGTGGCTCGTATTAGTATTATCGAGGCTCATACTACACATTAGACATGGCCCATGAAACACTCCAACCTCAAGGCCAAGTAATTTCTAATATCAAATGTTCACGCAAAGACAGTTCAAGGTTGTGAAAAATACTTGCCTCCAACCTCAATTTCCATTTTCACTTTGTCAAATATTATTAAACATAGAATTAATGTCACGGTTCAAAAACTACTGCTTACCTAAGAATAATTTCCTTTCTCTCCACAGTACTGTATTTATTATTAACACTCCAGAATGGAGAGGAGAAAGGTATTATTTATCTGGTCAAGGAAAGAAGGCCTTAAAAAATACTTACTACCTAAAATGCAGGCAAATTTAATAAAGTTTTGCAAATAAGATAGAGAGCTCCAACACTAAATGTAAAAATACATATGGATGTAACTCTGCTTACCAAGACCTTAATATATAAGATGATCTATTTATTCCAAGTTATCAGAAGATACCTGGAAAAGACCACTTATAATAAACAGGAACAATATGAAACAACATTCAAATGATGGGAATCAAAAAATAACTTCAGATATAACTACGTGTAGAAATACTTAATTGTTTTTTTATTAGATTGGGCTTGCAAAAAAAAGGCAGGGAAGACTTTGGAAGTGTCCAGCATGAGCCACTAGCTGCTCCTGTTAATGTTAACAACAGCAGAGCATGCAGCATTTCTGGAAATTCCCCACTGAGCAGTACAAAAATTGTTATGGACAAGCTTCTCCATTCTAATCTGCTTATTGGTTTAGAAGAACAGGTAGAATTCAAAGAATACATTACATTTGTAATAGAAAAGCTGAAGAAATGGACATTCCAAACAAAGCCATATATGACAAAGGCTGCAACTCTACTACTGAAAAAAAATGTACCCGAGAAAATTCTAGGCAATGCAGCCAGCTGGCATGGGGCAGACTTCACTTAGTCCAGTAAAGTCTCTCAGCCTCTACATCATATGAGCTGGATACAAAATGTACCATGGGACTTTACAACTCTAAAAATGCACTGGGAAATTGTCCAGAAGGAAACTAAAAGGCACATGCCAAATTCATGCCAGAGGCCTTTCTAGCAGTTTACTAGTACAGATTATCACAGTCCAGGAATGTTCCTGGACACATCTTAGTTTTCCAGAGCAGGCGCAGCCTCAGAGGCCATCAGAATCCTAAGAGATTACAAGATAAGATTTGATGTAGCTCGATGTTAAAAGCAAAGGTACAGACTGAAGAAAGCAATCATAGAACAGTGTAAAAGTAACTCCAAGTTCCAGATGACAGTCTGAAGCCCAGGTCATTTAAAGAAGGTTAGGCAGTAACCACAGTACTTTTTTCAGATACACAGCATTATATTAGAGTCAGAAGTGTCAAATCATATTACTATAACTCACTATGATTAAGTAAATCCGAAGATTATCCTCACTACTATTGAAGACCGTTTGCTTGTGATGGCTAATTGACAATTCCAGGCATATCCAACCCACAGCCCAGCACAGCTCACACTGCAGCCACTTGCTGCCACATACCATCACGGCTGCAGCTCAGCCCCATCGAGCAGGTCTGGCCTCTCAGCACCAATCGAACATCAGTGCACTATCAACACTATCTGAGCTGAAATCAGCACATGGGGCACAGTGCAGTGCCAGCTCGAGTTATGGCAAAGAAGTGTATAGATTTCGATATATTGGCTAAACACAGTCCTGTGAACAGCAAAAATATGCAGCCATGCTTTTCGTTGTGACAAAGGAACTTGAGGACAGGTTTCAAGATTGCCAAAAATCGTTTCTTTCTGTTTATTTGCGATTCCATTTTTAGTCGTAAATACACTACCTGTAAATTTTCAGATGGAATATATACAGTTGCAATCAAAAATCTGATCATGTCTCTTTATCCAACTTCTATAAGCCCTCTCTTATCAAAGAGAAATATCCTTCACTTCAAAGTCATGCCTTATTTGTGTCATAGCTGTTGGCAGTATGTACATTTGTGAACAAATATTCTCAAGGATGAAGCAGAGGAAAAATAAAGTTTCATCAAAAATCTCTACTGAACACCTTGAGAGCTCATTAACTGCAACCACTGCCATCAAACTCAACCAATGTATTACTTCCACAAAAAACAAGATCCAATATCCTGCCAGCTTTATGTTTTTATTGCTCATTTCTTATATGCTTTAATAAAAAAATTAAAATTAAAATAAGTTTTGTTACTTCATATACATTAACTACATTATATATTTAATAAGAGCTCCTCCAAAAGCAATGTCTCCTGTTTTATCATATTGGCTCTCGACATCAGAGGCAGATGTTGGTGGTATGACACTAGAGGTTGAACCTTCCTGCCAATATTCCATTACTTTTTGTTGTCATGTGACAGAAGACAGTAGAGGGGCAGTCTGACAGAATGGCATCTGACGTGGAAGTGCGTATGAAGCAAAAGGCTGTCAATGAATTCCTCCATGAGGAAAAAATGGCACCCAATAATATTCATTGACACTTGCTGAATATTTGTAAAGACCAAACAGTGGATGTAAGCCCAGTGAGGCAGTGGGTGGTATGTTTCAGCAGTGACAACAGCGACAGTGGATCACCTCTGCTGGTAAATATTTTTACTAGTGCAGCACTCAGGCTCTTGTTTATCACTGGCAAAAATGCACAACTAACAGTGGTGACTATGTGGAAAGATAGTCTGTCATAGCTGAGAATTTACTCAAATAAACAGTGTTATTGTGTTCTTCATAGCTGTTGTCATTTCCATGGAAACAAATAGGAGGCGTTACTTTTGGAGCGGTCTACACGTACGCAGCCCAAGACAATTTCTCTTCGTTCTGTGTGGCCCAGGCAAGCCAGAAGGTTGGACACCCAGTATACTCATATATTCAGCAAAGTACAACTCAATATGATAGCTTTGACTTACATCACTGAGCCAGTACAGGCATACAGTTCCAGAACAGTGCTCCCAGCTATAACCTTCAGGCAGAGACAGATACTCCCCTACAAGACACAATCTTAGCCAGCTATCTATGTCTGACTAGACAGCTTTTCACACAAAGCACTGCTGAGATTAGGTCTGAAGCTCCTGGTAGACAAGTTGAACACCAGCCAACATTAGCTCTTGCAGACATAGATTTCCTGAACTGAACTACCAGCAGGACAGGGCACTGGTGGAAGCTCAAAACTGATAAGGAAGATTTCCCAGTACAAGAAAGATGTGAATGTCCTGGGGAGATCCTTGCAAAAAGCCATAATAATGATGAAGGGACTGGAGCATCTGTCATACAAGGTGAGGCTGGGAGGACTCTTCAGCCTTGAGAAGGCTCAGGGGGATCGTATCAGTTTATATAAATACTTGACCGGGGGAGTAGAGAAGATGGAGCCAAGCTCCTCCCAGTAGTGCTTAGTGAAAGTACCAAGAGGCAATAGGCACAAACCAAAATACAGAAAAAATTGTTTAAACATAAGAAAAAGTCTTTTTTTCTATGCAGGTGGTCAAACATAGGAGTGGGTTGCCCGGATTGGTTCTGGACTTCTCATCCTTCAAGATATTCAATATCTGACTGGACACGGTCCTAGGCAAGCTGCTGTGGCTGGCCCTGCTCTAAGCAGAAGGGTTGAAATAAACAATCTCCCGAAGCAATTCCATGAAAACTATTACCAAGTATACAGTCTCTCAAAAATATTTCTCTCTTAATTTTACCTGTAACATTGAAATATCATTATAATATACCAAGAAATGCTGATCTACTTGCAGTGACCTATTAAAAAAATATACAAATTTAAAATTGATGCAAATAGATTAGAAAACTAAGTCAGACTGTGAATTGTTTCTGCACTACCGCTTTAAAAAGCAATAAGAAATGAAACGGGACAAACAGTTGCTTTAATAGCCTGCGCTAAAACTAAAGGCTGCAGTCCCAGGAACAGAAGCACAGGAACAAAGTTGTTCTCTACAGAGGCTGAATGTCATATCACTACACTGGGTATACACGGCTTCAAAAAGTCAAAGTTGATTAGACAAATATTAAATTGGCCTCATTTTGGTCATGTCCACAAACACTTCTTTATGAATACTGAGTGTAACTGAGTGAATATTTGCTTTTAAGAAGGAGGTTTAGATAAGATTGTCTGCCAACTCAACCCTTAACAGAAAGCAACAACGATAAAAGAAAAATTATCTGAGTATCCCATTTGGGACTGAGTGCTTATCAGAGATATAAGCTCCTGACTACCGGGAAGAGACAGGGGAGACTTGTCATGACATACATTCATAATGTATTCTTATTAAAGACCTGAAAATGCCTTGCTATCTATCTTCTAAAAATCCTGAGCACCAAAATAACATCAAAAAATAAACATATACAATATATGCCTTCACTGATACGATTAGCAATATAGTGCTTTCACACAGCAATTTCAAACTGTATGGTGCTACATTCTGTTTCCTGTTCAAGCACACAATGCATTGGACTGTTTTACTTACTAGCAGCAGCAGCAGGACAATATCAGGATTATCACACGCACAGGCTACATGCATTGATGTCCAAAAATCCTCATCTTGATGATTTACATTCACTCCTCTGTCAATCAGAATTTCTGCAGCAAACGCATTATCGTAGCGAGCACACTAGAAGAAAGAGCAGATTAGGGATAGCATTATACTCAGTGTACAATTGAATTTATTACATATTTTTTTCTCTATTTAAATTTAGCAGATGATAGTTTGTAGACAACGGCTGATGAACCTATAGAAATAGTTCTGCAGAGACACCAAGTTCCATGGCTGTGACTCATGCAATCCCTTATTCCCTGTGAAAAAGCACTAAATGAAATCTGCTGAAAGCTGCAGTGAGGATGAGCTTTATATTCATTCAATACTGTCCTTCCACATTAGCGCACAGGAACTGAATGAACGCATCATGTGTAGTAGGCTGCAGGTATACACACACTCACACACATCCACAAATACACTAACTCCTGCCTTTTATGCAGTTTGTAGCAGTAATACACACCTCTCTATACTTCAGTCCACTACCCTTAGTGATTCCTGTTCAAGTCTCTCTGACAAATACATATGCTGCACACTACAGGCGTGCTTGGGGTAGTGTGGGTGTGTGCGTGCATGTAAGCATGTGTGTATGCACACTTTGTTTCATTTTGAGGATGGAGATAATCATTTTTTGCAAAGAAGATTAAATTAGCATTAGCATTGTTTTCCGCTTATTCTTTTTGCCATATCTCAGACCACATGTGCTTATGGATGATACTTAAGGACAATTAGAGCACCTAAGCTAACATCCTGAGTCTGGCCTTGCATATGAGCTCAGTAACTAAAGGAGGAATCATCTTTCTCCACTGCAGAGGCTACAAGGATCCTAAGTTTCTATATTAGGTACTTGGATGCTTTGAATACCATCCTTAATATCTATGCCTCATCCAGCATTTACAGCTGTGTAACATTTCCTTGCCCTGGAAATCACACATATACAGTAAGTGCACAAATACAGTGAAATTTGTGAAAAATTTCACAGAATCATAGAATCACCGAGGTTGGAAAAGACCTCTAAGATCATCCAGTCAAACCATCCACTTATCACCAATATCTCCCACTAAACCATATCCCTCAGTACAACATCTGAATGTTTCTTGAACACTTACAGGGACAGTGACTCCACCACCTCCCTGGGCAGCCTGTGCCAGTTCCTGACCACTCTCTTGGAGAAGTATTTGCTAACAACTAACCTGAATCTCCCCTGGTGCAACTTGAGGCCATTCTCTCTAATCCTAATCACTACTTACATGGGAGAAGAGGCCAATCCCCAGCTCACCACAACCTCCCTTCAGGTAGTTGTAGAGAGTGACAAGGTATCTCCTGAGTCTTCTCTTCTCCAGGCTAAGTAATCCCAGCTCCTTCAGCCTCCCCTCATAAGGCTTGCGCTCCAGACCTCTCATGAACTTCGTTGCCCTTCTCTGAACACGTTCCAGAGCCTCGATGTCTTTCTTGTAGTGAAGGACCCAAAAGTGAACATGGTACTCAAGATGCAGTCTCATCAGTACTGAGTACAGAGGGATGATCACTTCCCTGCTCTTGCTGGCAACACTAATTCCAATACAAGCCAGGATGCCATTGGTCTTCTTGGCCAGCTAGGCACACTGCTGGCTCAAGTTTGGCCGAGCATCAACCAATACCCCCATGTTCATTTCCTCTACACAGACTTCCAGCCACTCCGCCCCAAGCCTGTAGCATTGCATGGAGTTGTTGTGACCAAAGTGCAGGACCTGGCACTTGGACTTGTTGAACTTCATCCCACTGGCCTCAGCCCAGCAATCCAGTCTGTTCAGATCCCTCTGAAGGGCCATCCTACTCCCAGGCAGATCAATACTTTCTCCCAACTTGGTGTCATCTGCAAACTTACTGAGGGTGCTCTCAGTGCCCTCATCCAGGTCATCAATAAAGACAATGAACAGGACAGGCCCCATTACTGACTCTTGGGGAACACCACTTGTGACTGGTCGCTCACCAGTTGGATTTAATGGATTTAACTCCATTCACCAACACACCCTGGACCTGGCCTTCCAGCCAGTTCTTTAACCAGCAAAGAGTATATCTGTCCAAGCCATGGACTGCCAGCTTCTCCAGGAGAATACTGTGGGAGACAGTGTCAAAGACTTCGCTGAAGTCTACGCAGACTAAGTCAACAGCTTTTCCCTCATCCACCAGGTGGGTCACTCGATATTAGAAGGAGATCAAGTTGTTAATTTGCAAGTGAGTGTGAAATAATTATTCTGTCACATCTAATATCACATGTAGAACCACACCATGGCATCCAGTTTGCACATCTGCATTAATATGACATGGAAGCTAGGACACTGGAGGAAAAAGGGAAGAAGGAAAAATGCCCAGATGGGTTCCATTGTGCAGTCAAGACATAGCTGAGGTACTTCGGTGAATGTAGGAGTTGCATATAGTACTGGGTTCATAAATACAGATACAGATGAAAATTAAACTCCTGGAGGTTAAAAAGCAGTAATGCATTAAACGATTTTCAAATATACTGACAAATTATTCAACGGAAATTAAATTCTGATGTACTATATTTCCTTTAGTTTGCAGTGCAACTGACAGGTCCAGAAACTGACAGTTTCATTGCAGCAGTACCATTCATAGTATCACTAGCATAACTTACATTGAGTTGTTAATGTTCAAGTTTCAACAAATCAGAGATAAGAAATTTTACAATACAGATCAACATAACCTCATACCAACCACATTTTCAAGCTATTGTTAAGCAAAAAGTTCTTCCAAAGTGCTTCCAAAATCTAAAATGAAACGTTCTGCAAGCAGACTTCTAACTAGATCTCCTATGCTCTTGTTGTATTTCTGAAGTCACATTTATTTTAGTGGCACTGTGAAATAAAAGTAGAACTCAAATATCTTAAAATAGTTTCATATTGAACAGAAAACACATCTACAATTGAAGCATCACAGAGGACGCAAAGGATGATCGGACTTAAGAATTTATGGTAAGCTTTGCCAACGGCTTCTGTCTCTATAGTCTATTCTGCATGGTAGTCTTTCTACTACATGCCCTTACATCTTACTTCTCTTTTGGTCACTGCATATGAGCAGTTTTCCTTCTATCTTCTACTTAATCCAAATGGCAATGTAAATAATGATAAACTAGATGCAGACTGTGTTAAATACCTCTGAGTAGAAAATCAGTGCAAGAAAATACGCACAAAAACAAAAGGAAAACGTTATATCATGGCGCTCTTCATATAGGAACTATGAATCTTTGAACCACACAATTCTATCCTCAAAATCAAACAGTATTTCTGTTGTTCTAACTGTGCAGAAAATTTATAAATAAAAAATTTCATTTTACTTGGTTAGTTACCATTCCTATAATATGATCCACCCTTTGATAAGCAATTTGAAAATGACCATTTATTTCACATGCATAGCTGGATGCCTTCATAATGACCATGGAGGACCGTGTAGATAAAAAAAAAAGTATTGCTAAGACATTCTTCTTGCTAATATTCCCAATCTGCTACTCAGTATCCCACTGTATTTATCCACAGTCACTAACACTAATATTCAATCACTCTTACCAGATGGAGCAAGGAACCTCCTGAGGAAACAAGTATATGAGGGTCAGCACCATCCTTCAACAGCCGCAGCACTGAAATATCAAAGTAAAGAGGAACAAGAGTTAATGCAGCAATATGGCCAATTCCGAGCTGTTAATTGCCTGATTCTTCCCCATCTTCATTAACAGATTTAATAATATATGCAAACTGCTGAGATAACATTTGCAAAACTATCATGTCAGCATCTCCCATCTCATCTATTTTAATGGCTAGGCCTGGAAGCAAAGAACCTTTGATAACGATGTTAAATATGAACAGTGTCGAGGACTTCTCAAAAGGACAGATGATGAGCATGTTAGCTCTGTATATAGGAGAGGGGAGGAAAGAGACTCAAGGTCAAAATCACCTTAGGAGCAAAATCGCAGTCTATCGGTTTTATTTGATTTTGCAGAGCTCCCATAAGACCTGTTGGCTTTTTCAGTAAATAATTGAAAATAGCGTTCATCAGTTGTATCACTCAACATTAATCACCAAACCATAGCTAAATGATCTGATCTGCACTCAATTTAACCTTTACAGTGCATTGTCAGATTACTGATGCAGAATAATTCTTAAAATGATATTCATAGTTCAACCTCACTCCCAGTTACATCTATCAGTCTCCCTTTTGAAATGAACACAGGTTTACAAATGCAAGCAGAAAAACAACCCTGCTTATCAGTGCTCACTCAAGGGTGAAAATTCAACACTTTTTCCCAGTAGTCTTCACTGCCTTTATAGCCTTTTCACTTGGAATTCAAGCACTGAATATATGAGTTATTACTCATGCCACCAGTGCTCATTCCTGGAGCAGGACAGTGCAGTGACACTGTCAGGCACCATCAGAGGAACTCATCCAGCACTGCAGTCCTTTCTTCACTGAACTGGTAAGAAAAACCATTTTAAAAAGCCTCCAACCAGGAAAGTAACTGCCAATAATGTACCATGAATAGGAACATAGCTCATTTTGTCCCCATCATCTGGAAATCCTGGGTTTTATTCCTATCTAAGATTCCTGGACGGAGTTGTGCAAAGGCCCGCAAAGCATTCTAAAGTTCTGGGTACCCCAAACCTCTGAGTCACTGCAATTTCTGTCCTACAGGAGAGCTATCAATTTGTCTCACAGCTGTTCCAGCTCCTAAGAATCTGTCAAGAGAATAATCATAGAATGGCTCAGTTGGAAGGGTGTTTAAAGATAATCTAGATACAATCCCTGCTGTGGACAGGGTCGACAGCTGCTAGATCAGGCTGCCCAGGACCCCATCCAAGCTGGCTTTCAATGCCTCCAGAAATGGGGCATCCACAACCTCTTTGGGCAACCTCTTCTAGCACCCTCTGAGTAAAAAAATTTGCACCTAACATCTAAACTAAAACTTCCCTCTTTTAGTTTAAAGCCATTCCCCCTTGTCTGATCACTTTCAGACCATGTAAAAAGTTGGTCTCCCTCCTGCTTGTAAGCTCCTTTCAAGTACTGGAAGGAAGGCTGCAACGAGGTTCCCCTAGAGCCTTCTCTTCTCCAAGGTAAACAATCCCAAATCCCTCAGCCTTTCTTCATAGGGGAGGTGCTCCATCCCTCTGATCATCTTCATGGCCCTCCTCTGGACCCACTCCAAAAGCTCCACATCATTGTGCTGGGGGCCCCAGGCCTGGACACAGTACTCCAGAAAGGGCCAGACAAGAGCCGAGTAGAGGGGAATAATCATCTCCCTCTCCCTGCTCTCCACCCTCCTTTTAATGCAGCCCAGGATACTGTTGGCCTTCCAGGCTACAAGTGCACACTGCTGGCTCATGTCCAGCTTTTCGTCCACCAGGACCCCTAAGTCCTTCTCCACAGGGCTGCTCTCAATGAATTCTTCACCCAGTTTGTACTCATATCTGGGATTGTCTCAACCCAAGGGCAACACCTTTCATTTGGCTTGTTGAACCTCATTAGTTCCTCATGTGCTCACTTTCTTAGCCTGTCCAAGTCTCTCTGGATGGCATCCCTTACTTTTATTTTGTCAACTGCACCACTCAGCCTCCCAGTGTCCATGTTGTTTGTTGATAATGATGTTGAAGAGCATCGGACCCAGGACAGACTCCTGGGAGACAGAACCCATCACTGCCTCCACTTGGACATAGATCCGTTGACAACAACTCTCTGGCTATGACTATCCAAGCAATTCTTTATCCACCAAATACTCCAGCCTTCAAAACTCATCTCTCTCCAATTTGGAGATAAGGATGTAGCGAGGGACCATGTCAAAGACCTTGAAAAAAAATGTGCATAATGTGCACGATCTCCTCCTAACCCATGCATTTTGTGTGTTTTCTCTATCTTTCATTTTCACTGTACTAAATGTACTTACTGCTTCCAAACATTCAGTTGACCTATTTGAAAGGAATCAGCTTTCTTCTCAGACATTGTAGATTTTTACAACTAATGTCTCTGGAAAACGCTAAGTTATTTCTTATCGTGTGTCCTAGACATATGCTGCCTAAGAAAGAAAATCTGGCTAGGCTAAATGGTTGCAAGCCGGTAAAATTCATGTGAAAATGGGACTAGAAAAGGTTTGGCATTATCATCACTACCTGCTCCACACACAGTAAACAGTGGTATATAGTGAGCAAATATTTACATTGGTTATACAAATCCATTAAATCTTCTGCTCATGTTTAAACCCTGAAAATCAAACATCAATCCAAACCACTGTATAAAATCATAATTTATGCGTAGTTCCATGTACCTATTTCAGCTTGCCCAAGGTTTCGGTTTGGTTCATTTATATAACTCTGAAAGACTAGATGCTCTGGCAAATGCCACTTTGAAAGCTAACTACAATTAGAAGCTACCGTAGTCTCTAGTTTATCCATTAAAAGCAGAAGTGGAACATTAAGTAACCTGAAATAAAACAACTGTCAAGCAAGAAGAAAAGCACCAAAGGAGAGAGGGAAGGTGGAGAAATACATACATATTTTCATAACCCCGAGAAAAAAATGGATGAATGACAAAAAACAATGCATTGCTTTCTGCCCTCAAGTCTGGAAAGTCAACTCTAAAGTACACAAGTGTCCTCATCCAGACAGAGTTCACCAAAAATGAAAGCAGAGAACTAAGTTCCTCCCTTCTTTTAATATCTAAATTGTTGACCATATAAGAAGATGCTTCCTCTACCTCAGGTTTAAGTCAGCTAAGACTTTTCCTATTTCCTTAAAAAGGTGTGCAACTGTATCTTCTTCATGAGACAATATTTTCAGTGTTTGTATGTTACACCTGTTCTTTAGCAGGACATAAAACACCAATTCTGTATCACAAAAGATTTCTTACAGCTCCAAAAGTAATTTCAGTATGCCAATCTGGTCAGGATTTCATCTGAACAAGTTAACTCAGTCATTCTCCTTCCTCCATTCCTTATTTTCAGCAAGGAAAAAAAAAACCTACCCATTTTAGTCTCTCAGCCACTTTATATAGTGTTTTTGTGTAGTATTTTTTCTTATGAACTCAAGAAAAAAAAAATAAACAAGAAAACAATGGCAGTAAAAATAAAACACAAGATTTCTTGTTTGATCATTAAGAAATCACTCATTACGAGTCTTGAAAGCACCAAAACTGTTTTAAAGCTAATTCCCTCTAAGCAAAGACAGAGGATGAAGACCTTACTCTCTAAGCAAAGACAGAAGATGAAGATCTTACCTGTTGGCTAGGAGCAGGACAAGAATGGAAAATTGCATTTCTAAAAATATTCCACAAAAATATCATCTGGACCTTAAAATTCTAACTGACACAAAAAGCCCTTGGCCACTTGTGTATAAAAACATACAGAGAATTTAATGTCTCTTCCCTTCATCAAGCCACCCAAAGTCTTAGAGCTTATAGAACAGTTATGCAGAAGGAACATCTTTCCAGATCCATTCAGCGACACTGCTTTTGAAAGCAAAAAATGACACAGCATTTCTAGATCTGAAATTAACATTCATAACAATTAATATCTTCACCCTGCTTCCCCCCCAAGAAGAAATATGTACCAAGATTACATCACAAAGAAACAATACAAAACTGCAAGCTTGAAATAGAATATTAATTATGACCATAAGCAAATGAACAAGTCATACACAAAGAAACCAGAGTAAGTAGATAAAAGCTCAACAGTTCTGTTCTTTGTCTGAATTATTTTTTCCTCATTACTGTGTGGTTTATTCAGTGCTTTGGGAAATTCACATCACAGAGACTACTTAGGAAGATACGCAAACTCTCAACAGGGCAAGAGTTTTGCTCTGAATTAGGATCAAGTGAAACATTCCTCTGCATATAAAGGCAAGTAAAAACATACTCCTCTTTTCTTGAATTCTACCCTTCTCTGCAAAACATAATAAAAAAGAAAACAATGAAAAGATCACAGAAGCAAAACTCTCCTCCCAACCATGCAATTCACTTAGGTCTTTCACTGAAGGCTATACTAGTCAACAGGAAAATCTTCACTTTTATGTATCTCCTTTTGATAGAACTACTTCCAGTAATTTGGGGAAAAAACTCCCTAATGAGGACAACAAGTCACACACAACTATATTCTAGAAATGCTGCATCTCCCTTAATTAGTGCAATTTTTAAAGATAGTTTTCAAAGGATTTCTTTCAAAACTAGTTTGGTGTATATTCTTTCATGGAAGAGAAACCTCCAGGAAAGAGAAGGGACTGAAAATAGGCCTTAAGACAGGAAGCTGACATTTACTTGAAAATAAAAATTGAGAATAACATTTTTAGTAAACTCTCAAGCTCCTCCTTTGCATGCTTAAAGAGGTCCATCTATTCTTACAACATCTTTCAGATCTAACATGCAAAATTATCAGCAAGTTAAAGAACTGATACAAACATTCACAAACAGTACTATCTAATAAAGCTTTTCAAAAAACACTGAAGTGATGAAGTCGGTCTCATGTTACAATGTTAACTAAATTATTCCACTGAGCTGAATAGCTTTCCACAATTCATTGACTTTATCTACTGAATTACAACTTTCTATGCAGCCCTACAGTCCAGTAAAGCTAGCACTGCCATGCCTGTTACCAATCATAGGCCTTGCAATAGCCTTCCATGTGGGGCTAGGGCTGTAAGGCTTACTTTATCTGGGCTTGCTTTGGCATTTTTTCAGCTTTTTTAGCTGCTAGAGCAATTGTCTAGTGACCAGTGACAATTAGCTAATGTTTTAGTTTGGTTTAAAGAACTGGGCAGTAAGTATTAATAACTTTGTTATACATAGGAATAAATACTACTTATGCCGGGCTATGACTAATACCATCTAGCTACTAGCTATTATACTATGCAGAACCATCTGTAACCTTGCATGTTAGAAAGTAAAGGAGTACAAGTCTGAAGTGACAGCAGAGCCTTGCACATAATTCCCGAGGCCCCAGGGCTACCAACAGCTCACTAGAGAGTAGCGGTAATGCAAACTTTAGATCTGAGTAAACCAGCTTTATTTTTGACAGCAAAGATAGAAAAAGAAATATCCAGTAAATGTAAAACTTACCTTCTGCTGTGTTGAATACAGATTACTAGTAGAAGTTTCTAACAGTCATTCCTCTGGGAGTAGCAGCTACCTAGTGTAAACTTTGCTCCTGTTAACACTTACTTCTGTTCTCAGTTTAGCAGGGATACATACCTCTAGCTGGAAAGCTTTACTTGTTCGTTATGTGAAGAAATGGACACCTAAGACCTTGCTGTTGGTGAAATGGATCTTTCTATTCACCTGCTGCCTCAGGCTGAATGATTCTGACACTTCCCTTGTGCTGGCACAATCCAAAGACTACTTTTCAGCTAGATAAACCATTTGGGAACAGCTTGGAATTGCTACGAACAAATACGAAGAGTGGAGTAACGACCACTTTCAGCAATGGTTGAAAGTAGTTCTGGTGTAAGTCAACCATGAAATTGTGTAACTGGATAACAGAAATGACACTGAACCAAGAAGAACAGTATATTTCTACCTTCAATTAATGAAGTGCCATATTTTCTCTGGTACTCACTCCATAATCAGATTGTTCATCCAACAATAACATCTTAAACCCCGTATAGGTACACCACTTAGAAGTCTTGCCTTCTTCATTCCTCCCTAATGTGCTTTCCTTATTCCAGTCACGTTGTACTTTCAGCTTGAACGGAAGATAATTATGAGGAACCCATTAGACAACTCAGCTGCTTATGAGATGTACAGATGAACACCAATCTCTGTTATGTTAGTCTTAATCAGAGCAGCAAATGAAATCAATTAAGATGTCATAAATTTTAAGTAAATGCAGTCTTAGAACAATGCTTACTTTTCCCATGATGAGGTTAAAATGAAAATTCAAAATTCAAGAATTGTTACGAGTAGATTTCATCATTCTTTTAATTTGTCTTGTTTTCCTAACAAACATATTTACAGTAGCAATACTTTCACCACATAACTAGAGAGACAGCTGATGCTTTCAAATCAAGCCCTATTCATTGATCACACCACTTATTCAGAAAAGTCATTCTCTTAATGCCCGTTTAAAACAACTTATTCATAATCCTACTGCTTTTTCCATCCTTGAAGTATTTCCAGCAGCATCTGTCAAATTTGTTTAAACCTCATTTTACTTCTCATTTTCTGAAGAACTCCTGGAACTCAATCCCTGCGCTGGAGCTCAAAGCATAAAAAAAAAAAAAATCATAAAGGAAATATGCACAACATTTGGACAACTAAGTGCTATGCCATTCACAGAATGCATTAACAAAGGGAGAAAAAAGACATTTTCCACAACTTCCACAGAAGCTGAATTTAAGAACCTTAGTTTTCTATACTCAAACTGTGCTGTCCACTGTTTGAACACAGCGTTGATGAGGATGAGGCCACTGCTTTCATTCTACCTAGCAGAGCTCCCACAATTTATAATTTTTCTTCAGGCAGACAGGAATCTGATGATTGTCCCAAAGCAATAGGGTCATTGATTCTTTGCTGAACTTAAGGATATGAATTGTCAGGCTGATTTGATAGCATTCTCTTTAAAAGAAGGAAATCAAACCACCAATGAAACAGATTGACAGAGGTAGTCCTACATCCTCAGAAGCTTTAAGGTTAGACCTGGATCAAAACAGATGCTAGTTTTCTCCCATGCTTTCTTAGTGGAGAAATCAATCAGATCCCAAGCCTGAGTGGCTCAGGGCCTCAGACACTTCTCTGTGGGAGATAACCTCAAGCAGCAGAGAGAAGCACATGACAGGATAGCTGATGCCACTAAGATCTGCAGCCTCAACCACTGCACGCCCATATCTAGGCATTCAGCAATCCTAGCAGCTTCCTAGTGATACAAATCATTCAGGGTCAAGGGAACAGCTGTCCTGTTATCTGAGGTACCTTGAACCAGAAAACCCAATAAAAATAATTGTTATTTCTCTAGGCCCCACAGTCACTAATTCTAACTCAAATGAGATCAATGAGGAGGTCACAGTTCCCTCCGTGGGGCAGATATTTCTGTTGCTATACAGACATAGCCAGAATAGTTCATGAGTTTAGGCTCTACCATTATTCAACAAGTGCTAAATAGAACATTTCTTCAAGCAAATTCCACCTTTTCTGTTTCATTTTATATATGAAAAATTTTATGCAGTTCTTGCCTCCACTGGAAAATATTTAAGACTAGAAATCAAATGGCTTATATGCTCAAGCACATTAATTACAAATTTATCTCTTTACAAAAAAGTGATTATGGGCAGCAGTCAAATATGATATGCCACAAGTTAAGCGGTGGTATGGCAGGTAAAACATCTTTGCTTTTAAGACTCTATAAAGACAGATATTCGCATGGAAAAGCACTTTGGACTAGGATCGATTCAGAGGAACAATATTTAAAAACTAGTGGATTGCATTTCCTAACATTTACATCTGATTTCTCCCTCTGTTTTTTTTTTTGCAAGATACTTATTTTCTTTCTTTTTTCACTTCACAATATTCAGTTCCTACCTGCCTTATAGTTACACTTTCAAATAGAATGCTCATGCCTAGACTGAAACGGAAAAACAGTGACCGCAGTAATTTAGGGAAGATTGGAAGTAGCCAGTTCTATCCAATTCAATAGTCAGTTTTATATACCAAACATATTTCTGCAAGGAGCACACCTCAAGGCTCTATGCAGCAGTAGTCATCCCTTGTTTTTGCCTCTGTTTTTTAATCAGCTTTTCCAGAGCTAGAACTCTGGCCATGTCAAAAGAGAAAACTGCTGTGGTAAGGTCTCCCTAGTTTATAAAGTTATGATTTTACCTCAGTGCAACTAAAACTTCCGTAAATCACCTCAGAAAATAACACACGCTTAGCTAAAAATATTGCTTCTATCATCATAGCTGATAGTACAGCAGGGGGTTTGCCAGCATAGCTATTTCCCAGATCAAATTAGCTGTCATCAAGGGCTGGTAGCGTGGACATGACTGAATTCTGAATTTTTGTTAGTGAGGTATACAGAGACACCCAACTGTACACTCAAATGTTTGTAGAACTGAATAAGTTTCAGAGCCTTACAATATTTTACAGTATGTTAAGTTTATTTCAGAGTATTCAAGTCTCCAGTTATACAGTTATTATATACAACGTGCTAAAACACACATCAGCAAAATAACTCATTCTGTGGGCAGTACGCTAATTTGAAAACAATTGCCATCCCATGGTTTTCCCTAATGTAACACTGGAAGTTGAAGAATTTGCATACAACACTATTTTTTCTGCTGAATAGACTGTACACTGCCTCTATTTTATCATGTCTGTTGATCCTATACCAGAATTACTTAATTGGCATAAATCAAATTACCCTTGACTTGAATTCCATATAAAGTGAGACTCAGACCCTCTTTTAACTCTCACACCATGCATAGCAAGTCTATGCCAGCTGGTTTAGAAGCAGTGTAAGCAAGTCATTAGGACTCCTATTAGAGATCTTCAAGGATAACAGGCTATTATCCTGCTTAGCAGCTGCTAAATGGTACTAATTACCAGCTGTAGACCACTGGCTGTTAGATTCTGTATGTATATCGTGTTATTCCCAGGGTGTGCACAAGGAAGCAAACTTCAACCAAACAAACTAGGGATATTAGCTAACTATACATTAATCCAAAATAGTCATGCACGTGACATATGAGTGGCCAGAACTGTGATGGAAATGCCTGATTCCAGAATATCTCACCGCTTGGCATACTTTCATCAGGCATCCCTTTTCACAGGACATAATCTGTGACAGCACATACATCATCGAAATGCAAGTTGCTTGACTCTTGTTTATGCTTCCTTTCATGCACTCCTGCCTTTGAACTTGTGTAGCAGTGGCACATGTCCATCTGACATGAGCTGGTATGGGGAGGTAAGTCAGCTGAAGGCTAGCCTTATGAAAGGCAGCTTCCATCTGATTCAGTGCTCCAAACTGGTTTGCATCAAGGTGAACATAAAGGAGTAGCACAAAAGGACAGAACAGTAACAGAGGACACAGAGGAAAGTAACTAATGGCAACCTCAATTTAGCTTAATTTTAAACTGTTAGAAACATACTTTTCAAATGTCATTTGGTATCATACGCATCCTTAGGCTACTGTCAAAATTATGCCGCAGTGGCTCCAAAACGCTTGCATATTCTATTTTCTTTGTTTGCATCAGCACATCAGCAACAGGGAGGTGAATCAGTTCAGTTGACACTGAACATAACTGTGGATTTTGCTCTCTCTTGGATCAGTTTGATGAATTGGATTCTTCTGCAGCCACAATTGCTAAGCCTGACACAAAGAGCATGCAGCAAGAGCTGTGGTAGGAATGGGATCCAAAAAAATGAATGAAAATTTTTGAATCAGAAAATATAAACATTGGCATAGCATAGAGGCATACCAACGTAAGTAAGCTCTTTATTATATAACTTGATTCATTGCTCATATATGCATTGAGCTCCAAGAAGTATCCTCCTACTGGTATAACTGCACCTCTGTGGGAGTGAGCAGTACCATTTCAGTTCAAACAGAGTGACTAGAATGATGCAATTTATTTTTTTTTAATGCAAATCATGACACATCAAAAGCCACTACAGGGTGTGATCAATATAATATTTCCCCTAACTTTCAATATACAGACAACTATAACTGAGGGTATTTACATTAGCAAAAAATACACAACGGATGAATTTTAAAAAACATTTTAAGTGTTCCAACTAAGGAACACTGTGCATTGTATTTTGGTAAATATCACTGTGTGAAAGAGTTATTCTCCATCATCTAAATCCAATCTACATTTTCCTTTGATTTCATTTATACTTATCTTGCTGAATTTACCAAGTCTAATCCAATTCCTTCCCAAATTCTTAAATTCTGCATATACCTTGCAGATGAATATCGCTACAATCCAATTCCCCTGACAATCATGTGTATTCCAATGCAGTCATGAAGTAGGAGCCCAAAGTTACTGTGTGCAGTCATTAATATTTGTCATTACCGTTTAGGCTAGCTCTCAGATTTCTACTCACATATCCTATCCATCAGCCTAATTTTTGTTGATTTTTTAATTTCTCTCCAAGCTTCTCACTCTCCCTCAGATCATTTTCAGTGATAGAATGCCAATTCATGAAGATGTGACTATGCCTAAAATCAATTACTGCACTTGAAAATCAGTACTATGCTCCTTACTGCTACGTATATATTATATCCAGTTTGAATAACATTGCATGTTGAACTCCATACAGCTGTCATGGCCCTGAGGGCCTTCTTGTCTCTGCTTAACCCCAGGGCTCCCCAGCCTTGCCTAGGACCTGGACCCCATGACAGCCCCAAGGCCATCAGCCCTACCCCACTGAGGCCTCAGCAGTGCTGGACTCCAGTTCTACACAGCCCTGCCCTTCTCGGCCATGGGATCCAACAAGCTGGGCCCAGCCATGGCCCAACACCCCAGCCTTGGACTGTTCCTATCCGCAGGGCACCTCAATGCCTGGGGCAGGGGCTGCCCCCCAGTGCACCCAGCTACACTGCTCCTGACTGGAGCAGTGGGATGGGCACTTGGTGACAGGCCCTGCCTCACCACCCCAGACAGACTCCCACCATGTACCCAGCGCTCCAGTTCACATGGACATGCTGGCCCTCATGGTTCCCTTACAGCATTTCCAAATATTTAATTAAATTCAAACAAACTACCACCTCCAGAAGGATTTTCAATCCCATCCACAGTTGACAACAAACTTCCATAGGTTTCACAGAAGCAGAATCACACCTCTGCTCCTCCACACTTGTACCTTCGAAGTCCACATAATCACGTTTTTCTGACCTTTTCTAAATCTTGTTTAAAATCCTACTTTGTTATCTCTATTATCCGCATATGTCATTTTTAGCTCATTACTATTTGTATGCTATGAAACATTTTCTGGTTGAAGTAGAGTTTCCTGTATGGCAAATTTCATCTTATCAACATACTTTAGTCTATTGATACCAGTACCACCTTTTAGACATCGCAGAGATGGTGAAGAGTTGTGAAAAGCTCTGGAGAACACTGTTGTACCTACATACAAAGTCACTCTCATAGTATTTCTAGACTCTTAAAATGGAGAGAAGTTGAATGTTGATGCATATATGCCACACTTACTATTTTTATTTTCAATATCAGCATTCAACCACAGCCAGATTTGCCAAAAACAAATTTTTAGTAGTTTTTCTCTACATCACCCACACCTCTCAGTTTTGTTTCTTTCCTAATATGATGCACGAGATGTGCAAAGCCTAATGACTCCTTGCACAAATGGACAGTATGAGACATCTCTAATGTCCTGTCAGACATTATGTAAATTTGATGCAACATATGATGTAATGAGTTGTATCATTCTGAACACTTGTACCTACAGGAGCCTAAGGGAAGGCTTTGAAAACAAAACAAGTCAAATGACCATCCCATGCAGGAACACAGTGAAGTTCAGATGGCAATTACTAAAAAGTATGTTATGACAGCTGGTGCCTTCTCATAGAATATCTCTTTAGCGGATTACAAAAGAGAGCAGCAATTAAAAATTCATACAGATGCTTCCAGCTTTAAAACTACAGGTCATATTTTACATATTCTTAATGAACAAAAGTGAAGTCCAGAAAAAAGCTACCACTACATGCCAGCAGTGGCAGCGATTTCTAAAATCTGGAGCTGAGACTCTACCTCAATGATTTAATGCTGCAGCTGTTGCGTTTGGCTTTTGAATCTGAATGTAATCAGAACCCTAAACAGTGCATGGTGTGAGGAATTATCCCCTGCAATCATTTCATTATTTCCCATGTAAAATTGCAGCGTGCAGTGCTTCAAGGTCACATACATACTACCATGTATGTAGGGAGTCATTGGTAAGGAACAAGGTAAGGAAGCAGCATATGACTCAGGTTGACTGCCTGAATTCTAACTTTAACTGTTTACATATGCTTTAAATCCTTATTTAAAGTGGGACACTTAGAAATATTGTCAATTTCATCTTAACTACTCACCTTCCCACCTCCATTCTCAGATACAATTCACAAAGAAGCAAAAGCCAAATTACCCATTCCCTTACATTCACTGATTGTACTCTTACAAGCTTCAGTTCCTCCACCGTAATAACCCGTTACTGTGATGGCTGCAAATAACAATAATCAAGAAAAATCAGCTGTCTATTCATTATGCCATATAAGCTCTTTATTCATCTCTCTCTCATAGCTATAGAGCTTGTTCACTGTCAAATTGAAGTGAAAAAGATTTTAACAGTTAAAGCCTTGCACACCAAATTAAAACGATATCTCTGTGCACTGAGAAAAAAGAATCCTCTGTATGTCAGTGTGTGTATATATATACACACACAAACACACACTTACATATACTGCTTATTATTTCAGTCACCTTCCTATTCTCACATTTTTATTGTGGATGAAAATCCCATTTGATGCTGTACTGTTAAACCTGGCACTACCTATAATATATTTTGACCACAAAAAGTACTGCAATTCAGGAAGCAAAGAGCTGAGTAACAGAAAAAGCCTAAGAAGACAGAACTTAGCAATTTCTTTTTCCTGCATTAAGTGGTTCTGGCTATATTCATTTAAGATCTACTACCTTCAGAGCTTCTCAAGTAAGTTACTCCACTTATAGTTATTCTAATTCCCAAAATCTCCAAACAAATTGCACCTGAGCTGCTTTTCACTACATTCATTTGCCTGGTTACCTTCTCTCATTCTCAGAAAACAGATGAGAGGTAAATCAGGTGTTCTCATTGTGAAAGACAAAACTGTTTTTCTCTTTTGTCTTAAAGCTTGCTTCGTGAGGCCTTTCTGGTGATAAGACTCTAACTGACAATTGCAAATTATCTAGGGGGGCGAGTGGTAGGTGTCACCGTGCCGCAGTACCTCTGCTCATGATTGTAAAGATAAGCAGAAGCGGGAGAAGCTTCTTCAGGGGTGCGGCTTGAAGGAGCTGACTACTGCAGAAGGTGATAATGCTTGTGCATGGCAACGAGGGCACCACTCCCTGCTGGCTTATCTGTTGGGCCAGGTATGTCACACTAACAGAAAGAAGAAAAAAACCCAGAGAAATGGGGGATAAAAAGGCCCTCACTAAACTAAGGATTTTGGAGAAGAACTCCCAAAGAAACCTTTGATGGAGAATTCCCTGAGGGGAAAACCTCTTTGGAAGAACCCCCCTGCGGCCTGCTTGATGCGAAGCTTCCTGGCTTCCTCCCATCCCTCGTGGTGACCAGACGAGTTCCTGAGAACAACGGACCTGCTACGAACCTCGCTGGACCCACGGTGGTGACTATATCTCTTGCTTTCTATGAAGACTCCTTGCTTATTTCCTATCTCTTTTCTATCGCCCATCTTCCCTTCCCCATATCCCTAAGCAACTATGATTTGTAATAAACTGGTTGAGCTAACATTTGACCCATTGTGTCTTAATCTCGCCATCGGGTATACATATATCAAAAAGAACATCTTCTCCCTCCTATAAATTGGAGCGAGACATTCATTTAGATACTCAGAAGCATTTGACAATGTTCTTAGATCATGGTTCGACTCTTCACAAGTTGCCCTGTGTGGAGTTAGGAATAGGACCTGGCCATCTTCATGGGTTCTTACCAAGTCAGGATATTCTCTGATTCTAAAACAAATGTTCTTCTCAATCTAACGCTTAACATGAAAACGATAAACTGAAGTCTATAGTAAGGTCTTTTCCCACACTTACGCTTAAGTATTCCTCCAGTGTAACAACATAAGCCTATAGTCAGCTGGAAAAGCCTTCTAGAATTGGAAAATTGTTTGATAATATTTTTAAGGAAGTATTAAAAGTGCAGGGTTTTTTTGTTTGGTTCTTTTTTGGTAAAAAAAAAAAAAAAAAACAACAAACAAACAAACAAAAAACTGTATTATTGCCTTAAAGTTCTGTTGTCTTTTTTTAAAATAACTCTCTATTGAATTTTGTAACTTTGCATCTTAATTTCTATTACCCTAAGGTGTTTCCATTTAATATAAGTGCTACTGAAAGATGAACACAGAGGTTTCCCCACCAAACTTAAATATTATTGGAAATCAATCTGAAGCACAACAAATACATTTAAAAAGAAATCAACAGCAAATTGCATGGAAAAAGCTTCTGCCTAGTCACAGCAATCTTCAATCACTGTTACTTCTAACAATACATGGAATGTGGAAGCTGATGATTTGTGGCTTTGCATACGTTTTCCCACTGCATAATTCTGCAAAATCAACTCTAGACCCCTTTTGAAATAATTAGGAAAAATGCCAGATGCTCATTTGTTGTTTGTTAGTGGCTTAACAATCATTTCTTGGCATCACAGTGAATTTGTGAGTGATTAACCTTGGGGTTTCTTGCTTCATGTGGATGCCAGAGCATGCAAAAGTGGAAAACTTGTTATTATTACGTGGAAGAAAGATCTTGTGGAGAAAAACACCAACATGAAAATATAAATGAGCTTGGTAGGCTTAAACTGAAATAAGCACAGATAGATGTCTATAAAGGTTATCAGTTCAGACCACTAGGGTAAGGGCAATGGCCTTGTGAAGTTTTTCTTAATATTTTAATTGGACAAGCCTTTTGATTTAGAAGATCATATAAAGTCGTGATTCATTTACGCGTTGACTTCTTACAGAAGCACAGCATCACAGTCTACATAAGAAACAGTTGAACATTTTGGAAAAGTATTCAAAAGTCAATGAATAATGCTCTTAGTAAAATGCGTGCATTTCTTACGAAGGTTTCCTCATAAATACTATGTTTTACAGTTGTATTAGAGGCAATCGATAAAACCGTGATTTCCTATCAATCAGATGTGTTCACATTTGGCTTTATAGGAGCAAGGTTCAAGAACAAACTTGGATACTAAACTCCCTCTGATAAGATGGATAAATTACATTTGGTATGAATGCCCCTAATAGATCTACTCCAGAGGACCTAATGTGGAGGGATGCTTTGTGTCTAGTTTCCTACTCGATACAAGGCAGAGGATAGCTGTTCAGCTCAGGGTAGTTCTGGGCATGTGTTATAACAAAAACTGAGCTGAAATAGCCTAGGGAGCTTGCAGGACTGAAAGAAAAGTAGCTGGTAAATGGAGGCAGTCCTGGGAATAGGCAGTCCACAGGGAGAACAGGAAAGCTAAATAAAATCTATAGCATCAAGCCTATCATTCACTTATGTAAAACATTATATTTTATTGCAGAAAAAAAGATATATGTTGTATATCAGGAGTCTTATGTATCTTTATCAAGCAAAAAGTAGCTTAACGTTCACTTCTCATCTCAGCTTTAACAAGTTACTAAAAATGTAAACACACTGACCAAAAAACAAAAACCAAACCCCAAGAAGAACATATGGAAACCTGTAGGAATTCAAATGTATTCAAATTTCATCTCCCTGTGATTTTATGATTGCTTTTGAAATGGGCTGCTTTAATTACTTAACATCTGTTACCCAATAACTAAAGGCATTGTTTCCCTGCGTTTTAACAAAAAGACTCCGTGTTGCTGAATTCAGCACACACGGAGCTAAACAAGGTTAAAAACCATGCAGAACATATAGGATTAGAAGCTTGCAGTGGTTTGAAATGTGTTTTTGCCTTCTGTGCCTTTGAAAAAGCTTCTTCATCAATGGCTGGACTGAGACAGCTGAATACTGCTTCATTCTACACTGAAAAGATTAAATCACTGGCAGCACGTCTGACAGTCTCTTCCACAGTTACAGAAATATAAGTTCCCAGTACAGAACACAGATATTAGACTGTCTTGTCGATATATTCATTTACAGTATACATTTCATTCTTTCTAAGACCCCCAATTGGGAAAAATTTTGTGCACTTCATTAATTTCATATGCACTGAAGAGTCTCTAAACTCCACTAGTCAGTCTAGTGTTCAAGTCTCTTCAGAATTGGGCATTAAATATTAAATTGTATAAATTATCATATATGCGTATTGTGCTATCTTCTAATACAGATCCCAGTAACTCATTACTTATCACAGAATGGATTGGATTGGAAGGGACCTCAAAGCCCATTCAGTTCCAATCCCCTGCCATGGGAAGGGCTGCCACCCAGGAGATCACTCTGCCCACTTGCCAACAGTCACTTTTAGATTATCCTAATCTACAAATTTATCCTCTGATTCAAAAGAAAATGACTATAAAATACAAAATAGATCTGTAGGGGCAAAACTCCGGATTATTACTGTCACTACGTATATAGTGAACTAACTATATAGTGAACTATTGTTCACTACATATATAGTGAACTACACATGCTTTCCAAGGGGGAACAGAAAAATTGAGGTGAAGTTTAGAGTGATTACAGTAAATGATAACATAAAACTGAAGTATATTAAATAATACTGGTACAATCCTTTAAAGTACTGTAAAACTTGAAAAATATATTTGTGTTTTAAATTTTAAAGGGACTGAGCAGCTTAAGGTAGGAAAATACACAGCATCTGACCTCCCAAATTTTGGCTGCCCTGTAGTTCTTCTTCACATGAACTGGATTGTGCTGTGCTTTTAGTTCCTCAAATTGAGACTAAATTGATATTTTTTTTCATCCCTCTTCACAGTTTTCTTATTCAAAAACTTGCTAATAACAGTTTGATTGGTCTTACTTTCTATTAAAACACATTTTGTCTCCAGATTTCCATTTTTCATTTCGGGGCCTTTCTCTTGTCATGAACTTGTACATATGCATATTGAGCACACTACAAATGCTTGCTATTTTATGCTGCTTAGGGTTGGAATGGCGAATCCTGAATTTATTGGTGAAAGGGAGAAGGTTTCTTAAATGGAAGTGTAAAATCCTAAAGCATAGCAGAGAGCCACGAAAGGCTGCTCAGATTACACAACCTAATAATCCTGATTCACCAAATTGCAATTTTCTGTCTGGCCTTTATGCTTTTGGTGTAGTATAACACAGTTATATATGTAGTAGAACACTCCATGCATTTAATATTCCTCATAATAACACTTAAAATTTTACCCATCTATTCAGAAGGCTGCAAATGAGACAAACAGTACACAAAAGAAATGCTAATATAAGTACCTTTGGGAGGAGAAGGGAACGAAACAAGCTGATATTAAATATTAATCATAAGAAATAAGTCAGGAAGACCTTTAAAGGTGGGAGTCACAGTGGGTTACTTTAATTTGGGGTGGCATAGAAGTCTGACCAGAACTTTAACACAGAGGTCCTATTTTCCTCCTTTTCAACTCGCAATGGAGTTCATTTGCCTAATTAAAAAAAAACAAAAAAACAAAAACAAAACAAAACAAAAAAAAACCCTCTTGTTTAACAGTAAGAACTCCACTTGGCAGATGTAACACATCTATTTTACATCTCCTTCGTAACGTTCAGGGACAGCTAAAACATGATATCATGTTTTATTTGTGTGCTTGATTAATTTCATATATACTGAACATTCCCTCAACGTCATTCTGCCTTTCATGAAATTTGTTACGTTAATGCAGCTCTCTGACTTTAGTAAACAGTCTTGTGTCTGCAGAAGATACCTCTGAACTACTGACACACAAAAAATGCAACCCTCACACAAGGCTTTGGTGAATTTTTAAAGCAAGGCACTGGCACGCTCAGAGCCTCACATCTTAACCACTATGCCAGCATTCTCAGCAGGTACATCTGACAGCAGCCTTCACCCACTGGGGTCTTACATTTGCAAATCTGCCATTTCCTGCCTGCATCCTGGCACTCCTGTGTTCTCCTGAAAACTGCTGACAACCCTTAAACCCATTCTTCAAGGAATTAAGTTTAACACTAATATGTTTGCCAGATACAGGCAGCCCAGCCCTTTATTTTCCTGACCAACTTGTCTGTAACCAGACAAGCTGTTAGTACTAGAACAAGATAGACCAGTAAAGCACAAGCAAGCCTATGGTAATAAGATAAAAATAAGAAGTCAGTTCTGGAAACAGTGCAAGGAAATAAAGACATCCTTCACTTCATCTCAGTTTTAACCTCTATCTCTGTTCCAAATTATTTTCTGGTCAGTTTTGTGGTGTTAGAATAAGAAGTGTTACCGTCACATGTTTGACACATTCTCCTGACTATCAAAAGCTAATGGTGAGCTCTTCTGCCACCTCAAATTAAAGAGACATTCTTCTTTTGAACAGACTTTGCCATCTCTGGGCCCTTTTCATAACCAGAAATTACTAGGATGGCAATCAGACTCCAGTACTGATGCACGTTACAGAGATACTGTTAAACTTGCTAATGTTCATTGATGGATAACCCTGCAGTTTGTTTAGATAACAGGAAGAGTCTGTGTCTTTGTACCAAGTAGATAAGGATGATATGCTGAACTCCTTCTATGGAGCAGATGTGGGAAGTACCATCAAGTCCTTACATCAAGCAGATAAGGGAAGTTGTGAAAGCAAACATTGTGCTATCAAGGCAAGGAGCTAACTGAGCATGCATGAAGACCAGGCTAAACACAGTGAGAAAGACTACTGACTTCCTCCAAAGACCCCAGAAGACCATTACCACAAAAAGACTGAGCATGTGCAAGGAGGTGGGATTCTATGTCAGTGATTCTGGGGGAAGTACTGAATATATACATATGCCCAGAAAAACATTTGCATACATAACACAAGTAATGTATATAAGCTGAAGATCTTTTGCACAAGGTAAGCACAGTTTAGGTGAAAGGATCTTCTCATGCATCCAGCACCAAGAATAAAGAATGCCTGCTTTCTAACACTCCAAACTGAGTCTTACGAGAGTTTCGTGATCAACCGATTTATGGTATCACTACCAGTTCCACTTGTACCTCCTTTTTTTTCCTTACTAACCCTTTTAATTAATGTTACCAAAATTTATCATTACACAGTGTTTATGAAAAATAACCAGTAATATTCAAACTTCCCATTATATAGGTTAGTCCAATCCTCCCAAATGTTATGACACTACAAAATCTTTTGAACAGCTAGCGATACTGTTATCTCAGTGGGAAGTGAGTTGGGATCCCTGTTGTTTTACCCTGCACTAAGCAATTACTCTGCAGCCAAGCTGCTGGGGCTAGGACCCAGCCCCTCCTTCTGTAGGGGTCACTACAGAAGAATCTTAGAATCTCTTGAGTTGGAAGGAACCCTTAAAGGCCATCTAATCCAACTCCCCTACAATGAACAGGGACACATACAGCTCAATCAGGGTGCTCAGAGCCTGATCCAGACTGAACTTGAGTGTCTCCAGGGATGGGGCATCCACCACCTCTCTGGGCAACCTGTGCCAGTGCCTCACCGCCCTTATTGTTAAAAACTTCTTTCTTATATGCAATTTAAATCTCCCCCGCGTTAGTTTGAAACCATTTCCCCTTGTCCTATCACAACAGACCCTGCTAAAGAATCTGTCCTTTCTTTCCTATAGCTCCCCTTTAGATACTGAAAGACCGCTATCAGGTCTAGGGTATTGGTATCTTCTGCTTAAACCAGGCATCCCCTGATGAGATAGTGGAGAGGAAGGTTGTTCCCAGCCACAGCACTCTATCATAAACGCAGAAGGTCATGCTATTAGCCCTGCAGGGCTGGGAAGAAGCAGAGAGCAGGGCTGAGTAAAACAGAGCCGGGTTCAGTCTCCAAATAAAGGACCAATAATGCATATTGCAGATGCAGCATCAGTGCAAACACCCACCTACTTCGGTATTGTGGCTACTTAGAATCACAAAGTGCCATAGAATCAGCATAATGCTATGAAAAGGATTAAATGGGCCTTAATTAAATTAGGGAATCTGTATTCCCCTTTTGAAATGCTGATTTTCACAGAAGTGCCTCTTTTGTTTAAAGACTGAGGCTCTCTGACCTTCTGTTTCTGACTTTCTGTGCCCCACCAGCACATATCTATCACGTCTGTTTTACAACTTGAGTTTTCATAGCAAAGATAAAGACACTAAATAGACATAAATAGACAACGTTTCTGACAGTCCTATAAACTGGGTGATATGGCAGAAAAGACTGGGTTAGAGAATATAACAAAAGATGACAAAGTAAAGCCAGTGCTTCAATTTCCCTATTACGTGAGATTTAGAGTATGGGTATGTTTGGTGCCCAGCATCAGTTGCAGTAATAATTTTGATAAGATATACTGCATTTTTCATAAATAACAAACTCAGTGACTTCCTAAGAGTGAAATTCCAATCAGACTCAGGTGTGAAATGAATCTTGACACTAGTTACATTACCAATTCATCTTTATATATATTCATTTTATCCAACTTATCTTGCCTACTCAACCAGACTACTCCTTACCATTCCCAAATAGGTTACAGTCTATATAGTTCAGGTAATCCCACAGAAACGTGCCCTTGATTTTCACTTGGGAAGCTGCCTCCAACCCTATTCTATTGTTGTGTTCTCATTTTTATATCAAATGATATTCTTCTCATACAACTTTTTAAAAAATCACATTCTAGATCTGTTTTTATTTACACCTATAAAATGAGTGTTCTTTCTCACTGAATTATTAACAGCTACATTCAAACTAGCTTAAATATGATCACTGCTCTCAAATCTAGGTCTTAATCTCTTCCTTTTTAAATCACTCTACCTCCTTGTTTTGTTGCTCTCCCATGACCTGCATGCAGTATATCCACATTTCTACTTAATCAATGTATGTAACAGACATTTTTTGTTTTTTAAATAACCAGACCCCAAACCAAATGAAACTGCTGTAGGATTCATCAACAAACAGCCTCAGATTACAAGACAATTAAGCAGACTTGGAACCTGCTTCACTTTAATGAATGAAGGGATTATGTAGTTGTAGCAGTCTTTAAGAGCCCAAGATTTGCAAACAATTTCTAAATAGATCTAAAAAATGAAGAAAACAGGCCTAGCTGCAATACTTTGTGAGTCTATTCTTTCATAAATCTATTATCACATCCTCTCTTCCAAGGGTTAGGCTGGAATAAAACTGTATGAATCTGCCAATTTTCACTTTGAGATTTTCAGTATCATTTTACAAAACTCCACACCTTGAAAGCCACAAAACTCGAGGACGCATAAGCAATTTCAACCAACAGATCGTAAGAGCAGCACAAAAAAATTTACACGCCATCACAACACTGACTGTGTGTGTACATCCAGCAATTTAATTCAAGGCACTCAGGCTGCACAGTCCTCCTTCTGGACACCAGTGTGCCCATCCATTCTACACAGCACATTCTGCCTCATTCAGTCATTACACCTTGAAGGGAATTCACCTCTTCAAAGCCACTGCACTTCAAGCCCAAAAAATTAATTTATCCACAGGGCACAACCCAACAGCTTCAGTGAACTAAATTCTATTTGTGAACCAAATTCTACTTGAGTGCTGAGCATCTCATAAGATGCCTTTGCACTTGTTATTACATATTTCACTATAAACAAAATGCATAGTTTGAAAGTTATATCTGGAAGTTATTCAGACTACATTAAAATAACCTGTTATTCAAAACAAACCTGAACTTTTGAAGACATGCCAACTTCTCATCTTGGTTACTACAAAATATACAATATTCAGGTCAGTTTGAATCCCACTTTTTCCACAGGAAAGGAGTTATCTTCATATAGTAGAAGGCGGTTTATTGTAAGTCATGAAAATATTATTAACACTTCATATTATGATACTTCTTTGCTACTTATTAAGATTAACCTATACTTTAAGAAATTCTTGTTCTATACCCTAGCTTTTCCAAAGAGAAAAATTTGGCTCCCTGTATTCAAACAGAGCATATTTTGGAATGCCGCTGATGGTTAACAAGCACACCATGCAGTAAAAACCACATCCTGCAGACCAGACATGGATTTACAGAAGAAAGGAAAGCTGATGGCTATTAGCACCTAGCTGCCACCTTTGCTTGCTTAATGCAGTATTAGTATCTCTTTCACATTCCTGTAGGTCGTTGCACCAAAAAGCAAGGGCCAGAAGAGATACTGCAGCATTTGAAAAGCCAGGAAATATGTGCTCATTCTCACCTGCCGCCTTATATTGCAGTCATTTCTGCCTTACAACCGAGTGAAGGGGAGGGTTCAGATCCCCTTATCACTCCAGATACACAGATACAGTTGATGTGAAACTGCAGTGAGGCAGAGAATGCTCCACGCAAATATCAGGATCCATCACAATTGACTTACTGGTTACACACACATCACTGTTTACTAATAGATATAAGATGAATAATGAATGTTGAATAAATGACTGAAATATGCATAAATACACCAAGAGAAACAGGTGGTGCCAAAAGTCCAGCTTCCCCAACCTTGTTGTTTCAGCAGGATTACTTCAGACTAAACCCAGCCTGGATTGAAAACGCATTATTGTTTGTAGTCATCATGTATGCTCCCAGAGCACATCTTCCAGTTCAGTTTTGTATGCAAGGAATTTAGTTTCCATGCTCCATAAAGCAAGACAAAACACAGTACATGGATATGATATTTAGTACAGAAGCTTATGTCTAATTTGAACTGAAATCCTAATGTAGAGGTATTCACTAAAGTCATGGTTGGATGTTCCACTCAGCAACTGTAGTAAGAGAACAGCTTCTGTGTCTATGAATTTCAGTTCTTTGCTTTTTTTTAATTGTTATGTTTATTCACTTGATAAAAATTGTTAGTATGACATTATTCACCTACAGGTAGACAAGAAATGGGAACATCTGCCTAAAAGCGCAACAGACGAGCACTTTCAGGTCAAGACAAGAATCACACTAGTTCCGAAGTCCTACGGAAGGATCACAGGCATCAAAAGAGGACAGTGTTGCTACTCCTGCTGGGGTTACCTTCGCGCAATTTGAATTGCTTGCTTCTATTACTTGTTTCAAGAGCAGGATACCAATCTTGTTTTTTTTCCCACCTTATTCTCTTTTGTCTAAAGTATTGCCCTTTTCTGCTCATGCTGTTCAGTTTCAGCAGTTGCTGAATTCAGTGTTCTGATTCAGATGCAGCTTATGGCCAAGTATGTGCAACACAAAACACTGCTGATATTCCATCAGCACACCAATGAGAAAACTACATGTCAAAAACAGCCTGAGGTACCTGACTTCTACAGAATGCTAACAGTAGTATCTAGTATTCTGCTCGTTTTTCACAGATAGTTGGAAACTGAGAACACAGAAAAGTTCTTCACATATAAATGTTGTATTTTTACATAAGAGCAGAATGAAAGGTTTTCAATTTTATTTGTAATAGTTACGAATGTTGTCCTGAGCACTCATTTTAAGAGAAGGGCTCTTTGGTCCATTGGCTGTATAGTTCTAAATGTATAGGACCACACCTCAATGACAAGCAACAGCATCTAGAGTAAATGCCCACTAAAATAAAGGTTCAGGAGCGTGTAAAAAAAAAATCTATATCTAACCAAATAAATTTAAAAAAAAATCGTAGAAATTTTGCAATTCAGTTCCTTGATGGAACTCTTGTTCAGATGCTCACCTGTTAGGGTTGTTTTGTGTAAATATGATTCCAAAAAGCTGTAATATAGTCTACTTGCAAAGGTGTTGCTAAAGCCACTGCACCAGTTCTTTTCTCACATCTCTCCCACATAACAGTATGGAGATTCCTGGGGACTTCTAAAACTTGAGAGATCCTTACTGAAAGGTTTGGTTCGCTTTCAAGAAGCAAAATGCAAAATTCCTCAGATAGCAAGCAGCTGCACCATGGATTCAAACAGTGCCGGGAAACTGGAAACTGGACCCAAAACTGAGGCAACGTGTTTCAAAAGCAAACAAACAGCACATCAGAACCAGAGAGCTGACCCACTGGGATCAGGACCATGATGGCTTTAGCCAGGCTTTTGTCACTAATACCAGAAATAATTGTTCCAGATTTTTGCTAAAAACAAAGTTAATTTCCAAAGTAACTTGGGTGAAATTCTGTGGCCCACAGATACATAACAGGCCACACATAATAGTGATAACAGTCTTAACTGATTTTGAAATTTATTAATTTACATGCATATTAACCTTAGAGTCAATTTGTTTTATTTCCTAAGGTTTATGCCTTATTCATTGCAGTGACACGTTACAGCATACTGCATGCCTGTCCTTTTATCACTTTACAGTCATCAACACGTAAAATCGTATTTGCCTTGAATAAAGGTAAACAGAACACAGGGGCTTCTACTATGAAAATTTTAGCTACACAAAAAGAAAACAATTAACATGTACTAAGTACCTTCCTTATCATCATGATGTATGATAGCATCCTGTATCATATCGGCAAGGTTGAAACGAACTCGATGATTCTTTCCATGTTTCAGTTTTTTCACGTAACCCTCCCGCTTCTGGAAAGCCTTTTCTCGTTCATAATATGCCTTTATTTGATCACAACGCATCCGCTTCACCAGCCGCTGCCGCTGGCCGAGAGGGAGGGACTCAAGCAAGCACTGGTCAATTTCCATCTCATGTGACCGAAAAACATTACATAGCTGGAAACAGCCTGCAAGATACAGAAAACAAACACATGCAATGGTGAGCTTTCAAATATGTAGTGAAACTTCCACCAGATTTCTTTCTAATCACCTGTTATATTAGTTTGTCAAATGAACTCCTCCCGCTTGACCAATATGAACTACAAAAAGCCTAATTTAACTCATCTTGCTTTGGGTTAGCAAATACATTTTATTCAGCCAGAAGAAAAATCATCCTATCATAATTATAACGAGTACATCCGCATGCAGGGAGTCTTCATGCAACTACCTATTAAAAACATCAAAATCATTTTGGATTCCTAACTGTTAATAAAAGAGGGATTTTGGTGGTGGTGATGGTTTGCGGTTGGTTTTTTGTTTGTTTGTTTGGCATTGCAAAGAGCAATTCCAATTCCAAAATGAAGGCTCCAAAGAAGATTCCAAATGGAATCTATAACTAAATTGTAAGGTACTGGAGCCTTCACCTAGAAACAGATTATAAATGTATATTTAATTCAGTAAATTGTAACATTCAAAGTGTCACCTCTAAGTCAGACTATGCTCATCAAAGACTAGGGGATCATCAGATAACTTTACTGCCTGAGTCCTTGGACGTGAATCCACATCTAATACATCAGTGAGGAAGCCATTATCCTACCCTAAAACAGCTTGAAGAGGTGCCTGGAGAACACTCAATCACTTCTGATTCTAATGTTCTACATTACGTACATACTAAACTTTTCTTCAAATAGCAGCTAGGTGTTCAAATTTCTCATTTCTAAGAACTACGAGCAGACCAGATGAGAAAGGTTTTCCCACCCTACTTTGATGGAAGAGCTCTTGAAGGGAATATAAGTTTTTGTCTGCCCATTTTGCTAAATATTTAGTTAAATCATCAATAGACTCCTACCTCACGCATTGCACTAGCTCACTGGCTGGGTGGTGCTGACTAAATAACCACTTTATTTTCTCCTTGCTGCTTGACGTAAACTCCATCTACGTTCAAACTCTATTCTGAAAGCAAAATTAATAATTTCCTGACAGGCTTTTCTAAGTCTCAGACCAACACAGCACACAAACACTTCAAAAAATACATATTTTCTTAAAAAAATTGAGGAATAAAGGTGTGTTATTACATATCTTCTCTATTAAACAACTGAAACATAAGAGTTTTCTTTTTAAATCACTGATTTAGGATGTCCAATGCAAGACATCTATGTTCTTTAAGTTTTGTTTTGAAGATGTAGGGCTGTATATAATATGTTATCATGATGTTCTGTGATAGTATCAAAGTCCCAGACAACACCCAAAGTCTCTTGCTGAGAAACTACAAGACACAAGCAGACATAGAAAATATTTTTACAGATCAAATTCAGTCAACTGATTTTAACAATAAGCTACTCTTTCCCTTCCTATAATTTCTGTTCCTTTCTTAGCACACCCTTCTAGCTACAAGGAAATGATTTGTCAAAATAAAGCACTGGGAACAAGCACTGGCTTGTATTAAGCCAAAACCCACTTTTTGCACGTCAGAAGTCAAGAATTCCTTCTGTGTAATGTCAAGTTTTGGTTCAAATGATACACTTCATTTCTGAGCATGTCAGACACAACAAGGAAATCAAAGGGTAACCTGTAAAGTTGCAGATGAAACTTCATTCCCAACTTCACCCCACGAGATGAAAGCATTCAAACAAGATCTGCATTCAGACCGATTCATCCTGAGCCAATCTGTGAACACATCTCCTTTCCATCACCATATGAGGGAAACTGAATTAGCGAACTGCAAATCTTCTCGTTTATAATTGTTCTGCTTTGTATAAAATATTTCAGTACCCATGCCATAAGCTCACACAATCTTTTTGGCTTGTAAAACTCTATGTTTATTCCTTAATAGTTTGGGTATACTGCCTACCAGCCAGGCTCACAGCCTCAGAGAGAAAATCAGCATGCTATGTTAAGCCATGTTTGGCAATGCAAACTGAATGGTTGGGGAAAGTTAAGAGAAGGTTCTCATAAATACCTTTCAGCTCTTCATTGCTATGTCACTGTATTGGATTTACATGGCGAATTTTGGTAGCAGAGGAGCTGCGGGGGGTGGCCTCTGCGTAGAGCCCAGCATCTGCCCCATGTGAGAGGCACCAAGGTCAGTGCAGAAGGAGTGCAGGAGGTACTTCGGGTGTGGAGCAGCAGTTCCTTGCAGGCCATGGGCACCACACAGAGCAGTTCTCCATAGTACAGACGTGAACGAGGCCTGAAAGTGGTTCAGCCCATGGAGAGCCCCAGGCTGGAGCTGCAGCCCTAGAGAGGGGCCTGCAATGGGGTGGGAAGGCTGGGGGACCTGGCCCCTGGGAGGACCCTTGCGGAGCAATGCCTTAAAGGTGGGCCCCATGGTATGGAGCTGTCTTGGGGCAGTGCAGGGAGAGCTGAAGCCTGTGGGAAGCCCATGGGGATGCATTCAGGAAGGATGGCACTGTGGGAGGGATCCATGTGGAGCAAGGGCAGAGAGTGGGCACGGACAAAGACAGTGTTACAGACTGACTGACAGCAGCCTCATTCCTCATTCCCCTACACTGCTTGGGGAGAGGAAGTAGAAGAGGATAGGGAGAAAGTGTTTTTATTTTGCCTTTACTTTCCCACTGCTCTGATCTGTTAGGAATACACAGTAAATTACAATAATCACCCTATGCTGTGTCTGCTCTGCCCATGCAGGTAACTGATGACTGATCTCCCTGATCTCCCTATCCTTATCTCAACCCTTGAGCCCTTTTCCATTACATTTTCTCCCTCTCTTCATTTACGGAATGGGAGTGAGAGAATATACATATATATCCATCAGGGTAAAACCACCACATTCATGACTGCAACAGAAGCTTGACCACAGGAATTTCCCCCTTCCACTCTGATGCATCATGAAGCAGAAGCTGACAGTACAAAAGCATTAACCAAGAGATCACAATTCTGATGTCCAACCTTTGCACTTTGGCTTGGTGACTATGCATGGTACCTCAGGCCTCAGCTGGAAAAAGACAACTGACAGCACAGGAACCCAAATGAGCCTAGCATGCAGCCATACAAGAGTTTTAGCTCTGCTCTGTTCCTTCCTTCTTTTTTCCAAAGGGAAGCAGCAGTACTCATACTTGGGCTCAAGGAAGCTACAGCTGAAATTGCTATGTCTGGAAAAAAATCACAAGGGTAATAAATATTGCTGTTGTTATAAACCTAGCTGTTTGCTGACAGCAGACTCGAACTAAATCTTTGCTTGCTTTTCCTCAGTTTAGCTTGTGTGTAGCTTCTGCTTTTAAGAGGAACTGCTGATTACTGCCCACATCACAACTGAGACTGGAGCAAGTAGAGCACCTTTTCTGCCACCTCCAGCTCCTCCAATGCTGGAAATCAAACAAATTAGCTTAATGTCTCGTTCAAATAGAGCACAGAAATAAGGTGAGCTCCTGTAACCAGATTCCAGTTTCAGGAAGGATGTGGCTGTCTTAATGTCCTCTGCATCTCCATTGAGATGACCTTCAGCCTGCATGAGTGGCAGTCTATTTGCTCAATGAAAAGTTGTTTTGAGCTGCTGGGCTGAGCCAGAACTGGCCTCACAAAGTAGTTTCCAATGCATGACCAGAATCAAACAGCTGAGGTAGATTGAGAAGAGCATTTTCCATCCACCTGAGTGCTAGTCTCAACTAAGTGATGAGCTGCAGATAGGTTTCTTTCTCTCTGCACATCAGACCAGCACGTGACTTGGATATAACAGTGGCAGGTCAGCAGTCTTGGTAGGTAAAGCCTGGATTAAACAACACAGCTGCAGACAAGGCAAACTTTCTGAATTCATCATTTGAACATCCACTTTTACATCATGCAATGTTCAGTCCCCATTTTAGAACTAGGTAGATCTCTACCCTGACTGTGGTGGCCAAATGAGCATGGGAAGCTCCTCACAGCACAACAGGTAGAGATTTCTGGCTATTACCCTGAGAGCTCAATTCAAAACCAGGAGGGTTATGGACATGCTTCTGGAGGAAGCCATAGTGCCACTTAAAGCACAACGTTAATAACCAACATTGGATCATGCGATCATGACCTTTCCAGAAGTCTTGAAAACCTCCGTCAATAGATTCTGTGAGTTTCCCGGATAACGTGTTCCAGTGCTGCACTACCCTCTATCAAAAATGTGTTATTTGTGGGGTTTTTTTTATTATTTTTATTTTTACTGGGGCCATTGCAACTTGTTAACACTACCAATAACAAGAAGAGCAGTCATTTCTGCTTTCTTGGTAGCCACCTGCTGCCCTCACTCCAGTTGGTCAATGACTATCTCACACTTGGCTAAGACTTCTGAAGTATTCCAAGTGCAGCTTTACTAGCCCCCAGTAGAATAGGAAAATTATTTCCCTCAGTCTGCTAGCCACCATCTATGTAACATATCCCAGCATATGGTTTGCTTTATTTGCAACCCAAGTGCAGGACTGGCTCCCAGTCAACTCTGTTTGCTGTAACCCTTGCATCCTCTTCAGCAGAGCTGGAACTCAAATCAGTTGGCTCCCAGCCCATACCAATTCACAGAGTTATTCTGCCCTTGGGCATCAAAATACGTACTTCCCTTGTTGAATGGCTCAAAGTTTGTTGTTCCAATAATCAGGATTAAGCTCTATCATTCAAATTATGCCAACCACTCTGCCCTAATTTAACACTGCCAGTAGAAGCAGTGGCTTCAGTTGCATAAAAGACCTCCAGGAAAAAATAACTGCTAAAATCCACAATTTTATTAGGCAAATGTAAACTTACTGTTTATGGACTGACAACTTGCCTTGTTTGTAGCTGAGAAGCTATTAGAGCCTCCTAAAGGCACCATGTGCAGCAGGTCTGTCCATCCTCTTCCATATACAAGAAAAGCAGTACAAACCAACAGACTAAACTTACACAAGAAGCTCATATGGGACCCATTCAAATTGGACAAGATTTTTGAAAAGCATAATCTCAAACAGAGCTCTTTCTGAATGCTAGCAAGGAGGTGGTGAGGTAATGTTGGAAAAGGTTGCAGGTAGAGAGAAAGAGCTGATATCACTATATGACACCACATTTGAAGATTATTTCATGTGTTTCTTCTTGCCTCAGTGTATGACAAATCATAGTTGTGTAGAGCGATTTGACAAGGTCACTGTGACCATCATGGCAGATTGCACTGAATAACTCATTAACAACGTCTCCATCTAAACTCTGAAAAAGCTTATTGGGGTCCGATCTATTTACTGAAATGCTCTGTACCAAAACAACTAGAAAAAACATGACTGTTTATGTATATCTGGTTTTAAAGCCTGCATCTTACATACAATCACACAATGTAAAAGCTTTTATGAAAAAGTGAATCATCAAAACCACAGATCCTTTATTGCATCATAATGGTTGTTAGCTAGCACAGGACAAAGGAAGCCTGTAAAGAATAGGAAATAAAATCTGTTTAAAGGATGCTTGCTACTGTAGAGCCACTTTGCTGATTCCGCCTTGAACCATTACAAAGAGAAGAATCATGGCTACAAAACAACCTGTTGATAAAAAATTGTAGCAATTTACTCACAATTGGCGAGAGTGCCAATTTGATGACACCACAAATCACAAGCTTGATCCTGCCTGTACAAACAATAGATTTCTGAGTAAAGAGGAACTGTTTGCTCTGAATTGTTACTGGTTCTTACTGTGAAGGTGAGAGAAGGAACATTTTTGGCATCACAAATATCAGCCCATGAGCAACATGAAGAGCTTGGAGAGGATGATGGGGTATAAACAGAGAAGAACAATGCGATCATGACAGGCATTTTCTTCTGTCTCTCCGAGATGACTTGAGCCCAAGTAACTATATGGCACATAGGAACAGTTGCCATATCTCTTTCCAGAATCCATGATGATACCTCTTCCCTTTATAATTCCTGTTGTTATGGCTTTTTCTCACTTTACTTTAGTCACTCACTCTGGCATCTAAACCGTTAATCCAATCACCCTAAAAAATTGAAAGACTATGGTCTTTAAAGCAAAGAAACACTGCAGAAGGGTTAAAACTACCTCAAAAAAAAATTGCAACATGAGATTCCAAGAATGTACCTACTCCAGACTCAAACAATATTCTTTAAGCATGTTGATATCATTAAGGGAAAAAGGGAAATAAAACCCTTCAAAACATACACTGCGTTCTGCCTGGGTTCCTGTTGTAACCACAATTAAACATCTACATTCTCATCTTGATACCTGAAGTAGTCCTGCTTTTCAGAAAGATAAAATACTTGAAAATTTCATTAACTTCAGTAAACTGTTCAAAGAGATAAACACTCATCAAAACAGAAAAAAGACAAATTTTGATGAATACTTGAATTATTACACAACACTTCCAGAGCTGGCCAGCTAAACATATTCCCAGTACTAATAAAGAGATATAACAAAAGCATGCAGTGAGCAGCAATAGTTTGATGCTTACAGAAACCGATACAAGGATGGTGGAAATCAGCACAGCTTTGTCAGCTTCAGAAAACTGCATTAGCTTACACCCCATGTTTGATAACAGAAATAAGACCAAGAACTACAGGAATTACCCTTTCAGTAATACACTTTATTGTTATACATGATGGCTTCACTATGTATTGTTGGTAGCATGCAAATCACAGAGCCATAGAATCACTAAAGTTGGAGAAGACTCTTAACATCTTGAAGTCCATGTACTACCTAACACTACCAAGCCCACCACTAAACCACATCTCTAAATACTACATCCACTCATCTCTTAGATACCTCCAGGGACCACATATATCATTTAAATTCGTTACATTTCAATGGAAAAATTAATTTATGCACAATTATGCGACTCAACTGAATTCCATGTGAAATCGGTGATACAAATGCAAAAGCCTAACTGAAGTTATGGTGTTTGGACTACAGATCAATGTGTTTGATTACAGATGCCCTTTTCAGAAATCAAAAGCTATTATGCATCATCTACGGATCTTATAGATACAACAAAAGTCTAGATTAATTTAAATCCAAATCAAATTGCAATGTTAAGGTTGGTATCAAAATACTTGGCTTTAAAAAATCCTTTGTTCAGTGCAGGGAAAATTACTCACCATTTGAACAGCTTCTCCGTTATGTTTATTAAGCTGTAAATGAAACAGTGCTCTTAACCATTCAGCCCAATTCTAACAGCTGAAGCATTTTCCGTGGGTCAGCAATGCTGCGTTTACCACAGCAATGGGCTTATTTCTTTTCTTTTTTCTTGGTTCCCCTTTCCATCCCCAAGGATAATCATAAGGGAGTGGTATAAAGATCAACTATTTCCCTTGTAACAAATCTAAAGAATTCTATTAACACCAAATCTTCTGAGAATAAATTGCATGGCAGCAAAGGAGCTGGTCCGGTTCTCCCATTCTTGGCTCTATGGAGCCTCTCTTGGATGTAACTGCAAAGTTAGGTTTCTTAAATGGCAAAACATCCAAAGCTTTCTTGTTTTTTGCTGAACACCCAACTCTCTTTGCTAAAGAGCAATACTGAGCATATTCAAGAAAGCATCCTCCTGTAAAACCCCACTCCCACTCTTCAAGAGCCTTTCAATGTGACTGGACTGGTAAGCAGGAGCTGAACTCAATTTCTAGCTTGATACCATGGAAAAGTTGCTTATCAGACGCTACTAATCAACTCCGTAGGCTTTCTAATAGACTCTATTATCTATCTATCAGCCATTCAGTGAAGTTACAGCAGCACTCTCTAAAAATTTATTCTATTTAAATCAGAGAACCAACCAGTTTGGGATTTTGCCTTTGTAGTAATAGAGGAGAACCTGAATAATAAGGAACTAAAAATATACCAGAGGGCTCTGCACTGTCATTTGTCATCTACATCATGCAGTCTGTAACATATGGATATTGTATGTGCTAGGTAAATGTCATTAACTGCATGCCAGCCTATCCAGTAAACAGCCTAACTGCCTGCCCATGTATTGTCCTTCAGTGTAATAAAACACCGGTTTATGATGCACGTGCTAGGTAGGACTTCTTCCCAATTTTAGGAAAAAATATCATTACTATTTGGTTTTGCTTGTCTATAAGCACAAGGAACACACAAGTCCAAATGGTCTGAGAGGAAGTGTGTGCAGCTGACAGTAGTTCTTATTTGTGGATCATATCCAGAAACTGCAGGAATACAAACAAAACGAATAGGCACAATTTGCTCATCCTCTGTTAGCTTTAATAAAGCCAATGCCTAATACATAAAGGAAGGACAGGGAGCAACCTCTGCCTCCCCAGTTAAGTGGTATATACTGTCTCATGTACACATGGTGAAGGTTCATGGAAAACAAAACATATCTAGACTGCACTGCATATTGTCCTGATTCTCCTGTGTGTATCGTGCTTTGCTACTGTGATGTAAGACAACTACCTTTTTTATGGCTTTTAAATTTCAGTGTCTGAATTGGTGGTTGCACTGCAGCATGTCAGAAAGGAATTTTATAACAAAAGGTGCATGTGAATGTTCTAGTAAGCAGTAGGAGAGAGTGAAGAAAGGCAATGGTATTTGAGGCTACAAAGCCTGATGAAACAGATGGAAGACTGGACCTATGGCCATATCATCCACACTGCCTATTGGAAGTGGTTTCCAGATACTATTCGTAGCATCTGTCACAGAAAAGGAACTATTCAAAATTGAGCCAGAGAGCTAAATAACAGTCCTTGATTGATAGACAATCAAATTGAACGCCTTTCCCTCTTCTTCACAAAGCACAGACTTCCTTCAAAATATTTTCCATAAATGCTTCCTAACTGCCTTATCTTTATTTCTGCTGACAGCAAGGTAAGTAGTGCAAAGGGCAATTCTGCATGCCAACGTATTTCTCTTGAAGAAGAGGGAACTTCCTCGCCATATGATTTAATATCCTTGCAACATACTCAAGACTACTTGGTATCTTGTGTGACAAGAGATTTAATGGTTATTAGGCTAACCCAGATACTCATATGCTAGAAAAGCAACATCATCAGTTCAGAGTATAAGGAAATAGCCGTACCTCATTCCTAGGAAGTGCAGTTCCAAACACTGCTCACTCTTTTGAATAAACTATGTCACAATTAACCCACTTTATTAGACATTTTCTTTAAACTGCCTAACAGGCTTGGAAATTATGATAGGAACAAAAACTAGAAGATACACAGGTAGCATAATCACACTGACATTTTTCATCTGGAAAAATCAAAGCAAAATACACCTATATGATTCCCAAAGTTAACTTTATAATTTTAATTCAAATAGTATAAGTCTCCATCTCAGAAGCTGAAAAGCGAGTTCACAGTAAACTCCGAAAGCAATTAATCTAATTCAGTAATTGCTCTGTGAGTTTGTGGTGGTGGTGTTTTTTTAATATATCTCTATGAAGGCTGCTCCAAAAGTAATGCCTCATATTTTATTATGTTGGCCCATGACAACAGAGGTAGATGTTAGTGGTACGGCAACAGAGGTTGAACCAATATTCCACCAATATTCCATTACATTCTGTTGCCATTTGACAGATGGCAGTGGAGGGGCACTCTGACACAGTGGCATCTCGCATGGAACTGTGGATGAAGTAAAGGTGTGTCACTGAATTCCTCCATACAGAAAAAATGGCACCCACTGACATTCATCAACACTTGATGAATGTTAATAGAGACCAGAGAGTGGATGTGAGCAGTGTGGTCATGGATGGTGCATTTCAGCAATGGTGACAGTGAATCACCTTCACTAGTGTAGATTTTTACAAGCAGGCCATGCAGGCTCTTCTCCATAGCTGGTCAGAATGCAGAGCTAATGGTGGCGACCATGTTGAAAAAGAGTGTTTTGAAGCTGAGAATTTGCTCTATCAAACAGTGTTATTGTGCTCTTTGTATCTGCTATATGTATTTACAGAAATAAATAGGAGGCATAAATTCTATGAATTTATGTCACTCCTTATTTGGGATTTCCAAAAGAAAGAAATTTATACTTTTAGATTAACATAAATCACTTCATAAGGCTTGTCACTCACAAAGCCTATGAGAAAATATGCTGATGTTATTTGGCCATATTTTAATAATCTAAATTGCTCAAAGTCATACTACCAGTAAGTAAAACTCAAGAAGCTCCAAATCAGAGGGCATAAGAAGAGAAAGATGATCTGGGCTTAAATGACAATTAAAAAAAGGAGGGGGGCAGATAGAAAATCCTCTAGAAAAAAAAAAAAATCTCTTCTTAGTCTTTGGAGAGACCTGGCTATCTTTTATTTGGCTGCAATGCAAAACTTTTGAAGTTGTAACTAAGCTGTGAAGATAAGAGTTATTTCCTTACGGTGCAGTAAATGGAAATGTAGCAACGCATTCATCTCTATTCCACTCTTGGGATATGGGAAAGAGAGAAGGGAAGGATTTGCATTTGGGAACTGATGCCGTGGAATATTCTCTGTCATCAAAGTAAATATAAAGGGCTTGCTACACAGAACAAGGACACCCAGATCACAAAGTGATGAATAACACTGTGAAGATAGTTGTTGCTATTTGTAAATCTGGAACTTCGAAGGTTGAATTAACATGCAGGTGAGAGGAAGCAAAAACCTACAGCAGTTACACTTCTAAAACTGTAGCATAAAACCTTTAACTAAAAGAACTAAGTTGAATTACAGCAGAAAAAATTAAAAGTTTTAGAATAAATAAACATCTGAAAAAAGAAACAAATTATGATTGTTTCAAATCCTGGGTTAGTTATCTCACAGACACTCTCAAATAGATACCACTCTTTAGGCTGCAAATGTGCCAGGGATAAACAAGCACGTAGCATGTGAGAATTACAGAAAACATAGGCAAAAAAGACATAAACCAGAAGTTTGAAAAAGCCTGCAGCAAATTTAGGCTTTTTTAAAAAGAAAGTACATGTAGACAGAAACAAAAAGGATATTCAGCATCATACATCACAAATAGTCAAAAGCTAAAAAGGAAACAGTGGTTGATAGACCCCAAGTGTATGGACTGGCAAGCACACAGGAAAGGAAATCCTGTACCAAATGAACTGTGGCTTTACATACAATCTCATCATTTACAGAGATTACTGCAAAGTAAAAGCAGATGGAAAACTAGTTTACAGCACAGAGGAGCTAACAAAAACTCTGCTTCAGAGCTAATATTCAAACCCTTGGTCACTGCTCAGTGTACATCAAGGGACTGCCATCAGAGTTTTCAAACAGCAAAGGGATTGGAAACAGACCCTCCTTTCTGCAGAAAGGCAACTTATCTGGAATACTGTACTCAATTCTAGACAATCAAATTGAAGCAGTTCAAAAGAAACCACCACAAATGGATCCGGGGCCTGAGGGACTGATTTATGAGGAAAGATGAAAAGAATTAAATATGCATAGCTTAGCTAAGCAGCAACTAAGGAGAGAAGTTAACAGAAAATTGAAGGGTGAAAGGGAAAAAGAAAGGTTATATAGCATAAAAAAGAAGGGAATTTACAAAAATAGAAATAGTTTAATAAAGTGTAAATTTTGACATAGTACCAAGGTACAAATATCACACCTGAATGAGATTGCCACATGAGACTGGAAAATCCCTAGTTGGGCATACTGAACAGACAGCCACCCAACAGCACCAATAAAGGCATAGAAGTTTGGGGCACTTAGGGCAGCTCAGTTAGCTCTGGCATCTCTGGATGGCCCTGCATACTTCCATAAAGACAATCCTCCAACAAAGCAGGGAAGCAACCACTGCGACAATTTCTGCTATGCAGAATTACACCATGGCATTCAAAAGACGTCTCTCCCTTGCACAGTAGGGATAGCTATTGGGCATGTCCTAGGTTAGCCTAGGCTGTGGTTCAAATAGCAAACGTTCCTGCTAGCCTCAGCCGGATCTTTATCAATGAGTGAAAATGAAAGCAGGTGGAGCAGGTGTCCCGATAAAAGTTTCTCCTAGTATGTCAAGACTACCTTCCACATCTACCACCTAACATTATACTCTAATGCTACCGCACAGTCATATGGAGGCATATAACGTAAGTGAAGAAGTACAAAGAACCCCTTTATCCAACTCGACTGTGAACATGCAATATCAGTACCACTTTTAGGTTAAGTTAAAGCCATTCTGACTCTTTGTCTTCTGAAAAACAGGGGTCAAAAGCTGATCAGTTTCACAAGAGAAACCAAAAGAAGACAGTGTCAATAGACTACAGGAAACTAAGTTTCTTCACTGAAAAAAATAAGTTGACAAACATACAAAGCTTCAAAGCTATTCAAAAATTTGAGATAGAAATCAAATTATTATTGCAGCTCCAACATTACTACAAGACAGAAAAAATGTCTTTCAAAGACACAGTACATCTACATATTTATTAGTCATCGGGAGAAAGTATATCATTTAGATTGCTTTGAGTTTCATTTTCACAATCATCTATAAGATTTATACATACCACTACCATAACTAGCATTAGTAACACAACTCATCAAATAAAATGACTGTAAGCAAAGTAAATCACCCAAAGAGCAAGGCATACACTTCATCTGCAGTCTTAATGTTTTCTCCTCTTTCACATAAACTGAGTACTGGGCAAGGGATTCCACATGCTTCCATAGCACCTCCTGCAATAACCTACCTACAGACAACAATACTATCCCCTTCACAAAGACTGAACAAAAACGGAAAAAAAATCTGCATGCCTGCATCCATCCTTCCTTATCCTCAGCTTAGATGCAACATTTACAAAACTTCTATAGCCTTTGTATAGGTTTGGTTTCTTGTGTAGGAACCAAATCCGCTGATTAGCTTTCAAGAATGACCTTAATAGACTGTTCCATTTTCAATAGAAGTCTTTACAAGGTCTCATATATATTTCATATGTCATGCTTCGTAACAGGATTTGCCTCAAATTTACCACAGCAGGACTCCATCAGCCTGGGGTGCTATGGCCCAGATCTATCATCTGTCTACATGCTCAGAATACGACTTCAATTTCTTCCAAAAAGTCACAATGCATAGAAAGGCATTCAGAATGGGATGTCAGATCCCAGGTTTTCCTTCTTCCCAAGAATAACATTTTCTGTTTTACAGTCAACTGTGAAGTACAGGCAAGCATACTACCAAGTTGAAACCTGACAGAAACGTCTGGTGTTCTCCTGCTCATGTGCCATGCCCTTCTGTCCACACTCTTTGCCAACTCCCTTCTTAGAGGATAAAAACAGATTAAAATGGACTACGTGCCAGCTCTCTGCACCACCTTACAAATGTGGAAACTTGTCACCGACAGCTGTACTTCAGTGTACAAGAATGACACTGGTAAGGAAAACAGAATCAGGGTACTATTTGCTACTGTGTTTCTTCAGATTACAACAGACTGACCCATGTCATCCGTTGCTGGAGAGTGAGTCCAGCAATCAAAACACTAGAATTTGAAGACTTCTTTTTATCAGGTCTTGTTATGCTGTTGTTTCCACTGAAGGCAGTTGCTTGAAATTAAGTCAAAAATACACCTTTTAAGATACTGTATTTAGTATTAATTGTATCTTAATCTATTAAATTTTTAATGTTGGTGATACACTCCTCTATGATATATCATAAAATTTGCATTGGGACAACTCTTTTTTTTTTTGTTGTTCCCAAACCAAAACTCCCATTGACTTAATTGATTTTCATTTGTTTAAAAACAAATTAGAGTTACGTTAACTTAGAGTTTTATTTGCTTTATGCTTGTATGGTGGAAATGCTTGCATTTATTTTATTATCTATAGATACTCTCTGTTAGGTTTAACAATTTACAAATTCTGCAAAATATACCACAGTACAGTCTATTAGTTTGTCTGAAATGAGAAAGAAAAGGTGCTATGATGATTTGGAGCAAGAATTTACTTCAGGAAAGAAAATAAGTTCCTGAGCCTCAAAGTTCTCACAAATTTTGTAAGGAAAAGTGGAGACTGCTACAACTTCACATGTGGAAACAGACATTTGGTTATTTTTCGCTCATTTTTATTCTTGTAGTAATCATCTCAAAAATGCAGCATTAGAATTCTGAGTTTCCATGCACTCTGCGCAGCATGGTGAGAAAATATGATACTTTGACCTTTGCAATCTCCTTTCATCTTCTTTTCAGGATGGTTATTTTTCTTCCCGGTCTGCAGAACCACTATATTACAGGAACATAAGCAGCCCAAGTACCAAAAATGTAAGAGATTTCCTTGTAATTTCCTTACAAGTTCACAATAAAATTTTCCACAGAAAAATCTGATGCTTCTCTCTCTTGGCAGATTTTTTATAGTGGGAAACTAAAGGTTCAAGTAGAAATTATTTTGAGGATGACTGTAATATTCTTGAAGAATATTATAAATAGAACCTATTCTTAGTTTAGTATAATGTTGGCCTAATGTAGCTTTTAATTGTTCAAGTTAATATTGCTTCTCTGTTACTTCAAACTGTATTCTTCAAAAAAACAATTTATACTCAGTCTTCTACTTAAAATCTCCAAATGAGTTGCTACCATTAGGAACATTTTATTCTGTTGGAGGCATACTTGACAAATTATTAAATCACCAGTATTACAAAAGCACAAAGACAATTGGGCTACTTGTCAGCCCGGAGTACATTTTCCTAAATATTACTTCCCATGTCTACATACAGATATTAAAGGTACTTTTTACTTCTTTCATGTCATCCAGATTTCTAAGTTTTTCATATTTAGGTATAAAATTAACTCAAATTAAAAAAATAAAGTTGAATTTCGGTCAGTGTCACATGAATCCAGCAACTCAAGAGTATAAATAAGTACTGCAAGACCTGATCTCCTTGCAGTCAGTGGTCAGGCACACACAACTGATCCTCTCTCTCTCTCTCTGGATTCCCAGGGAAGATGACCCTCATTTCTTCCTTCCGATTTCATTTTAAGCAGTTGTTCTAGACATCTCACTTCAGTAATAAGCTTAACCTCATGTCATAAGCATATACAAGGAAAAGGAACGTTTCCCTGCAGCCACATTGTACTAAGCTGACACCACCATGAAACACCATCTTCAGCTGAAGAGATGGCTGTTGAATAAGGGCCAGTATAGACATTTTGCTTGTATAAGCACATCTTCTTCTTACCATCATAAATTCTACTTCTTTGTATCTTGAGCTTCTTATTGGCATTAGATTCTGCATATAACCAAGAGGGCATGAGAATTCTGTGGGAATAGAATCATAAAATGCACTACATAAGTGAATACCATGTCCAGCTTAACCCTGGAACAGAAGGATGGAAAGAAAAAAATACTTTGAAGATTGCAACAGTTTTCTCACTTCAGTAAAGGTATAGCTTGACAGAGCACCCTTGTGTCACCTTTACTTAGGTCACCACATATTCTGAACACACTGCCACAAGGGCAAGGGTTTTCTTTTTTTTTTTGGGGAATCCCAGTTCTACTTTTCAGGCTCCCTTTCTTACTCAGTCTAAGCTACAGAACTTCACCACGCTGAACAAAGATGGAATCTCCTCAGAATGCCTCAATGTAAGAAAGCCGACACGAATGTATCACGTTTCTCTCCCTGTATTGCCTCTTCATCCATGGGAGAATCAAGTTCAAGTCCCCATTCTCTGTAAACTAAAACTAATGTATCACATCACATCTTCCCTGACCCTTTTCCAAGATGCATACAGTTCAGGCATATCTATTACTGTGGCACAAGACTGGAGCCATAGAAGACTCTGAGTGAAGTGAGAATGGCTGAATTGCTTAGCAAAAGAACCCAGACTGAATTCAAAGTGCTAAGCAAGAACTTGGGATGACACGCCTCTTTCCCTGAAAATATCATGGAGTGTGCTAATTCAGCCTATCTATAACCCTGGTGAAAAGGAAACTGACGAAGCCATGGTTGAAGTGCTCATCCAACTGTGCTGAATTCTAGTAGTTAATAACTTTACTGAAACAGAAAATATATTGAAATGGCTAGCTATGAAAAAGTGGGGGTGAAATTAAATAAAATGGAAATCATAAGAACCATTCAAAGAATTTACTCTTTTATTCATAAATACCATGGTAATTTTATTACCAAATATTCTGTGAATTAGTATGAAAAAATATTCAAGATGACATCCCTATTACTGCTAGCTTTGGCCTTTCAAGACAAAGTACGTGATTAAGGTCTCTGGCACTGCAGACTAAAGTCAAGACAATTTTATTTTTTTAATGTAAGAAAAAATGACTGTAGTATATGGATTTTTTTAAATACTACATTAGGAAGCAGTGAAAAGAAGGAATAAATCAGTATAGGTTATCCTTCAAAGATAGAAAAACATTTAAAGGCCAGATCCTCCATAACATCTTCTACTCTAAGTAATCTTCTCCACAGACGTATCCTTGACCGTATATTCAAGTGCTGGGGTTAATATGGATTGGATGCTGGGGAGATTTGTAATACTCTCTTTTTATCTTGTTTCATGTTCTGAACTAAATTCACCAATAAGCATCTCGTTAGTAACTCGAGCCTTGAACTCTAAGCACTGGACTTTAACAAAACGCAATTCAATTTTTTGTAATGCCTACAAAGGAGGTAAAAGGAATCTCAAACCAATGGAAGTAGATTCTGACACTCATGTTTGATCACATTTACCATGGGAATCAGACTCTTGAACAATTAATTCAAGCCTCCTGACAAAAGCACCGTTTTCCTTATTACCTTTGGAGAACCCTTCGAAGAAATCCAGAGCACAGGAGCCATAACATATAAATGACGATGTTAATGTCATAGCCAGATATACTGGGGAGAGAAGTTAGCAGGAAGGTGCCATCAAATTTGCAAACTAACATTCATTTGCACAGTCTGTCACACAAATCATCGAGATAAAATGGTACCCTGCAGCTGGCAGATACCATGTGGTACTCTCCTACGTACCACTGCGCTCTCTACTAAATAGCTTGCACAAGCTAATTGCCAAGGAGATTGGCAAGACTGCCAGCTCCCAGTGTTGACGATTCCAGGCCGCAAAGAGATATGGACACCAGCAATGACAACATGAGCTGCTCAACCAGACAGGCACACTCTGCTTGCATTCGAAATGCTGCTTGTGCTGCTTGAAGATGCCACAATCGCATACGTTCCTGGTGTGACCACACAGCTGCCTTGCTTAGGTGGACAGGAGGGTGGGCTACAAACCTGTATGGGTTGCTTCCAACCTGGGAGTTGCTATGACAAGATGGTGACAGTACATCTCATTTTCACAGTGTCCCAGTGGAAGCAGTGCAATCAAGAGAATATTAGTAAAATTAAACTAAGGCACTAGAAGAAGAATACATATAGACCTTCTCAATTCAGATCTCCAGTCTCCTGTCCACAGAGATCAAAACACAATGAACTACAGTTCATAAAATACCAGCTTTCAAGGGCCATTAATTTATAGCTTTTAGATATCCTCCTTCCCCAAAACAGGCCTAGAGGCAGTAGCCTCTGCAAACACGTGTCCTCTGTTCAATGTCTTTTCCTCTGACACAGAGATCATCAGTGAAAAGGACTAAACACAAAGTGGGGTGTGAAGACTCATTCAATGCCTCGCAAGGTTCAGGTTTCTCAGCAGATCTCAGAGCATCATCGGTGCTACCACCAAAGGTCAGCCTTGACCCATATTTGGCACTCCGCCAAACACAAGCATCAATAGGACTTATTGGCACATGAAGTCAAATGGGAAGGCTTAGAGGAGGAACACTATCACGGGTTTCTCCTCCACTAATTACAGGTGGAGGTGGAAGCAAATTAGCAAATTCTGAATGGGGAAGCACAGGCAGTAAAAAGTACTCCAGCCAGCACCTCTTCTAAAGCATGCTATTTGGAAGGAGAAATGCTATGTGGTGAAATATATTGATTTAGTGAGAAACCTCTCACTACAAAATCTTGAATTTGGAGAAGTGGGAATAAACAATATTGTGAAGACTGTTGAGTTGCACATTCACCTTTCCCTCTGCTGTACATAAGTCTTTCATCCCTGCCCTCTAACCAATGCAGTGAACATCACAAGTAGTCATCATTGGCTTTTTTTTTTTAATGAAAAACTCACAGAGATTCTCATCTCTTTCCCCTTCAAGAACCTATGGTATCATTATAGTTACACACACATAATATGCCACTGAACACACATGCCCACACGCAGTCACTACATTCTCACTATAAGAAAGCAACACCAAAGAGACAGAATAATACTTTTCTGACATCTTCAAGACATTATGCTGCAAATTCCCCATTTGCATTTCTCAAGTCTCATGACAGGCTCAAAGACTTATTCTTAGAACGCGCCTTTAGAACTAGGCTGTAAAACCAATCTGTGCTTCTCAGCATGAACAGGGAATTTGGGCTTGGAACTCCCATCAGTACTCCCTGCACACGTTGCACTGAAACCAGACAGGAGGAAACCCTCATAATTCATTTCCCCTTGAATTCCAAAAATACTTCCAAGGCACCTTGATTTCATAAGAAAACATCAAAGAACCTCATTATTGGCTTCTTAACTGTAATACAGTATTTTAAAAACAGTTTCAGAAATGACCTTGGTACACTTACATCAAAGACCACAATCTGGGGAAAAAAAGCTTTTACAGCAATCTGCCATTTGTTACCTTAAAAAAAATGTGACAAACCCAAGAAGCCTGAAGTTTTCCAAGTCCTGCAGTAAAAAATACTCATAGATAATAAACTCCTTCTGGCTGTCCAAACCATATCTAAATGATAAGTCATTATTACAATGCTCAAACAGCAATTTCCATTCAAGGATTGGATCAAAACCAAAAACCAAAAAGATCCAGCTTAGCAGGACAAGCACAGTCTTGACAAGCAGATTAAAAAAAAAATGCTGCTAGGAATTTGCTCTGCATTGAATCAATACATTTAGCACACATTCCGGCTTCATGCTTTAAGGAGGTAGCTCCCATGATTCAAGGTTAAAAGTTCATTTTTATTTTAAAGTCTGTTCCACCAAATAGGTAAATATTCCAATAAGAGGGGGATAGAAAGGTTTGATAAACAACAGATGAAGAGATTAATTACAAAGCTATTCTCATTTGTATCACCCTTGCAAAGTGTAAGAGCATCTTTACAGGCATCTTTAACGTTACAGCTATGTATGACAGGCTTCTTCTTTTTGGCTATTTTCATCAGTGATTAATTTTAAAAAGTTTAAAGAGCTAACCAGCATGAAGTTCAGAACGAGAGCTGTATCACACACAATGAAGTTGCCCCTCTGAACAGAGGAGAAAAAGCACCACTGCTCTGCCCTCATATTCACATGCAAAGTAACAGCTCTCCTTCCCGACTACCACGTTGACATCATGCAGCATCTGCCTCCGACTTTTTGCATACGCATTGAAAAGACACACCTCGCAAAATAAAAAGACAGCTTTATAATCAAAACAACCATTTTGTTACTTACAGCATTTGATAAAATGGTAATGAGACATTCTTTCATCTCAGGCTGCAGTCTCACTACAGGTTTCAGCATCCACTTCTGCTACAACTGCCGTGCCCGGGAAATGCATTATTTAGAGCCCTTCCCTCCTCAGGTATCCAGTATACCTCAGAATACATTATTCAGCGCAGGTTCTGTTCCAGGATCCCGTAGAGGCTCCCAGGCCATCCTCACCCGGCTGCCGGAGTTCCGACAGACCTCTGTGTGCCTTGAACCACGACCGCTGCACGTGCTATTGTAGAGCGGTTGACTGACACCGCTCCCAATCCCACATGCCCAGGAATAGCAAGATTTAATTGGCGTGCACTTGCAGCCACATTCTCCCAGCGCTGAGGTGTGCTGCTGCACTGCGGCTCTCACAGTCCTGCCCGTTAATGGCTTTTCGATAGCTTTCAAACGGCAGCAAACTAAGCTTGATGAGCGGGCTTGAACGAAATCGCAGAACAAGGGGGTCTTAAATTTTTACTCGTGCATGTCAGTTGTCTGCCAAATGTGAGCAGATTCCTAGCTGGTAGTAAAACGGGATTATTTTTAGTTGCCACCAGTTGCTGTGTGAATAGGAAATCGATACAGGTCGCCAAAAATAACCACCTTTTAGCATCACATATCATTTTGTCAGTTTGTTGCAAGGTAAAAATCAGGACACAGCTCACAGCCATCTTCAGATTCTCCTGGTTGGTGCATGGGTTCGTCTAAACTGAGCTGAGAAACGTGCTTGGGTGTATGTTCCCTGATATGCTCATTTTGTCACTGCTTTGTATTACACTGCATCTTTTTCTCATATTGAATATTTATGTCAGAAGAAAGAATCTGCAGGCTCTGCATGGCTCATATGATAAATGTGTGTGTTATCTAATCTTATCTGATCTAATCTGTAATCACTAATTGTAAGAAAAATGCCTAAGATGTATCATGTTTAGATATGAAATAGGCTCTGCTAAGAACAAGTCCATAAAATCATCTATTAGACCTCAGAATACAAAATCAGTGCATTCTGACGCATTACCCCGCTACAGATTAAGGGCACACAAAGGCAGACCTGCATTGTGTTTAAAACACCCGAGCTGCAGCACCCCCCAAGCACAATCCCTGCATTACTTCCCCAAGAACAGTCACATAGCAATTTGCTTACTACTCCTTCAAGAAGCCCACAGTAGAACTACAGCAAAACATTTCTTTTTTTAATCAAATCATAATTTTAAGAAAATGGTGCTCAGAGAAAATCTAACTTTGATTACCATGAGTCATGCCTACCACAATCACCATTTCACTGAGTGAAAGCTCTAATAAAGGAAAACCAATAACCCAACTATATTTACATCTTTTATTCATCTGAAAGGTTCTTACCTACTGTTCTGTACATGTAACATTTTTTTTTAACAGCTATGAAGTTTTGAAGGGACTACAAAGGGTCTATCTCATTAGTCAGGATTACTAATTCAGATTCTATTAAGTATTCTGCAGAGACCCCACAAGAACAGAAAGATGCATATTCACGAGCTTCCAGTGATCCATCAGCAAAACCCTCAGGTGAAATCTCTTTGCTTCTAACAGCCACATATTTCAAATTTACTTTTAGGTATAATACGCACAACAATAGTTCAGAAGAACTAATTATTTAGGGCTGGACTTTTTTTTCCCTGAAACCATTGTTTTTCAAAAATAAAAATAGAAATAACCTGAGGAAGTAGGGATACAGTATATAAATCACAATCCAGTAAATACATTACCATAGAAACTTTTCATTGTAGAGCTCAGCACTCAGAAGTAATTACATTTATCCCATCTTTCTTTCACACCTATATAACAGTAGGCCAGTTTGGGCCATATGGCTCATAAAATAAACATACCTATTGTTTTAAGAAGCAATGTTAGTCATAGTTCATGAGCAAGCTTCACATCATCTGACAAAAAGCCCTCTGAGCAATACTTTTTGGCAGAGGCACAGCTGCCAGGTTCATCTCCGGAGGCACTGTCAGACAGAGAGACAGACAGACAGTCACGTCCAGTAGCATGACAGCTCAGGACAAGCACTAGTCAATGAGACAAAGTGGTTTTTGTAGACAAAGTAAAGAGGAAGAAGAAACATTTCTGATGCTGGAGTGAATCTGACATGGCAAAAAAAAAAAAGTATTTGAATCTGCTTAATTTCACATTGTAATATATATGTGTAATGTGTACTTGCAGCCAGGAAGGCCAACCGTATCCTGGGTTGCATCAGGAGAAATGTGACCAGCAGGTTGAGGGAAGTGATTCTGCCCCTCTGCTCTGCTCTCGTGAGACCCCACCTGGAGCACTGCATCCAGTTCTGGTGCCCTCAACACAAGAAGGACACGGAGCTGTTGGAGCAGGTCCAGAGGAGGGCCATGAAGATGATCAGAGGGCTGGGGCTCTTCAGCCTGGAGAAGAGAAGGCTCCGGGGGGATATAGCAGCCTTCCAGCACCTGAAGCGGCCTACAGTAAAGCTGGGGAGGGACTTTTTACAAGGGCAGATAGAGACAGGATGAGGGGAAATGATTTTAAACTGGAAGAGGATAGATTTAGACTAGATATCAGGAACAAATTCTTTACTGTGAAGGTGGTGAGACATTGGAACAGGTTGCCCTGAGAGGCTGTGGATGTGCCCTCCCTGGAAGCATTCAAGGCCAGGCTGAGTGGGGCTTTGAGCAACCTGGTCTAGAGGGAGGTATCCCTGCCTATAGCGGGGGGTGGAACTAGGTGATCTTAAAGGTCCCTTCCAACCCAAACCATTCTATGATACTACATTTATCAATGGAATTACCATAGCAACAATTTAGGATGGTGAAATGCAGTAGTATTTATATAGCAGTATTTCTATGACAGGTTAGACTGCATGCTCCATCCCATAAGGAACAGGAGAGAAACATGGTCGTATATGGAGAGGATCAAAGTACAGGACAGGTTCTTGAGCATCGTCACAATGTTGACTTCACATCTGCATCAAACTGTTCATATTTGCATCAGACTAATTGGGAACACAGCCCTGCTGCTCACTCCTAGAATGTCTTCGGGGCACAAGGGGATACTTGACACAAGGAGCTGCAGTGCTACACCACGGCTAGGGACTCCCCTACCCACCTGCAAAGGGGCACTGGGGCCACTCCTCCATGAGTCCTTGTGCCAAAAATAAGAGCTCAGCTGCTCAAGTGTGAATGACAGCCTGCAGGTGAATGTAAGACAGGTGTTGACTATCTCATTCCCATAATGTGGCACTTGGCAGCCAGCTACCTCAAAAGACCTTTCATTTTCAAACATCATGTGCTTGGCTGAGTTAAATTGTTTCTTTTAACACAAAAAGAAATAAAAAATAATAAAAAAGTTCTACTAGATTGGGACATGGCTAGTTATCGTAAGTGGGCTTTGCAAAATACATAAAATTTTAAATGGCAAGAAAACAACACTGTATACTGCTGTGAGCAGGAAGTTCTGATACAAGCTGAAGGACAGAATTAAAGCAACACAAAAATGTGGAAGGAGCACAGATCCCAAAGAAATGGTAGAGCAGGAAACACTTGGGCAGAGCAAAGAGAATGAAATAGAGAACTAAAAGGAATGAAACAAAGGGGTAAATACAAGTGCAGATGTGATGCACCTTGAGAAGAGGCAGCTAAACGATGTAAACAGAAGCTAGCATTGGAATAATGAAAGAAGTTATGTTCCTTCCAGATAGGCTGGAAAGCTGAGAAAGAACAAAGAAGAAATTGTAGCACTCATAGTGGTGGATGTCCATTTGTAAATGAAGATTTCAGGCGTGAGAACAAAAAAGTAAAGATTTAAGGATTCTGAGATGAATCCAAAGGAGGGATTTTGTTGTTGTTGTTAGTGATTTTACAAAGCAAATTGTACCATTTCTTAATTCACAAGAAGAGGAACAGTAATTGCATTAGACTTATCCCCCTGACTAAAGTTCAGGAATTATGTGGAAAAGCAAAAAAAAAAAAAAAAAAGACAAATGACACTTAATCTAACCATGTAAGCAATGCAAGCATATTTGTACAAACTCCGTTGTACAGAGTTGTGTTGTAAAAGTGCTTTCTCTGTTCACTAGGTAACACAAACACTGGATTGAAAATGTATACAGAGTATACAGAGAGGCACAAGTGTTCTTAAACTGGAGGACAAACACTGAGCTGATACCACACCTGATATTCAGATACTGAATACTGATGTAATTGATTTTGTCCAGCTTACCAAAAATAGTGATAAAAGAGAATCAAGGTCAACAGACAAGATATATTTAGCCCTTCCAGAAAAATTTCTTGTCACCTCTCTCTACCGAAAGAAAGCAGCCAATTTTATGCTACATCAGCATTCACTAAAATTACAGATATTTTAAATTAGAATTTAAAAATAGGACAGCAATCGCTAGGATAGCTACTTGTCTTAAGATAAACATACTTTTACAGATCATCAGCTCAAGAGCATACACTGCTTCCCTAACTCAAATTCCAAGGCTCAAAGCTAGTCTTAGAGAAAGCACCTATGTTTTGTAGAATAACCCAGGAAACAAAAACACTGCTTAGAATAAGGTATTGCTGCCAAGAACTGGCATAATATATGGTTTCACATCATGTAAATAATTGGTTATTCCTAATGTCTCCTGGAATCACTAACAACTGAACATCTAATTATTTTTTTTAGCATCTCAGTATTTTATACTTTGCATATAGCTGCAAGATATGATAGAAAAACATAGGACTATCTAAAGGCAATTTGAATAATGAGAAAAACACCAAAACTGTTGGGTTTAAAAACATGACAGATGCTCCCTGTTTATGCCATTTTCATTCAATGAAACAAAGCTTGCAATATCCCTTCATATGTTACAATTTCAATCTATTTCTTATGGGTTTAAGACTGCAACGCTAACAGACAAAAAGAAGTAGAATACAATTAACATTGCTTATATATACTAACATATCACATTACTTCAGCAACCAGTCCTTGATCATGCCATCCAGTTGCCAATAACATACTTTCCAGATAACATCTGGTAGTTGTATGTTTATTAGCAATCATCACAGAATCATCATAGAATGGCCTGGGTTGAAAAGGACCGTAATGATCTAGTTTCAACCCCCCTGCTACGTGCAGGGTCGCCAACCACTAGACCAGGCTGCCCAGAGCCACATCCAGGCTGGCCTTGAATGTCTCCGGGGATGGGGCATTCACAACCTCCTTGGGCAACCTGTTCCAGTGTGTCACCACCCTCTGAGTGGAAAAACTTCCTCCTAATATCTAACCTAAACCTCCCCTGTCTCAGTTTAAAACCATTCCCCCTTGTCCTATCACAACCCACCCTCATAAACAGCTGCTCCCCTTCTTTTTTATATGTTCCCTTCAAGTACTGGAAGGCTGCAATGAGGTCTCCCTGGAGCCTTGAGCCACAGATGTAGATACTTAGTAAGAAGCATCTACATAGTATATTATCTATGTATAATCTATATAGTAATTTTCTCCATGTGCATTACTGCAGAACAAAACAAAGCAGTATTTCCAAATGAACTTCTGAATGAATTGGCCCATAAGACATATGTGAGGCTTGCTCCATAGATAGCATCAAGAAACCACATCTAATCAGGCAGAGTATGGATGACACCTAGATAACTAGACGTCTTATTTTCTTTTCTTCCAATCTTTGCACACTTCCTTCTATTTCCATTTCACTAGAAATGCCTTTTTTTTTTTTTTTTAATGAAGTATGGGCTCTTCCTCCCATTCTTCTACTCTTCGATCAAATCCTTACTGAAGAAGTGAGAAACCATACTTGCTTCAACACCCAACATGAACATTTTTAGGGTGCATTTAGATCACTCTAGAACTTCCTTAATCAGATAAGATGAAGATCACATGCTGTGACAGAATAACATTGTAACAAGACAAAATACAAGAAAGAAATACTGATGGTCTCGTGTGCAGTTAGGCCCATCTCTGGCACTGGTAGTGACTCAATAATGAATTGCTTCATTATAATCTGTATACTTTTTTTTTTTTTTAAACTTATATTTCTTACTAGATGTGATGCAAGGATGTCAGAGAAAAGCTGCAGATTTTTTTCCTAATAAGAAAAGCCTATGGGGAGTTTTTCCTGAAAAGAAACTATCTGGATACATGTTAAAATGATAAGTGGAAAAACATGACAGCCATCACAAACACAAAAAGAAAAAAACAATGAATTTTCATGTAAAGAATTATTACGTGATCAGACTTTTTTCTTTTTTTACCTAGTTTATAATATTCAGGAAATACATGGACAAAGATAAGAATTCAGTTCAACGTGTAAAGTGCATTAACATCCTCCTGATAATTAGCAAGTGCCATGATCCATGGTATCATATCCTTTATTATTATTATTCTGTTTTGACAGTTTTAAAACCATGACACTAAAAATGACCACATTACTGGATGGCTAAAAACGCAAGAACAGAATAGAAAGATGTGCGTACCTTTATCAGGGCAAACATTATTTCAACAGTGCAAATCTTCTCCAACAATAAGCAGAGAAAACTCAAAACTGCAGTAGTAGTAGTAAAGATCAAACACTTTTCTAATTTAGGAAACATTATCTGAAATAGCTGAAAGAACTAAAGAAGGAAGTGACAGAATGAGACTCTTATGGTACCACACCAACGGTGTGGACATTTGTTATCTTGGAGAAAACTACTGCTGTGTGTTCGGAAAAAAATAGAAGGACTGCTGTTGAAGATATGGAAAAGGCTGGTGACATAACAGAATACAATATTAGCCAATGAGGATATTGTACTCAGATTTGATATGCTTAATTTTCACACAACAAAGATTTCTTGCTCTTAATTCACGATTCTCAGATTTATTAGCAAGTCTAACGATGAATTAAAATAAAAGGAAATAAAGATCACATACCGTATCTTTAAGGGTACCTTCACAATAAAAAGAAAGAAGAAATTGTGCTGAAGCAAAATGAAAATCCAAATTCTTAAGTGACTCCTTAAATCATTCTTATGGACTAACAACGTAACTAATAAAATAGCCAGCCAGGGCAGAACAGTGCTGTTACTAAACAGGCGATAAGTAGGTTTTTACAGGTATTTCTGAAACAGTCAAATGAAGTAATTGAAATGTCAACACAGAAATCACAAAGGAAAGAAAAAAAGGGGAGAAAATGGGAGAACGCTGTTAAATATTAGATATTTATTTTTCAAAAAGTAAGCTATATTCAATAGTGCAAAATATGCTGAGTAAAATACATTTTTATACGGAAAACAATATGCAACCGTTATAGATCAAGAACATAGTAACTCTTAGCTACAAGTTTTAACTGAATCACAGGACACTAAGGGAAGTTTTGTAGATATAAGATGAATATTGGACAGCTATCATTGTATTGAAAATGACAAAAATATAAAATTTTTAAATCTTAAAACCAAAGACTAAAATTAGGCACAAAGCTACCTAAGATCTATTTTATTTTCTAAACTCCTCATTTTCCTGCTTTCCAACTCATACTACATACAGAATCAAAACCACTTCCTTCTTAAAGCCTTTGTGATCTCCATTCTTCATGTTATTCAGCTCAATATTAATGCATACTTGGCTCCCAGTTTTTTCTTATGAGTGAAGCAGAGAGCAGAAATAGGGATGGAAGGGGGGCAAAGAGTGGAAAAAAGATATCTCGCTTTTAAGAAATTAACATTGTTGCCAGATCCTTCAAAGCATGCATGACCAGGGGTCGGTGCTGGGACCTGTCCTCTTCAATATCTTTATTGATGACCTGGATGAGGGCATTGAGTGCACCCTCAGTAAGTTT
>JACDJE010000481.1:1970876-2143394 GCA_016647715.1 Pavo muticus
CAGAAGGTTCATTTCTTTGCTCTGAAATGAACAGTTAGTAACCACTTTACTAGCGTTTGAATGAAGTAACTATTCTAATATTCTTTTCTTGGAAATGCAACAGTAATTGTATTTTATTTCAGGTATTGAGGGACACCTGAGAAGGTAACAGAAGAGAAATGCACAAAACAATGGGTTAAAATACATCTGAAGAGTTATCCAGTAGAGTAAATCATGTCATCTCAATTTATAAGTCTTTTTCACTTTCATTTATAGTGAGATTTTTCTTGAGAAAGAAGTTTCCATAAGAATTAATGTGTTACAGCATCTTGCCATCCTGGCAGAGGGCAAACTGCATGAGAAGTTATTCTTTAGCCAAAATATATCATGTTGAAATCTCCAAGGATCGACACTTCAACACCGTAAATTCTTAGAACAAATAGCCACACAGGTTGGTACAGACTATAAACCACTCTTTCAGAACTCTTAGATTTTAATGTCAAAATCAGTAGGGGTTCTGCCATTGCTTTCAAAGAGAGCAGAGCTAAATCCTTTAAAGAGAATTACCTAAGATTATTGGAAAATTACATAAATTATCTATCTTGGAGGAAAGAATGAGCAATTATACTCAGCACACCAAGACTAACATGCATAACATCTTTCAAATGCTTATGCTGAACTTGGTGTTAACTGAACACTCCATGTTTACCAATTTCAGAAACACTTTTCCTTATCACATTAACATGTTTTTGTCAAATTCAAGGACAACATAGAAGTAGGTAGTGCTATTTTGAGTAAAAAAGTGGGATGTTTTTTTCCCCCACTACTGAATTCAGGTTTAATCTTACAGCACTGACTGAAGATCCAGAGCAGACAGGGCTCAGCACTGTTCACTATTAGTCTTTCTGGGATTTTATCTATGTAAGTCTGATGTTGCATTAACACAGGTTACAAAATTCACATCCTTATTTTTAAAGGGAAAAATAATCTCATCTGTCAAAAAACTGTTAATATTTGCTAAAGCTAATTATAGTGCTCAAAGTTAACATGCATTTTTGCTAATGACAAATTCATATTAGGATACATTTAATCATCAGAAGCAAATTCCATAGAATCGTAGGGGTTGGAAGGGACCTCCAGAGATCGAGTCCAATCCAGCCTAAGCAGGTTCCCTACACCAGGTCGCACAGGTGGGCATCCAGGCAGGTCTTGAATATCTCCAGAGAAAGAGACTCCACAACCTACATGGGCAGCCTGTTCCAGTGCTCCGTCACCCTCACCGTAAAGAAGTTGTTGCGCACATTGGTGCAGAACTTCCTATGCTCCAGTTTCTGGCCGTTTCCCCTTGTCCTGTCTCCGCACACTGCTGAAAAGAGTCTGGCCTCACCACTTTGCCCCCCACATCTTAGATGTTTATAGACCTGGATCAGGTCCCCGCTCAGTCTTCTTTTCTCAAGGCTAAACAAACCCAGTTCACTTAGCCTTTCTTCACAGGGGAGATGCTCTATGCACCATCCTTGTGCCCTCCGCTGGACTCTTTCCAAGAGATCCCTGTCTTTTCTGTACTGGAGAGCCCAGAACTGGACACAGTACTCCAGATGAGGCCTTACCAGGGCAGAGTAGAGGGGGAGGATCACCTCCCTTGACCTGCCGGCCATGTTCTTTTTAATGCACCCCAGAATGCCACTGGCCTTTTTGGCCACAAGAGCACACTGCTGGACAGAATCATAGAATCATAGGACAAACGTTTTCAAACGTTTCAAAACGTTCATGTTTTCAAACATGAAAAAATACTTAACACAGACGTACCAATAATAATATGCATCTGTCCAAAGTCTTGTGATATTAAGAAAAGCTTTTGGCATGCCTCTAATTTTCATTCTCCTTTTGACTAGGATAGCAGCAATAATACTGAAGACAGGTTGTAGCCAGTTTTTTCCATGTCCACGTGCAAAATGCATAGCCGCAGTTAGAATAGCTGAAAGTGTGTACATCAGGCCAAAGAGGGGGTAAACAAGGTCCTTCAAAGTCTAATTTAGGAGATAAGCTAACTTTATACGAATCCTCATCTCAGAGCAGTTAAATACCTTCATATCTGATATTAGACAACATCTGGTAAAGAGCTGTGAAAAATCCCATATAAATGTTGATGAAATACATTTATCAGTTTAAAAGGTGATAGAAAAATATGACTAAGAAGAAACAAACATTTCACTGTGAGACTGGGGGGTGACAAGATGGCAAAATGATCTCACTGAGTCAAGCTGCTAACAATATATGAATGGAGTAAAAGGGACGGTTCCCAATCTGAAGACAGAGATGCTCCATCTCTTGGGGATCGTGCTCAGGCAGGTTTCTAGTATCTTCAGAGGCTGAAACTCCAGAACTGGTCTGAGCAACCCGTGTCATTGCTCACCCTCAAAGGAAATAAGTTTTTCCCCATATACAGATGGAACTCTGTGTTTCTTTGTGCCCATTGTCTCTTATTGTCTCTGAGCACCACTGAAAGGAGTCCGGCCCCATCCTCCTGACACCTCCCTTGAGATATTTCTATACATTAAGATCCCCTCTCAGTCTTCTTTTCCCCAGCCTTTTTCAATAAGAGAAGTGCTCCAGGCCCCAGTCATCTTTATGGCCCTCCACTGGACTCTCTCCAGGAACTCCATGACCCTCTTGAACTGCGGGGCCCAAAACTGGACACAGTGCTCCAGACAATCAAGATGATCAGAGGGCTGGAGCACCTCTCCTGTAAATAAAGGTTGAGGGAACTGGGCTTATTTAGCTTGGAGAAGAGAAGGCTCCAGGGAGACCTCAGTGCGGCCTTCCAATACTTGAAGGGAACATATAAAAAAGAAAGGGAACAGCTGTTTACGAGGGTGGATAGTGATAGGACAAGGGGGAATGGTTTTAAACTGAGACAGGGGAGGTTTAGGTTAGATATTAGGAGGAAGTTTTTCACTCAGAGGGTGGTGATGCACTGGAACAGGTTGCCCAGAGAGGTTGTGGATGCCCCATCCCTGGAGGCATTCAAGGCCATGCTGGATATGGCTCTGGGCAGCCTGGTCTAGTGGTTGGCAACCCTGCACAAAACAAGGGGGTTGAAACTAGACAGTCTTTGAGGTCCTTTTCAAGCCAGGCCATTCTATGACTCTATGATGTGTAGAGCAGAGTACAACAGAGTAGAGGCGTAAGATCACCTCCCTTGACCTGCTGGTCACACTCTTTTAAATGCACCCGAGAATCCCATTAACCTTCTTGGCCACCGGGGCACATTGCTAGCTGATGGTCACCCTGTTGCCCACCAGGACATTCAGGTTGTTCTCCAGAGAACATTTTTCCAACATGTCAGCCCCCAACCTGTACTGATGCATGCAGTTATTCCTCCCAAGGTGGGGGACTCTGTACTTGCACTTGTTGAACCTCATAACAGTTGTCTCTGCCCAACTCTGCATCCTGTCCAGGTCTCGCTGTACAGCAGCATAGCCCTCTGAGCTTTGCCAGTCAGACAATTCTCATTTCGCCTCACTGTCCACTCATCTATCCCACACTTCCTGAGCTTACCTATGAGGACATTAGGAGAGAGTTTCAAAAGTTTTGCTGAAGTCAATATCCACCACTCTCCTCTCATCTAACCAACCAGTCATTCACAGAATGGCTTAAGCTGGAAGGGACCTTAAGGTTCATCTAGTTCCAACTCCCCTGCTGGGAGCAGGGTTGCCACCCACTAGATCAGGCTGCCCAGGTCCTCATCCAACCCAGCTCTAAATGCCTCCACTGAGGCTATCAGGTTCGTCAAGCATAATTTCCACTGTGCTGTTCATGCTGTAGGCTTCTGGCTTTTCTTCCTAAGACCATGTCCTAGAGACTTGACTTTTTTTTCCCCCCTTATTGGCAGGACTCCAGGAAACAGGGCTAGAGAAGAATGCTGTCACCTGGGATAATGGCTCTCAAAAAGGTGAAAACAATGGAGAAACAGGGCTCTTGAGGAATACTGCTTCAAGTCCTGCTATGACAAACAGAACCTGAGCTGGTCCTGATGGGGAAGAAAAAAAAACAAAAACTTGTTGCTGTTTGTTCTGTGCTCCTGCCAAATGTCCCAAACATATCAGTGATACAGAAGCCACAGAGAAGTGGAGAAGCATGAGCAGCTGGCTGGCTGGCAGCTGTAGGGCTCTCAAGACCAAATCCATCAGTACTGCTCCAGCTGGGCTGGGCACCACCTTGCAACTCACAGTCTGGGGCAGTCAGAGAGAACAGCCACAAGGAGTTAAAAAAGAAAAAACAAAATTATCCACCAACATCACAGCAGAAAAGCACTGGCAGTCAGGAGGGCAGAGATCTGCAGGCCCTTGGTTCATGATTCTACTCTCTGTACTGCAGGCAGGTGATAGCTTCTTGATCCCTGAAGATGACATTTGGTGGGAATCATGCTGTAAGATGTAAGAGCAATCTCCTTGTTATTCAACACTGTCTGTAGTAACAGCAGGCTGGAATGCAGGAGAAGGCAAGACTGAATGACTATGAAGAGCCTCAGTAGGTAAGGAGGGTAAGAGCTGTGGCCTGACTGAAGTGAGATCAGAGAAGGCAGCAGCACTACAGATGGGGAGCTGCAGTAGATGCATGTCTATCCTGATTGGAAAAGAGATTTTTCTTCTTTTAAGGGAGAGTAGGCCAGAGGCTGAAGAGCAGTCAGGGGAAGGTAATGCTGCTTTGACACATATTAGCCTGAGATCAAGTCTCCACTTTGACTACTGCCACAATATTCCCTTACAAATGGCAACAGATGATTTCTTGCCGAAGAGCCATCTTCTAAGGTGTCTCAGAACTCCTCCAGAACCCCTGATCATGATGAAACCACCCTTATCCTTTACTGGTTTGGTGCCTTTAAGTTGTATTTCATTCTCACCATGCTACAACTCTAAGCCAAAAGGCAGCAGCAGCTCCTCCTTGGTAAAGGACATGCCCTTCCGCTCTCTTGTTCCAGCCACTCACTGTCTGGTTGCGTACCAAGAAAAGCACTTCTGAAATACTCCTGATGATTAGTGCATTAAGTTAATAACACACTCTTCTAACAAGGAGCAACCCTACAGCTGATTTCCTGTATCTCCTTGGGCCTTCTTATAAATATTCATACAAACAAATTAATCTTCTCAAGGAAACTTTTACACAAGAGATTCTGTCCTCAGATTTTGTTTAACTTGCTAAAACAGTCGGTTTGTTGTTGTGTGCAGAGAGGATTTGCTGGCAAACACACACAGGCTACTGTTTGAATAGGTAATGTCATGGTCCATCTACTGCTCTTGGATGAACCAATTGTACTTATCCTCTTGTAGGAATGCCACAAAGGACAGCAGTGTTCGTTTTTATAGGGTATGAAGTATTCAGGAAGAAAATCACAGTGAGAGAAAGGCTATATTCCTTCCAGTTTCTGTTCAGACCTACATCAGAAAGGAATAACAAGCCATCAAGGAAGACAAATTAACTATGTTAATATTTAAGTTTTTAAAGGCAGCACAAAGTCATTCTATCTATGGTATAGTAGCTCTCTGATGATAAACGAGTAAAGAAAAACTTATTTCAGATGATCTTTGCTGCTCAACTATAGCTGAGAGATGAAGGGCAAATTTCACAAATAAGATTTAAGTATCAAGTGTCAGCAGTAAACTAGAAAGATAGCAGATAGCAAAATTTCACATGAAAATTGTATGAAGTATATGCTAATGTGGAGATGTCAAGGAGAGTATTGAAGAACTATCACATTATACAGAAACTATATATTATCAACAAGACATCTTTTCAAAAAAGCTGAAAGCAAAAAATGCATGGGCAGTTACTTTTAGCAGACTTGTAGAATCCATAGTATACAATCACATTAATGGACATACACAACACGATCTATAGGAAGATGTACAGAGATTCCAACACTACTAATCTAATGAAAACCTCCCTTCCAAACCAGCCACACAGCAGGGGGANGTTTAGCGAGAACCATTGGTGATAGGTGGATGGTTGGACTGGATGATCTTATAGGTCTTTTCCAACCTTAGTGATTCTGTGATTCTGTGACTACAGGCAGCTGGGACAAGAGCTCATCCTGTATCTTCTGCAGTCTCAGATGGTCATGCTTATTTATTTCCCATTTTTCTTTGTCTACACCAACACTTAGGAAATTTATCATTCTGACCCAAGAGACCAGTCAAAAGCCTGAATTCATGAGAATGATAAACCAAACAGTGTGATGATAACACATGACATAAGATATCATGATACACCTTGAAGATGATGTAAACAAGCAGATAAATTTAGTGAATAAGACAGAGATGCAGAATTTACTTCAGATAGCATTAACATAATAAAGTTAACTTCTCACATGAAAGTAAGCAGAAAATAAAGTTGGAGCAGACAAAAATTTGACAGCTAATAGTGGATGCAGAGAAGGAATGAGAGGGGTAACATAAAGAAGCTATGTAACAGAAGGAAGAAGACCATTAAATACACCAACGTCTAGAAAGGCCAAGCAATACAGAGGAAACCGTAAACAATCTAACTGTAATATAATCAGCTAAGGTTAAAATACAAGAAGTCAGTAAGGTTACAAATCAAGATATTCTGAACAGTGGTGGAAAAAAACATATCCCAGTATGAGAAAGATCCCTGCTTCTACCATGTGGCCAATGGATCAATCATAACTGAGATGCCAGAAAGAAAAGAAAAAGAGAGGATGCCCCAAACGTAGACCAAGAACACTGCTGAGAACATGGAAAATTGGTGTAACCTACAAATACAAGTTGCCTTGATAATCACTTCAGCAGAACAGAAATAACTAAGATATTCAGACCAAACTTGTGCATTTTGAACAAAGGGGTGGACTGAAAACTGAGTGGCAGAACTCAGAAGGTTGTGATCAGTGGCTCAAAGTCTAGTTAGAGACCTGTAGCTAGCAGCATTCCCCAGGGCTCAGTCAGTACAGGGTCTGGTCTTGTTTAACATCTTCATCAGTGAGCTGGATGAAGGGATAAGAGTGCACTCTCAGCAAGTCTGCTGATGATATGAAGCTGGGAGGAACGGCTGATGCACCAGAAAGCTGTGCTGCCACACAGCGAGACCTGGACAGGATGCAGAGCTGGGCAGAGAGGAACATTATGAGGTTTAACAAGGGCAAATGTAGAGTCCTGCACCTCGGGAAGAATAACTGCATGCATCAGTACAGGTTGGGGGCTGACCAGCTGGAAAGATGTTCTCTGGAGAACAACCTGAATGTCCTGGTGGGCAACAGGGTGACCGTCAGCCAGCAGTGTGCCCCGGTGGCCAAGAAGGTTAATGGGATCCTCAGGTGCATTTAAAAGAGTGTGGCCAGCAGGTCAAGGGAGGTGAACTTCTGCCTCTACCCTACTGTGCTCTACACATCTGGAGCACTGTGTCCAGCTCTGGGCTCCTCAGTTCAAGAGAACTTCCAGAGAGAGTCCAGAGGTGAGCTACAAAAATGATTAGGGGCCTGGAGCACCTCCTTTATGAGGAAAGGTTGAGAGTCCTGGGGCCATTTAGTCTGGGAAAGAGAAAACAGAGGAGATCTTATCAACACTTATAGAAGAGCAGATGTCAAGAGGATGTGGCCAGACTCGTTTTAGTACCCAGCAACAGGGCAAGGGGCAATGGGCACAAACTGAAATACAAGAAGTTTCACCTGAATACGAGGAAAACCTTCTTTACGTTGACAGCACTGGAAAAAGCTAGGCCAGAGAGGATGTGATGTCTCCTTTGCTAGAGATGCTCAAAACCTGCCTGGATGCTTACCTGTGCAATCTACTGCAAGGAATTTGCTTTAGCAGGGGGGTTGGACTAGATGATCTCCAGCTGTCCCTTTCCAACCCCTATGATTTTGTGAAATGCAAAAAAAAAAAAAAAAAAAAAAAAAAAAAAAAAAAAAAAGACAGTACTCCTCAACTCAGCCAGCAGCTGCTTTACACATGAACAAAGAATAAGCTTCAAACAGTTACTCCACATACCACTAGAGTAGCAGTAAAAATGAGCACAATGTCTAAATTCTGACAGCTAGAACTCAGTTTTTTGATTTTATAACAAGGTACTTAATGTGATATTTCATTCAGTGATTTGAAAACCTGTGGAATCTATTCTTAATAATGCATTTATTTTCCTGCTGGAATAGCTGGCAGTTTATAATAAACAGAAGGTTCATTTCTTTGCTCTGAAATGAACAGTTAGTAACCACTTTACTAGCGTTTGAATGAAGTAACTATTCTAATATTCTTTTCTTGGAAATGCAACAGTAATTGTATTTTATTTCAGGTATTGAGGGACACCTGAGAAGGTAACAGAAGAGAAATGCACAAAACAATGGGTTAAAATACATCTGAAGAGTTATCCAGTAGAGTAAATCATGTCATCTCAATTTATAAGTCTTTTTCACTTTCATTTATAGTGAGATTTTTCTTGAGAAAGAAGTTTCCATAAGAATTAATGTGTTACAGCATCTTGCCATCCTGGCAGAGGGCAAACTGCATGAGAAGTTATTCTTTAGCCAAAATATATCATGTTGAAATCTCCAAGGATCGACACTTCAACACAGTAAATTCTTAGAACAAATAGCCACACAGGTTGGTACAGACTATAAACCACTCTTTCAGAACTCTTAGATTTTAATGTCAAAATCAGTAGGGGTTCTGCCATTGCTTTCAAAGAGAGCAGAGCTAAATCCTTTAAAGAGAATTACCTAAGATTATTGGAAAATTACATAAATTATCTATCTTGGAGGAAAGAATGAGCAATTATACTCAGCACACCAAGACTAACATGCATAACATCTTTCAAATGCTTATGCTGAACTTGGTGTTAACTGAACACTCCATGTTTACCAATTTCAGAAACAATTTTCCTTATCACATTAACATGTTTTTGTCAAATTCAAGGACAACATAGAAGTAGGTAGTGCTATTTTGAGTAAAAAAATGGGATGTTTTTTTCCCCCAATACTGAATTCAGGTTTAATCTTACAGCACTGACTGAAAATCCAGAGCAGACAGGGCTCAGCACTGTTCACTATTAGTCTTTCTGGGATTTTAACTATGTAAGTCTGATGTTGCATTAACACAGGTTACAAAATTCACATCCTTATTTTTAAAGGGAAAAATAATCTCATCTGTCAAAAAACTGTTAATATTTGCTAAAGCTAATTATAGTGCTCAAAGTTAACATGCATTTTTGCTAATGACAGATTCATATTAGGATACATTTAATCATCAGAAGCAAATTCCATAGAATCGTAGGGGTTGGAAGGGAACTCCAGAGATCATCGAGTCCAATCCAGCCTAAGCAGGTTCCCTACACCAGGTCGCACAGGTGGGCATCCAGGCGGGTCTTGAGTATCTCCAGAGAACGAGATTCCACAACCTCCCTGGGCAGCCTGTTCCAGTGCTCCGTCACCCTCACCGTAAAGAAGTTCTTGCGCACATTGGTGCGGAACTTCCTATGCTCCAGTTTCTGGCCGTTTCCCCTTGTCCTGTCTCCGCACACTGCTGAAAAGAGTCTGGCCTCACCACTTTGCCCCCCACACCTTAGATGTTTATAGACCTGGATCAGGTCCCCGCTCAGTCTTCTTTTCTCAAGGCTAAACAAACCCAGTTCACTTAGCCTTTCTTCACAGGGGAGATGCTCTATGCACCATCCTTGTGCCCTCCGCTGGACTCTTTCCAAGAGATCCCTGTCTTTTCTGTACTGGAGAGCCCAGAACTGGACACAGTACTCCAGATGAGGCCTTACCAGGGCAGAGTAGAGGGGGAGGATCACCTCCCTTGACCTGCCGGCCATGTTCTTTTTAATGCACCCCAGAATGCCACTGGCCTTTTTGGCCACAAGAGCACACTGCTGGACAGAATCATAGAATCATAGGACAAACGTTTTCAAACGTTTCAAAACGTTCATGTTTTCAAACATGAAAAAATACTTAACACAGACGTACCAATAATAATATGCATCTGTCCAAAGTCTTGTGATATTAAGAAAAGCTTTTGGCATGCCTCTAATTTTCATTCTCCTTTTGACTAGGATAGCAGCAATAATACTGAAGACAGGTTGTAGCCAGTTTTTTCCATGTCCACGTGCAAAATGCATAGCCGCAGTTAGAATAGCTGAAAGTGTGTACATCAGGCCAAAGAGGGGGTAAACAAGGTCCTTCAAAGTCTAATTTAGGAGATAAGCTAACTTTATACGAATCCTCATCTCAGAGCAGTTAAATACCTTCATATCTGATATTAGACAACATCTGGTAAAGAGCTGTGAAAAATCCCATATAAATGTTGATGAAATACATTTATCAGTTTAAAAGGTGATAGAAAAATATGACTAAGAAGAAACAAACATTTCACTGTGAGACTGGGGGGTGACAAGATGGCAAAATGATCTCACTGAGTCAAGCTGCTAACAATATATGAATGGAGTAAAAGGGACGGTTCCCAATCTGAAGACAGAGATGCTCCATCTCTTGGGGATCGTGCTCAGGCAGGTTTCTAGTATCTTCAGAGGCTGAAACTCCAGAACTGGTCTGAGCAACCCGTGTCATTGCTCACCCTCAAAGGAAATAAGTTTTTCCCCATATACAGATGGAACTCTGTGTTTCTTTGTGCCCATTGTCTCTTATTGTCTCTGAGCACCACTGAAAGGAGTCCGGCCCCATCCTCCTGACACCTCCCTTGAGATATTTCTATACATTAAGATCCCCTCTCAGTCTTCTTTTCCCCAGCCTTTTTCAATAAGAGAAGTGCTCCAGGCCCCAGTCATCTTTATGGCCCTCCACTGGACTCTCTCCAGGAACTCCATGACCCTCTTGAACTGCGGGGCCCAAAACTGGACACAGTGCTCCAGACAATCAAGATGATCAGAGGGCTGGAGCACCTCTCCTGTAAATAAAGGTTGAGGGAACTGGGCTTATTTAGCTTGGAGAAGAGAAGGCTCCAGGGAGACCTCAGTGCGGCCTTCCAATACTTGAAGGGAACATATAAAAAAGAAAGGGAACAGCTGTTTACGAGGGTGGATAGTGATAGGACAAGGGGGAATGGTTTTAAACTGAGACAGGGGAGGTTTAGGTTAGATATTAGGAGGAAGTTTTTCACTCAGAGGGTGGTGATGCACTGGAACAGGTTGCCCAGAGAGGTTGTGGATGCCCCATCCCTGGAGGCATTCAAGGCCATGCTGGATATGGCTCTGGGCAGCCTGGTCTAGTGGTTGGCAACCCTGCACAAAACAAGGGGGTTGAAACTAGACAGTCTTTGAGGTCCTTTTCAAGCCAGGCCATTCTATGACTCTATGATGTGTAGAGCAGAGTACAACAGAGTAGAGGCGTAAGATCACCTCCCTTGACCTGCTGGTCACACTCTTTTAAATGCACCCGAGAATCCCATTAACCTTCTTGGCCACCGGGGCACATTGCTAGCTGATGGTCACCCTGTTGCCCACCAGGACATTCAGGTTGTTCTCCAGAGAACATTTTTCCAACATGTCAGCCCCCAACCTGTACTGATGCATGCAGTTATTCCTCCCAAGGTGGGGGACTCTGTACTTGCACTTGTTGAACCTCATAACAGTTGTCTCTGCCCAACTCTGCATCCTGTCCAGGTCTCGCTGTACAGCAGCATAGCCCTCTGAGCTTTGCCAGTCAGACAATTCTCATTTCGCCTCACTGTCCACTCATCTATCCCACACTTCCTGAGCTTACCTATGAGGACATTAGGAGAGAGTTTCAAAAGTTTTGCTGAAGTCAATATCCACCACTCTCCTCTCATCTAACCAACCAGTCATTCACAGAATGGCTTAAGCTGGAAGGGACCTTAAGGTTCATCTAGTTCCAACTCCCCTGCTGGGAGCAGGGTTGCCACCCACTAGATCAGGCTGCCCAGGTCCTCATCCAACCCAGCTCTAAATGCCTCCACTGAGGCTATCAGGTTCGTCAAGCATAATTTCCACTGTGCTGTTCATGCTGTAGGCTTCTGGCTTTTCTTCCTAAGACCATGTCCTAGAGACTTGACTTTTTTTTCCCCCCTTATTGGCAGGACTCCAGGAAACAGGGCTAGAGAAGAATGCTGTCACCTGGGATAATGGCTCTCAAAAAGGTGAAAACAATGGAGAAACAGGGCTCTTGAGGAATACTGCTTCAAGTCCTGCTATGACAAACAGAACCTGAGCTGGTCCTGATGGGGAAGAAAAAAAAACAAAAACTTGTTGCTGTTTGTTCTGTGCTCCTGCCAAATGTCCCAAACATATCAGTGATACAGAAGCCACAGAGAAGTGGAGAAGCATGAGCAGCTGGCTGGCTGGCAGCTGTAGGGCTCTCAAGACCAAATCCATCAGTACTGCTCCAGCTGGGCTGGGCACCACCTTGCAACTCGCAGTCTGGGGCAGTCAGAGAGAACAGCCACAAGGAGTTAACTCAGTCCACCCACCCTTATCCACCAACATCACAGCAGAAAAGCACTGGCAGTCAGGAGGGCAGAGATCTGCAGGCCCTTGGTTCATGATTCTACTCTCTGTACTGCAGGCAGGTGATAGCTTCTTGATCCCTGAAGATGACATTTGGTGGGAATCATGCTGTAAGATGTAAGAGCAATCTCCTTGTTATTCAACACTGTCTGTAGTAACAGCAGGCTGGAATGCAGGAGAAGGCAAGACTGAATGACTATGAAGAGCCTCAGTAGGTAAGGAGGGTAAGAGCTGTGGCCTGACTGAAGTGAGATCAGAGAAGGCAGCAGCACTACAGATGGGGAGCTGCAGTAGATGCATGTCTATCCTGATTGGAAAAGAGATTTTTCTTCTTTTAAGGGAGAGTAGGCCAGAGGCTGAAGAGCAGTCAGGGGAAGGTAATGCTGCTTTGACACATATTAGCCTGAGATCAAGTCTCCACTTTGACTACTGCCACAATATTCCCTTACAAATGGCAACAGATGTTTTCTTGCCGAAGTGCCATCTTCTAAGGTGTCTCAGAACTCCTCCAGAACCCCTGATCATGATGAAACCACCCTTATCCTTTACTGGTTTGGTGCCTTTAAGTTGTATTTCATTCTCACCATGCTACAACTCTAAGCCAAAAGGCAGCAGCAGCTCCTCCTTGGTAAAGGACATGCCCTTCCGCTCTCTTGTTCCAGCCACTCACTGTCTGGTTGCGTACCAAGAAAAGCACTTCTGAAATACTCCTGTTGATTAGTGCATTAAGTTAATAACACACTCTTCTAACAAGGAGCAACCCTACAGCTGATTTCCTGTATCTCCTTGGGCCTTCTTATAAATATTCATACAAACAAATTAATCTTCTCAAGGAAACTTTTACACAAGAGATTCTGTCCTCAGATTTTGTTTAACTTGCTAAAACAGTCGGTTTGTTGTTGTGTGCAGAGAGGATTTGCTGGCAAACACACACAGGCTACTGTTTGAATAGGTAATGTCATGGTCCATCTACTGCTCTTGGATGACCCAATTGTACTTATCCTCTTGTAGGAATGCCACAAAGGACAGCAGTGTTCGTTTTTATAGGGTATGAAGTATTCAGGAAGAAAATCACAGTGAGAGAAAGGCTATATTCCTTCCAGTTTCTGTTCAGACCTACATCAGAAAGGAATAACAAGCCATCAAGGAAGACAAATTAACTATGTTAATATTTAAGTTTTTAAAGGCAGCACAAAGTCATTCTATCTATGGTATAGTAGCTCTCTGATGATAAACGAGTAAAGAAAAACTTATTTCAGATGATCTTTGCTGCTCAACTATAGCTGAGAGATGAAGGGCAAATTTCACAAATAAGATTTAAGTATCAAGTGTCAGCAGTAAACTAGAAAGATAGCAGATAGCAAAATTTCACGTGAAAATTGTATGAAGTATATGCTAATGCGGAGATGTCAAGGAGAGTATTGAAGAACTATCACATTATACAGATACTATATATTATCAACAAGACATCTTTTCAAAAAGCTGAAAGCAAAAAATGCATGGGCAGTTACTTTTAGCAGACTTGTAGAATCCATAGTATACAATCACATTAATGGACATACACAACACGATCTATAGGAAGATGTACAGAGATTCCAACACTACTAATCTAATGAAAACCTCCCTTCCAAACCAGCCACACAGCAGGGGAAAAAAAAAAAAAAAAAAAAGGTATTTATTGATTTATTCATAATTAAAGAGGAACTGTAAATTCTCAAATGCCTCCTTCACTATGATGTATATTTTCCATCTCATGGACATGATCTGATCCAGAGGAAAAGCATACTGAGCATGACACACTTGACAGTATCATCTCTTTACCCCTGCTCTGAAGCATAATCCTCTCTACATGGGTGCACAACCTCCATGAAATGTCTGATGAAATTTCTGTTTTTCTATCCTTCGTGCTATTAAAGATCACAAAGCAAATGGCTAAAGGAATTAGTACTGAGTTCGTGTGGTGTGATTATGCTTAGAAAAATGCTGCACTATTACAATCATTCTACCTTACTGTCACCAATACTGCTTTCCATGTGCTGTCAAGTACCCGCACCCTCTACAAAGCAAGGAAGAACAAGCTATGCTGTTACACTGCCAGAGGCTCAGCAGAGCTCTCAAGCTGCTTGTTTTTAAAGCACAGTGTGCTGCTGCAATTCCAGAACCCCAAAAGTTTGCTGAATTCAGCATCCCACCACACAGCACCTCTCTGCCCTGAAATACAGCAAACAGCATCATTTCTGGGAATATACCTTTACCATTCCACAGTTAACTTCAGTACAAAACACAGAAATCATAATCACAAGGACATCACCAGTATATTTGCAGAAAATCAAATGCCAGTCTGCTTCAACAGCAACTTTAAATCTCTGAACTCAAACAGATTAGTGGAAACTTTAATTTCCTGGAAACGTAGAGGCTGTTTAAACAGCCAAGCATTCTGCAGTAAAAATCATTGTATGCAAAATGGAAAACAGCACCTGTGAAATGTGCAAATTGAGCTTCTTTATCTTTTTTTTTCAAAGTACAAAAAATTACTACCTGATTCCAGAGCCATTTTTAGTTTAACATATGTTTGCTTCCTACCAGAGTTGAGAACAGGTGACTGAAGCAAAAATCCACACTCTTAGAGCTATTTGCTACCCATCTTGAGTACTAGCTATGTTTTCTGTTACTGGAAAAACTGAACTATTTGTATACACAGAATATAGATTACATGGCAGGCTGTTTTTTACAGCAGGCACCTGGTATGACTCCTACTGACAACAGAAGCAATCTGCTTTCAGCATGTTTGACATTTTCAGCTCTGCCCTCCAGCAACCAAAATACTACTCCACATTGTGGTGACCACAAGAGCTGCAGCCCACCCAGCTCAAGAAGTGCCCGCTGCTCCCTTCAGTTCACAAAGAAAAATACAAACCACTTCCTAAACCAATGTTTCATTTCTCTTCACATCATGGCTTATGCTGCAGATATCCTTCAATCTGCATAGTTTAATTGGAATTTATGAATTACTGTTGTTTAGTGTGATAAGGAAGAACGCTTTATCTGACAGGACAGAAGTCACCACCTGTATAATCACCAAACACACAGAACGGTGTTTTATAATTAACAAATACACAAAATGGTGTGGTCAGATTGGTATTCAAAGATCGTAAAGCTAGAAAGATAACCATGTTGGAAAGGATAATCAGAAAGAAAATGCTCACCAGTGTTGTAGGCTCACAAGCAAACTCCACAAGGAGTGACATCCAGAAAGAGATCCTTCCTCAGTGGCAGCCAGCCCTTAAATGGGTCTAGGAGAGGTGGAGCCAGGCTCCACCCCTTCCGGGCACACAGGTGAATTGCCTTCACCTGTGCTCCTGCGGCTGACTCAGTGCTTGCCTCAGGTGATCAATCAGAGGTTCAGGCCATGACTCAACAGTTCCCATACACCACTAAATGATCAAAGGTATTGAAGAAAATTATTTCTTCTTGACTAGAAAATCATCAACAGCCTTTGACAAGAATTACAAATGATGCTCAGATCACAGTGGGAGACATCCAAGAAGGAGAGTACAGGAGAAAGAAAGCCTACGACCCAAAACTAGTCTTCAACATGCTACATCAGAACTGCAGAATGAGAATATTAAATGGAAAGAGATGCAGCTGCAAGGAAAGACTGGAAAGAGACCTTCAGGAAAAAAAAAAAAAAAAAAAAAAAAAAGGCTTTTGAGTAACCCTGTCTGCTGTGGGTTTGAGTGCTGGGAAAAGATTTCCTGCCTCAGATCATTAAACTCAGACTTCATGGGATGCAGTTTTTGTAAAATCAAAGAAGTTATTTTTAGGTCAGTCTGTGTATGATTATCTTGTAATTAGATAGTTTAATTATAAGAAGATTGTTAAAGAAAAGGAAATATTCTACACAGTAGACTGGAGACAGGATAATACTAAATCCATTAAGTCATGGCAGCAAACAGAACTGAAGAATGCTACCATGTATTGCAGAGGGGATTAGGTAGAATGTGTGTTACATTCAGGATATCATGCATTTTCTTTACATATGAATTTAACCCTCAGCATTTGCTCTTATAAAACCATTTTTTAATTTACCTGATTAGTTTTAAAATCAGGGCCTACATTATAAAAAGTACTACAGTGGAACATATATTCAAGAATGCCCTGACTATATGAAGGTTCCTGTGTGAAATTCCCATTAATATGGTAGGAAATCTAGGCACACGATGACAGTAAGTTCAGGTTGTATAATCCAAGTGGAAGAGGCATCATCAGAACACCAGTTGTGTTCAGTGTAATAGAGATATTAGATACTGGGTCTTAAAGCAGAAAAAGTTAAATAACTCTGAAGATAAGGGATTTTTTTGATACAACAACAACAAAGCAACAAAAAAAATTGTGGCCTTCTTAATTTTCCAATACATAATTTTAATATACAATTGCTAAAAGCCTGATCCTGCGTCAACTGAGCTGCCATGAAAACGTTCCCATTGACTGTAGAGAGTTTCAGATCAGGCGCAATGTTTTTCAAGTGGTTTACTGAAGATGCTGGTAGACAACCTGCTCTGGGTGGCCCTGCTTAAGCAGGGTGTTAAGACCAGATGGACTCAGAGGTCTCTTCCACCCTTAACTGTTCGGTGATACTTCCATTCATATTCAAATCTAGCAAGCACAGACAATGCCATCAGGAATATACAAAATTAAGAGGTAAGTGAAGACCAAGGTTCTGACAGCTAAAAGAGGAGGACTAGGGATTATGAGGAAAGACATGGGGAGAGACTGTCAAACTGTGATCAAAACGTGCAGATAAAAGGCTTCTGAAATGGAGAATCTACTAAGCTTGGAATGAGAATATAAGAATTTCCTGGGCTAGAGGTCAGACTGTGCAAGACAGAACCATGACAACACATGAGAGACTTGGTTATAACCCGGGTGGTACCTTGCAGAGCCTTCTGGTGGCATTTAGTGCCTTTTTCCTCAGTCTTTTACTACCGCTTATCTTGATGAGTCACGTTGGTTCAGCGAGGGAGGAAGAAGTGGACCTGCTAGATGACAGAAAATGCGTTGCTGAAGGGGGTGTGAGCTAGCAGGGAAAGCCAAAATCTTCATCTTTCCAAGCAAACAGAAATGGTAAATGGTTTTCTCTTATCATGCCAGCAAACTCTGATAGGGCAAGTCCAGTTCTAGGATAGGAGGTAAATTGTCACACTGCCAAAATCTGAAATATTGGCACCACAGGAATGAACATGTGGCAGGGAGCAGAATTGTGAGTTATGTTCAAAAGCAGACTTGCCAAATCAATACAGAGCTCCTGTGCCAGTTGTTTAAGTATTTCTCAGCACATTCCAAGGTGCTCTGAAGGTTACTTCAGCATTCCCGAGTCAGCCCAAGATGTCTCAGCAGCCTGAAGCTGCTAGCAGGTGGGTCCATGCACCAATGTACTCTGTTGTCCATAGGCACAAAGGATATGAATAAAAATGGTGTGAGAGGGAACATACTGAATTTGGTCACTTTTCAAAAGAGCACTGCAGTTGTGTTCCAAGTTTGACAAGAGAAGCTGCAGCACAAGCTTTTTTTATCCCACTACACTGCTCAGAAAATGCACAGTTAAAAATAAGAGAAAATTCCAAAAGCAACATGGTTGATTGTTGGAGAAGATGATCTGAAAGGTCTCTTCCAACCTTAATGATTCTACAATTTTATGATTCTATGATCAGTTACAATTAAAGTAGGTCTACAGCGATTTCAGAATGCAGATAAATATAGCACTGAAAAAAAAAACAGTGAAAACAATTAGGTTCATCTGCCCTATTTTGTGGACATCAAAAGAGTTTATAAAGCTCCAAAAATAAATAGAATATGAAATGAAATTGCACGTTCAAAGTTTTTCTTGGCCAGGTTGGCAAGAAAACGATTCTTGATCCTGTAAGATTTCTATGTGTTTTAAAGGGCAGCAAGCAAAGATTAAGTGAATGTAGAAATCAAGACAGAAATAAGACACTCAGGTGTTCAAGAATGATAGAGTTGTGGCACTGAGGGACATGGTTAGTGGGCACAGTGGGGTTGGACTAGATGAGCTCAGAGCTCTTAGAGCTCTTTTCCAACCTTAATGATTCTATGAAAACTTCAACTCCTCTATAATACATCACTCCATATTCTCTAAATACAGAGACGAAAAGAAAGCACACAGAATTCTTATGCCTTGTTAGCAAGTACACATGAGGCAAAAGATTAAGGAAGTAAAAATGGATTTTAAATACAGCCGCTACAACAAATTATAATTACAGTACCTTAATGTTAATCTCTCTGACAGAGCAAAGACTAAAGAAGCACAGACTCTGCTCACTGATATAATCATTCTCTTTGTCAAACATTCATTGCTGATACCATCATCCTGAAGTTTGTTTGAAACATGTTGCCAATCACTTTTTTTTTTTCCCTTTTTTTTTGCACATTTTAGTCGAATGTTAGTTGGGTATTCCCCCCCCCCCCATCAATCAATAAATTCCATCTCCAACATCCATTCTGGAAAATGGATGTTCTTTCTTTCTTAAAGAGAAAAAAGAAAGGAAAAAAAAGAGACAAATATACAGAATGGGTAACATACATATGGAAATTGAGGAAAACTGAGGGTTAGATTTTGTTAAGAGAGCCGGTCCTATACTGTTGGGCCAGAAGTATTCTGATGTCAGAGACAAGTCTGTACAGAAAGCATAACATCCAACCTTCATCTTTCACTTTATTTCCAAATAGATCAGAAGGGATTTTTGGAAGTGGCGGATCCCTATGGAGTATAACTGATGGATATACATCTGCCAAGACAAGAATAGGATAAAATTGCACGGGAGAGGGATTTGGGCACAATACTGATTCAGTAAAACCAGGAACTTCTGTGGAAAACTCCATATTTAAATGAATTTCTGCTTGGGAAGCTTTTTAAGTCCCCAAACCAGAATTTGTGGTCAAAACAAAACAAAGCACCAGAACAGACAACCGTGCGGTGATCAATATATGACTTGGCTGCAAAAGGAGCAGGTTCTATCAAAAGCCTGCCAGGTTTCCTGCCAGCTTGGCTGGTGACCTGCAAAGAAACAAAGCCTGCAGTGTCTCCAGGCAGCCCTGCCATCTGGACTGCCTCCACGCCATGAATCCTGAGGTCTCCAGGGCCGGCAGGTCCAGGAAAGCCCTGCCACAGAGGTGTCCTGTAAGTCACTGTCTCAAGAATCTCCAGACACCAGAGGTCCCAGCTCCCAGGACTGCTTGGCTCCTGTTAGGATGAACAAGTAACCCTGGAGAGTGAGGAGACGAGGGTTGAGCCAGAAACCCCTATCACACATTTGCAGCTTCCTACAGCAATTGAACAAACAATATTACTACTCAATATTTTTGGCTCCTTCTGTGGAGTGTTACTTAAAGGTGTAGGCTTTTTTAGAAAAATTTCTAGCAAAATAGGAATGCCAATGCATTCTTCTAATTAAATACAGTACAAACAAATTACTACAGTAGATATCCATTTTGTAACCCTTCAGGTAACACTGCTAAATTAATGGAGGATCATAACACAGACACACAGAAATATTGTATGATTAATGCTCCTGCTCTTTATGCATGCAACAGTATGAAATTATGCCAAGATCAATACCCCAATATAGTTTAGCAAACTGTTTGTCAATCAAGTATTTATATTTCACCGCAGTTCACTACACTCTACAATCACCAACACTATTCCCACTTAGGGCACAAGCAATGCAGCCGAAGGCTCTTTTCCTTGAAATGGTTTTCGCGGAGTGGCTGTTGAATGGTGTGAGTTGCTTTTCTTCTGGAAAACTAGCGATAGGTTTCCCTAAAGCATCCCAAGCCCAGCGTTTTAGCTTTGATGTTTATTAATAAAATTAAAAGCTGCAGTAGTCACTTTGTGTTCTTAGAAATTCTCTCCAGACTGCTGGTTTTTCCTCATCTTCCTGAAAAGGATTAGCCGGGGTGTGAAAGCCTACAGCACTCTCCTCAGAACACAAAGGCTGCTCAAACTGGAAGATGACACGCTTATTTTCCAACATATCACTTCCAGACTCAAGTGAAATCACACATTCAAATGAAAATCACTGCAACGTTGGAGATAGGGTTTAATTGAAACTTGGGAATGAGCACATGTCCATCCTGCAAGCTGCCTGAAGCCTTTTCTCCCATCAGGTGCTTGGCTTTCAGTCTGTTTGCCGATCCACTTAAGTTTTATTTCTGCCTGGTGGTGATTCCCTCATGCCCATGAGCTTGCAGAACTATTTTCGAGGTTACAAAAGGATGCTATTGCTTTCAGTGAAAGAATACTCTCAAAGGACAAAGTAGCACACAAATGACAAAATACAGAAGTTGGTTACTGTCAAACATTCATAAATATACTGATCTTCTATGGAGCCTCAGGAGGCAATTAAAGCCTCAGCCTGCAGGGACTATACCAAGGGCAGAGCATACTTTGCCTCAAGATGCTGCGAGTCTGAGCGTCCCAAGCCCCAGTGGAATAGAAATCACAGTGAACAAGAAAAAGGAGAAAACATTAGTGAAACTAAACCAAACATAATAAGCTTAAACCACAGCAGACCAACCGCTGACAATTGCTGCGTGTACAAAACTATGAACTTCGTATCTCTGCCTGCCTCTAATACGTAACCTGCATTTTCCACATTCTTCAGCTTGCAGACAACACGGAATCAAGCACAGCACCAGCTGAGTGTTCAGCATGTGGGATCTGCTAGGCTGATGTGGCTGCTCCCCTGCCTTGGCTCCCTGAGGTTGCCAGGACCTGGTGCAAACCTGCCAGAAGCCTGCTGCTCCAGCCCCACCACCAAGCCCAGTTCCAAACAGCTGTCATGGGATGCAGCCTGCAAAACTCTGCTGCCAGCAAGTTAACTGTTTGAGCATTTGTAAAATGAGGTAGGGGTGATTTAAAACTGTATAATGTAGATGCACACACTCGGGTTTGCAGGGGAATTATCGCACTTCTCAGAAGCTTGCAGAAACATTAGGTCAGAAGCGATATCAAGTCAAGTCATTTGCTTTGCTGATCCTAACTCTCATGCAGTGACAGATCTTCCTTGTTAGATGGCTCACTAGTTATTTACTATCCTGTATGTTGGTAAATTGCAATGCTCAATCCCCATTAATTCTATAACACAGCTAATGACAAATGAGTTAATCATGATGAAATCCTTACAGAGATTCCTCTGGGTTACCTACTTAAGCTGCTGCCAGTATCACACTGTCATTACACTCAAATTAAAGGATCGTTATGGCTAATATTGAATGTTTGGCTTCCCAGCAGAAACAGTCTCCTTCAGCTCCCTTCTCCCACATACTGTCTGAAGAAGAAAACCTGATGGGATTACCTTACACAAATGTTCCTAGTGTGACCAGCTTCATATTTACTTTTAGAGTGCTCTTGAGGCTGCTCTGTCTCTCACAGAAGTACCCAGCAATAATGGGATCTTTTAGTGCCTGATCATATAATTCTTACTGCAATGCCCCTGAACGTCCTCAACTCCCTGGAGCAACAGACATTAGAGTCTATACAATAACATTCCTATAATAAAACACTGTTAGTAGTTCCTTTTTGTACTGTCACCACCATCCCCTGCCTTGTCACACCAGATAACTGGATGTTTAGTGTTTACTAAGGCTGTTCATTTTTCTGCTAAGCATCCTCTGCAAGGTGCCATAAACCAGAGGTACACCGACAAATTTCCCAGAGAGCACCAAATAAGCTCCTTCACCACAGTTCCCAGGAGGATGGTTATGTATACAAATGGCTACTCTGGCCTCAAGGTCACCCGGGGATCACTCTACATAGCAGCACTCAAGTGAACACTGAAATCCTCTGTTCTAGAGGAAAATACCTCCAATTATCCTAGCTACCAAGAAATTAAGATATAACTTCAAGCTTCGATTCCTATATACTTCTAACTTATTCTTAGATTTGTACACATAAAAAGGCTGCCCAGAGAAGCTATGGTGCTCCATCCCTGCAGGCACTCGAGGACAGGCTGGATGGGGCCTGGGCAGCCTGAGTTGGTGGGGGGCAGCCCTGCCCATGGCAGGGGTTGGGTGGGATTTGAGGTCTCTACCATTCCAAAATGAATTCCTATCTACATGTAGCCTGTTCTAATTTGGATGGTAGGCATACCCAGATACACATAACTATCTTCAGACCTCTTAGAGCTCGTATTTTTCTTGATACTCATCCAAATGACTTCTGCCTGACTATGAAGAAATGCAAGAAGGTGAGCCAAGGGACTTTACCTCCCAGTGATACCCTCAGCCAGTGGTGCCCACACAGTGTTCCACTTCACAGTACTCACACATCTCCAGCCCCACTCCAAAAGCCAGGCCTAGCTGCCCGTCCCTTCCCTTGCATTGTAGCCTTGCCCTCTCTAAGCATCCATACAATTAAAATAAGCTACGGTTTTGTGGGGTTTTGTTTTTATTCTTGAAGGCAATAAAGTACTGGTAGGATCCCTCTACAAACTTCTCAGTGCTTTGAAAGAAATACTGGATTACAAGTGACCCCGTTCCCAGGTCACTTTGGGTTCTGTTTAAACAGCACACAAATACTCCTATTGGAAAGACCTTTCACGGCTTGGCTTGAAAGAGCCTAGCGCCCCAATCTTGTTTGAAAAAGAGAAATAAAAAGAAAACAAGACAGGTCACAGTCAGAGGATACTCAAAAGAATTTGAAGGAAGAAAAAACATAGAAAAAGAGAAACAAACCCACAAAGAAACCCAGCATGACCCAAAGACTGCCCCAGTGACAGTTCCACGGCATTCTAAAACCACAGTATGCCACACTTCTAACACTGCTGCTTCATTAACAGAAAGATTGCATTTTCTATACAATCACAACCGAAGATGGACAGAAAGCAGTTTCAGCTTTGGAAATATTGCTGTGACTTCTAAACCAAGCTGCAGCACAAGGAGCACTGCTGACAACCGCACCTGCGTTACAAGTGTAATACAAAATAAACAAAAAACAGAAATCAATCATTGGGAAACAGTAGACAGGACTCTTCAAGGTAACTGAAACGCATACAAATTCATATTTTCTGTGAGAAATGACATCACAGAAAGACAAAACCACAGAACAGGTAAGAGAGTTCTGATTCAGGAAAAAAAAAGTCTTTCCCCTCATTAAAAATATTTTTCCAGAAGCCATCTTACTCCAAAGCTCATCTCATTAGACAACCATTCAATTCAGATTGAATATAATACTGTCATGCAGTGATTTATAAACGCTGAGATATTCTTTTGAGTTTTAAAACCTTGTTATACATACAAAAAAATAACAATCCAGACGCAACTGTAACCTCTAACAGTGACTCTGAACATCATACACCAAAGTAACAAAAGGAGCCTGTTAGCTCACTCTCTAAAACAAAGAAAAGAGAATGAAGGGTTTGCCAAAGATGCACCAAATAGCATTTTTCTTCCCTAGTTTTCTCAAAGCATCACTGACACAAAAAATAAACACAAAACCTTAAAATATGCCCAATCACACCCACGTAAGATAACTTTGCATTGTGTAGCACTTCTTAAACAAAATTCCAGCATAAGGCTGTCGAAATAATAGCTCCAAAGGGCCTATTTATGTTTTCCTAGCAGCTAATGAATTGTCAAAGAAAATGTCAGCAGGCAAGCTTATGGAAAGCATCCTTAAATATTGTTTTTTTCTAAAGCATGAGCATAAGCGCTACATTAACAGTGAAACACTCTCTGTTGGCCTCCAAAAATAGCCTGAAAAAGTGCCTTAGCACCTTTGAGAAAGCTTGATGAAAGTGATATTAATTTGTCATATACAAAAGGAAAACAAAAGGAAAAACTGAACTACTGCTCAGCTGAAAAAAAATAAATACAATCACATGGCAGGAAAATACATGGATAGCTTTAACCTCTATTTTACTTCTATTACAGGTACTTAATGGGAAAGGTCATCATTTTTAATGTGCCAACAATTACTCTTCACAAGCCTGACAGAACCTAACTTCACACAGTGACTAGATTAGAGCTGATCTGCATTCAAGAGCCTCCTCAGAACAAAACAACATACTGTAATTGGCATCTTCTTTAAGGGCACAGCTCCTTGGAGCCCTCTTTTGACCTCTAGGTCAACAGATAAGAATATCAACTCCTGAAACAAATGAAATCCAAACCAGAAAAATTGTTCACTTACCATCCAAATTGTATAACGCAGTTTTGCCTTAAATGGGAAGCAGAGATTGTCATTGAATAATTGCAAAACTGAGTATAAATACTGACTGCTTAGTGCATGGTGACGCGTGGTTTGGGGTCTCAAGAATTCTTTGTCCTGGGCATTCTGATAAAATCACCGCAAAACATTAATAGCAAAACCAAGGTATCACTGAACTGATGAAGCATGTTTGATGTCTAGTCCAAAGAACAGGAAGCACATCAATGTTGGTAACAAAGAACAGCTTATGTAAAGTTGATGACCTGGGATACAACCAAGCCTGATTAGCAAAGGAACAGCCTAGCACTGCAACTGTCACTGAAAGAGAAAGTTGCAGAAAGCAACTTAAAAAAAAAAAAGAAAAGAAAAAAGAAAAAACCCACTCCTTCTACTTTGCTTTAACTGTACAGAGAGTAACTTGCCCCTCTGTTATTTTCTATCATGCAATTGTCCCAAACTCCCATGAAAAACTTTCTCACAGCTGCTCAGGAGAAAGAAACCAAGAAAGGAACAAGCGTCTTGCTGTTCATGCCTTTCTTTCACAGTTCCCATTGCTCACTGCTTTCTTAATCACATACAACAGACAAGATCCACATGATAAGGAATAAATAAATTACCAAGGAAAATACACAGTCTATGTATGGCCCACAGTTTGGTTCTGGGTAAGCACACCTGCTACATCCCTGCTACACAACATGACAAAATTCAAGTGAACAACACCCTCCTCCCAGAGAAATAAGCACATGGCCTGCAATGGAATGACAGCATATTCTGGCCAGGTCCCTGACCTCAACAATTAGGAGAGCAGGACTGTGGGAATGCTCCAATGCAGGATTATTCAGTCAGGCATAATAGCAACAGCTTGACAAGCCATACTTCATCCAACTTTTGTTCCCTGCCTCCCAGGCTTTCCTCAGTGCCAAACTGCCTGCGCAGACAGCTACATACAAAGGCATGTAGGGGCACCCAGGTGAGACAGAGGTAGAGGCACCGAAACAAAGAGCTTCATAGCATCTCACAGCTGATTCAATCCCAGCTTTGTGATTACACACAGAATCATTTTGATTACCCAGTGCCAACTTCAGAGATCCCAAGCCACAGACAACTTTTAATTTTCCCTTGTCTGCTTTCACAAAAAAACCTCCAATTTTCTAAGGATGGCAGCATCAATTTCCAACAGCACAAGCATCTTTCCTTTCAGTTGTCAAAAAAGATGTAATCAGCAGAAACTTTGTGCTTCATTGCTTCCATTCTATTATTTAACAGTGATAAATATGGATCTACATTTGACTCCACACTCTGAGCGAGACCCTTATTATCGTCACGCTGTTTTCCACCAAACAATTCTACTGGAAAGAACAGGAATCTGAAGTGACACAAGAACACCTGAGCTTCCAGCTTGCTTAACATCAGATCTTGAGCCACATTCTGGTGGGCAGGAATTTAAAAAAATTTATGCATCATACATAACAGATTTCGCCCTAAAAATTTTTATAGAAAACTACTTTGTTTCCAGACAGATATTTGTCTTACACCTGGTCTGTATGTCTGGAGGAAGGATCATACACTCAAATATTTCCATGAAAGAGTTCTCTTGGAGCCAGCATTGAACTGTCTTTTTTTTTTTTGTACACTAATACATTTGAATACATCGTTTAAGATAAGCTCTTCTAGACAGCATCTTAGGAATTGCAATCTTTACGCTTTTAAATGAAGCCCTACTTGTCTGACAGCTCACCTATAAACTGAAAAATCAGGATCAGGAATATATTTTCCACACTCCTTGCTTTTCCAGGCAAGGTCATCTAAAGGTCTAAGTCTATTAATTCCAAGTTCTGTTTTGACTGAGACTAAATTGGTTTTATTCATCGGGATTTATTTCCAGAAGCCTCTTTTAGGCAGCATCTGAATGACAGACTACTAGCAATGTGCACCGCAAGTATATGCATAACACTGTGAGTTCCAACCAGTTTATATACTCCTGAATTCCCCAACTCCTTCATTCTTCTATAAACTTCTTGCATGACTTCAAAAAAGTCATTTTGCTGTAGCTCGGCTGTGTTCCACAGAACTGCAATAATTATGCAAACCTTTTATGTATGAGTTACACATGCAGGGGAAGCTTAGAACGAAGTGCTCAGAGGTAGACAGGGTTGCAAAGACCATTTCAATAATGTTTCTGAACAAGTTCTAATGAAGAACAACTTCAGTGGATAATTTTCATCAAAAAATTTGCATTTAGAACAACTCATGCCAGAACAAGTGTGCCCTAAGGAAGGAGAAGAATCATTATCCCCTATACTCTGATAATTGTCCTTGCTTCTTTTTGGGACAGGTATGTCATCATCACTGTACTGAGCCACTTAGCTCCCTCTATCTCCAAATGGGGCCATCAGATTAAGAAAAAGCAAAAGCAAGGCAAGCATTCACAATACCAATCCCCATTACTCAGCTGCTCTTGAGATGTCTCCAGAGTATTTCCTCAGCCTCCCATTTATTTAGCAGCACCTCATGGAATCCTCTTCTCTGCACTTGACAGTCTCCATTCAAACTCACGTGGCAAGGATATACACTCCTTGCTACAACCATTCTCCGCAAAAGTGATTCCAAACACATTGTGCTAGCACGATTCCTGCCTCAGCAGACTCTTTGGAGCTCTTCCACTTAATTGCCAACATTTTTATGCTCTGGTTCACAGTGCTCCAGAGATTCAACTGAAGCTACAAACGTCCATTGCTGGGTCCAAAAAACAAGAATCTCCTGAGTAAAATCTCTCACTTATTATGAAGTCGCAGTTGAAACTGTAGCGAGTCATTAAAAACAACCCACTATTTCTAAGAAAGTTTGGCACAACACTGAACTGCAATGAACAAGTAGCAGAAAACATGCCTGCAGCATTACACACTGGGAACAAAAACAAGAAGACAGGTGACAGATCACTCGTGAAGTAGACTGCAATATTATTTATGATGAATGCCTTCCACCATTCTTTAAATGTGCTTCTTAACACTGCTTGCTGTTTGCCAGCACATTTATAACAAACTTTCCTAAAGGTCAAGTTGTACAAGGAAGTTCTGTCAGCGTGAATGGCAGCTTGCGTACTTGTTAAAAGCTTCACTAAGCCTCTGATCTACCAGAAGGAAGGCACTGATTAAGAAGAAACTCACGTGGTGGGTTCCGCAAACAATGCTGCTTTTACAAGACATATTTTAAGTCAGTTTAACCTTAGACAAATGATGTCTGCTGGATCCATAGAGACTAGATATGTTTGCATGGTTAACCATTCAATTTCTGTTTAAAATCTTTGCATGGGATAGTGCACATTTATAAAAAATCACCAAGCTTTTTTTAATTAATTTAATAAAAATTAATTTTATAATAACTTCTTATTGAAATTCAGAAAGTCTTAGGATAGCATTTTCATGTAATATTGCCATCTATGTATTGTCAGTTTGATACGTTAGCTCTCTTTCTAGTTTGAGAATGGTTGACAAATAAATTCTCTGAGCACCACACTGCACCTTGAGCTCCTTGGAGCTGAGAATCAAGAAAAATAACTAAGCTTGATTTATATTTCATGTGAGGACTGGTTTTAAGGAAAGGAGGAAAAAATTAACCATTTTATTCAGTCAAACAGAACTCAGGAAGCAAAACCTGAAGAGAGATCAGGCTCAGGGCAGCCCGGTCTAGTGGTTGGCAACTCTGCACATAGCAGGGGGGTTAAGACTAGATGATCATTGTGGTCCTTTTCAACCCAGGCCATTCTGTGATTCTATGAAAAAAATTTCTTTTGAAGTATAATAATACATAACAAAATCACCTATTAAAGCTACTCAGTTAAGAGCTCTTTAACATGTCAGCTAAGTTGAAAACCTTTTGAGATTGGAAAATTAGTAAAAAATATATTCCAGATTTGTAATACAATGTGATATAGTTACGGCTGATGAGCTCATGACTGAAATGTATGGAAAAAAGTTATTTTGATTACAAAGATGTAGCTTTGCAGTCATAGAAACGCCACTAGATCACAAGTTAGAGATTGCTAAAGATTAAATTAACAAAAGCAGGATGTACAGAATTTAGATGAAGAAACCGCAAAAAATATAACTGCTATACAACATAAGATTTCAGACACTAAACAAAAATCAAGTTGGAGTCAGATTTTACTTTCTATTTACAGTACACAGCAAGTTCTAAAACGTATCCTAGACACTTTTCCTGGTATATCCCTAACATAGCACCCTATTTGAGTTGCTGATGAATTGCTTTACACCCATCTGGCCTTACCAAGACACAGCTCTCCACTCCTAAGGTGTCACCTGATGAGATCCCATCGCTGTGGTGCAATAGGAAAGGAAAAATACATCACACAGGGAGATATATGATATCTACATCATCCTATCTAGTTTCTTTTGGACAACAGGCTTATAACCCTTTCAAATTACATCTTCAAATTATTTTTTGTTCCCACTATTCTGATTTGGCAGTCATTTGGGAGTAGCTTTACAGATAGTCACTTTTACAGTTAGAAATGGAGCCTCTCAGAAACTCTCCAACAAAACAAAAGTTACACTGGAAAACACTGTCAGCTGAATCTAAACTGATTTAGTAACCTACCTCAAATTTAGCTTTCAAAGAGCCAAAGTGAAACCTTTCTTGACTTTCCTGTAGGTGACTGGAAGCCTGAAGTGCCAACGTCCCCAAAGTCCAGGTAGACATGTCTAACATTTCAACCACACATGAGCCAGAAATCCTGAAGCTTTTAATTACTCTTATCACAAGCAGCTGGAGGCCTGACAGCTCTGGAAGCCCCCGTACATGACCAGGTACCTCATCCGGCCACACAGCCTGATCTGCCCATGGCTCCATTAACCAGCCCAGCGGCCTGCAACAGAGCAGGGCTGCTGAGCCCACAAACGTTGGCATGGAATACCCTGATTTGCCTCATTAGCTTTTCAAACCCTGTTCCCTAGACCAGTAGTGTAAGTCCTCCTCCCCTACAGTAAGCACCAGAGCTGGTGATCTCTCACTGACACAATTCTACTCATAACCAAAGAAAACACTGTTGCCATTTGTGTCTCGGCGGTGGGGACAAGGACGAGTTACCTAGCCACCAGTCTGGTATATTGGTCAGGACTCAGTACGTAACCCCATTTATCCAGTCAAGAGGATGAACAGGGAAACTGGGCAACAGCACCAGAAGACCCCTGCCTTCTCTCCATCACAGGCAGCAGGCCTCTCCTGCACTTTCAGAGGAACCGCTTTCTCCACTACAGGATCTGCTAATCTTTTAAAGGACTTTCCCCCCATGTTTCCAACACACAATTTAATTCAGTTTTTGGTTTTTTTGTTTTGATTTTTATTTAAATTTGTGGTTAAACACTACAATTTGTGCCCCATTTTCCCTACAGAGCTAAAGGATCCACATGCCTCCTGATAGGCTTCCTGATTTCTGCAGGCAGCATCCCCACTCGGGGCCTCTCAGCTCAGAAGCAGTGCAAAGAGCAGAGCCTCTTCAGAGCTGCTACTGTGCACAGCAGTGGCACTGGGAAAAGCACTGCAGCCAAATCCTAACCAGTTATGCACTTTTAAAACATAAAACCTTTCTACATCAACATTTCCAAACCGAACCTAGGGTAACAGAAATGAATATGTATTTTGCATAGTCTCTCTAGAATTCAATCAGTTTTTTCACTAAGACAACTTTGAACTAATCCATACTGGAAATTTTTAATTTCAAGTCTGTATATGCTAGCAGCTACTGCTATCTATTTGTTTTTGTATCAGCTCTGTGCTTTAAGGACCTCTTTTGCCTTCTGTATCAGGTGCTCATTCCAAGGTGCTGGTAGCAGGGGGCCAACAGAGATGGCATCTCCAGTAACGCAGGATTTTATTCATGTTAGAAGTAAATAGGATTTGGGATTAAAGAATTACAGAATCGTAGAGGTTTAAAGGGACCTCTGGAGATCATTTAGCCCAACTCTCCTGTGCTAACCCAAGGTTCCATGCAGTAGGTTGCACAGGAAAACATGTCTATATGAATATGGATAATTTTTAGGCATCTAGATACACATGATGGAGCCCTAGAAAACAAAAAAAACATGACTTTTCCCTAAAATGAATATTGCTTTCTTATGAAACAGCTTCTGACCATTGCTGGAGACAGGAGCAGCACCCAGCAAGCTTCAGTGCTATTGTACTCAGTAGCTCTGGGGACACACACAAACTCTGCTGGATGTTTATATCTAAGTGTCCTGATAAAAAATGACGTATCTTTAAAATTGGTGCTTTTCTCACATAATATTCATGAATTTGTAAAATACGACTAAGCACAGGCCAATAAAAAGCTAGGAAGCATACAGTGTACCTGAAAAATAGAATACAAAATTATCCAGTTATTCATTATAATCTAATAAGCTTATCAATCCCAGAATAGCTTGATGGAATCACACTTATATCAAAAATAGTTAATGAATTCTCAGAACTGTTGCCAACTGAAATTCTCACCTCAATAAAGACAACAACCTCAAGAAATATACGATTTGCAATTTAAGTGCCATACTCAAACTTAAGTGCCTACTCAAACACAATACATATATTACATCTTTCACAGCAGACTTTTCCAGAGTGAGGTATTTCAGATTCTTTAAGGCAAGCTGATCACTTTCTCATAAATGTCTGTAAATCTACATCTCATTTAACCATGTTTGCCTCCAATTATCACAGAAAACTTGATAAAATGATGAAAAAATACATTTCTAATACATGCTGAGTATTTTCCCAAAGTTCATAGGAAGCCACACAGCTGAGCTAATGGCTCTAGGGTAAAGTAATTATGACTTTCGCTATTTGTGTAGCATCAGATACATATACAGCTGTCTAAAAGGAATGAGCCAATCTTTATTACCTCTAAAGCACCACCAAAAATTTAAGGTAATAAATTAAGAGATGGTTGGAAAACATAATGGTCAGTCCATGCAGGGAAAGTCTGGGATTTGTTCTTTTGGTACCTTGACCAAACTTCTCCCCTCCTGCACAACAAACCCCACCTCCCACAAACAGATTGTGTGCAGGTGAAAGGCAGAAAGAAGAACAGCAGGTGCACCAGGCTGCGGACAGGAACAGCAGCCCTTCACCATCTGCTCTCCTCAACAGGAACCCACGTGTAGGGGATGCCGCCGGCTGCACACAGCCTGTGTGCACAGGGAAGGGGAGACCAAGACCCAGAGCTGGGGGCTGCTGAGCTTCCAGCACTTCCTTCAGCCACCAGCTTGGCCCGAAGGCTGGGAAACCTGCTTTGTGCTAAGGCTCATTTGGCAGGACAAGGCTAAGCAGTCATGCATGGGTAGGATATCTGAACGTAACTGGAAGAAGGCTAGTGAAAATAAGCCTTCCCCCTCCACACACACCATCGTATTTATTCAGTCTGTGCTGAAAACAGCAGCTTACTGGCTTTACTCATCTTTTCTCAGTTTCCTATCAGAACTGCAGTCACAGATCACTAACATATCACCACACCCTGCTGCTGGGCATGGCAACTTCAACATCCAAAAAAAGCCTTCTGTTAAATGACAATTTTGTTTAGGTCTCAGCTCCTCTTTCAAATGAGCACTACATGCTTTCAGCTTTGTTCTCACATAATCCACGCCTTTCCTCCTCTTGTACTTTCAAAAATGACACATAGAAAGAAACACGAGATTAAAATCTCCCTTTTCAAATCAGGAGTGAGGGTTCCAGTTTTCTACAGCAACCACATAGTGATCTATCAGTGAATCAAGTTAGAAAATGATCACATTATATAAATCACCATCAAAATATGCAAGGATACTTCTGCACACCATCAATTTTTCAGTAATGAGATAACATTGGATCGGATAGGCAATGCAATAAATGAATAGTAACAGCATCAAAATTAGCTGTTTGTACACAGTTTAGAGAAGGTAGGGAAAGTTAAAGGGAAGAAAACACTGAACTGTGAGATTACATACTGGATGCTAGATTTTCTTCTTCCATTACATATGCAACCCAGGTGGATGGTTAATATCCTGAAATGGGCCCCAAAAGAGCAAACAAAAGGAAAATTGTGAGGAATAGAATTACAACTCCGTGTCCCACAAGTAAGATTGGTATTTACTTAGGTTTTTAAAAATATATTTATTGTCTTTCATAAAAACTCAGAAGTAAAAACCGTATCTCAATAGACTCAAAATGAGCACACTGGGAAAATATGCAGATATTGCATGCAGCTATAACATCGTAATGGAACTTAAGCTATGCATGCAAGAAGAATATAGAAGAGAGGCAGTAAAAAGGAAAATGCCTTAGCGATACAAAGGAAACAGCAGTAGTGTCAGCAACCTGCTTCCTTTTAAGTGAGAGCAATCAAGGCTGATGCTTGACAGTACCACACATTTTATGCTGCACAGGTGCTCACAAACATGGACTGAAAAAAGTGATCCCTAATTTGTGATGACTCTCAGATCATATCATATGATCCAACAAGCTCTGTCAACACAGGTTTCAATGTTTCTGAGCCAAGTTATGTTATACGATCAAAATGCATAGCTCCTTTCAGCCAACTGGTTCCTAGTAGTCTCCTGCAAGGCTCCAGTCTTCCACATTAAATAATATGCCATAAACACAAAACCTGCAAAAGTCTTTTCACCCCTCATCCACAACACTGCTGTATTTAGTTTCATCCAATTGTGTTACAGTCACAAAATGCTTTTAACAATAATAAAATGTCACCAATAACACTGATTCAGCCAAGTAAGTGAGCACCTTATCATGTACAGTAAAGAAACCTTTTCCATGTTGCTAATGCTAAACTCATGCTGACAGCTAACTGCTAAAAAGCAGCTATACGACAAGGGATTCTTAAGTGGCTCCACAGCTGAAGGACTTTGAAGCTACTTTTTCTATATTCTCTCCCAGGAAAGGATGCTCATCATCCCCTAGGAACTTATGTAGGCTCCAAAAAACAGGCAATTCATGGTAAACAGTATGAAGTGGGCAACCTCATCTACTGGTTGGTAACCCTGCCCACAGCACAGGGGTTGAAACTAGATGATCTCTTCCAACCCAAACCCTTTTATGCTTCTATGAACTGCAGTACAGTAATTCACCACATGAAAGAGGCAGCTGTCTCCAGTGCTTAGCGACACTACCTCACCCACAGAACAACAAAAACAACAATAAATTCAAATGTTTTCAAACAATTTTAAACTGATTAAAGGTCTAGAATATTCCAGTATGATAATCTGATTGAACTTACCAAATAAAAGTATTATAACCTAGTACATATAGCCTCGTCAACTCGGTCCAAAGTTTTAGCCTTGCACAACGACTTCTGCTGCATTTGGAAAGCTTACATACAATTATTTTGTCTGAAAGTGTCTTTTCACATTAAAGCAATTCAACCATTTCAGACTACATGTACACTTAGATAAGAATAAATACACGTTTTTCTTTGCCTAACTCACCTGTGAACATGTTCAGGAATGGCAGGTATGCTAGATATACAGGCTACAGTTTGCGAACCTAAGACAAGTAACTTCAGCATTTGGAACACGCTTCCAAAAGAAAAGACAATGCTTCCTTACAAAAGGTTACAGCTGTTTTTGACATGTGATGTAAGTTGCTCATGTGTCAGTAAAGAGCAGAAGCCAAAGTGGAAGGTTTTAGGTTGAGGTTCCCTTAGGAATCCAGAACATGAGATGCTTTTGATGATCAGGAGGCTTCCCTAATGCTTGTAACAAACGTTAGCCCTCTACATCAACAGGAAGTTCTGAATTTACACAGCCTCTCGTCCATTGCTGGAGCAGATTATCACCATAGGAAGCAACTAGAATTGGACTCATCATCATCTCAGGCAAGCCAAAAGAAGAAATACTTTGCCATAGTACAGTCTCTCATTACACATCTCATTATACACAATTTTTTTGATGCTCTCAGCAGCATTTCAGTTTGAAGTCTTTTCACCCAGACAAGTTTAGAAAATTCCAGTGATCACTGTGAGAAAACAGAAAAAATAAAATGGTTCAGACCACTAAAAACACCTGGCATAATATTGTGTCTGACACTGACAACTGGAGTTGCTTTGGTAGACCTTTATTACTGCAGCCCTGTCAAAATTTGTGTTGAACCCTCCCAGGGTGTGATCCATGAGATACTTCTTGTTTATAGTAGTCTGTAAGTGGAGCTGCAGCCTGTGCTCTCCTTGGCTCTGGTTTCCCTTGTCAAATGACCTAATACAAACAAAAATGTGATAGCTGAAGCATTAGCAGCATCAAGAAAGGTAGCTGCAGTGCCACCTGCCTCTGCATCCTGTCTAGAACTAGCATGATACACCATAAAAGCATCAGGAAAACATGAAGGGATCTACCTCATGACTGCTGGCATCCATCAGGCAGGTCTGTGCTGTGCAACCTTAAGAGTCTATGATAGGCCTTTTGTCAACTGGCATCAGCTTTCTGCACATTCTCCTCTTTGAATTACTGAGCACAGCTTAAGTATCACATATTTATGCATTACACAGTATATACTTTACTAGTTTTAAATTTACCATCTGTAGAGATTGAGGGCATCACGCTATTTCAGTTTACAAGATTGTAAAATATTTCTGTATTTCCCTTTGAAAACGAAACAAATAAGAGTTATGTTTAAAAGCTGTGCTTTCTGATTGTCCGTTAGGTTGGCTGAGGATGCACTTTGGATCATTCTAAAATGCCAGCCTTGATAGCATGATATTCTCCCTTGCTGCCATAATATTTAGTGTCACCTCCTCACTTGCTGTTCATCATTTGTCTTCATTAGGAAGGTTAATTCCTTTGATTAGTGTAAAAAAAAAAATCACATTTTTGAAAGGTTACTGTTTATAGCCCGATGAGAAGTAATTGACAATCTAACTACTTCATGACAAACTGAACCCTTATGAAGTCTTATTCAAGGTATTTCTATTACATGCATTCCTAAAGCATCCAATCACTCCACAGAATATCCTAGTATGGCAAGTCAGGCCTTCATTTCAGCAACCACCAGAGGATTAGCTACCCCCTACCCAAGGCGAGACTCGTGAAACAGTACCACAGGGTTGGAAAAGCCATCCAACAGCTGAGCTGAATTAAGAAACTTGGTCTGTGTAAGAAGGTTAGGATGCTAAAACGCACTGGCTACAGGAAGATAACTAACAAGGAAGAGCAGCAGTGAATTTTAGGTAAAAAAAGAACAGACCAGAACCCTCTAGGTATGTACAGATGGGTCTTCAGCAGGAGAACCAAGGTTAGGAGAACGTATTGACATGTTTTACACAGCCATGTGAAAGAAAGATGAAGCCCTGAAAAAAGAGTCTGGGCATGGTGCCATGCCTTCTTGAGCACAGAGGGCAGGCTGCCAGCCTATACTTCTGAGTCTCAACAGACTTCTCCTGACAGCATCTCTGTGGAAGAGGAGTATTAATTCTCTCATTTTAAGAAGGCACAATCTTACTAACCTCAGGGTTAAAGGAAAGGCTGTAGAGAAGTATGATTAGAAAGTTATATTTTACTCAGTTCTGATTTAAGTTTCCTATTTTTCCTATTTAAACTAAGTCTCCCAGGATGTAAGATGTAAGTTTGGAGNGGATGGGGTGGCTCACGGAAGGTTTTTTATTGGAAGGAGACAGAAAAAGGAGGAAAAAAGTCTCATGAGTTTCACCATTCAACCTTCAGAGAAAAACTGGCATTGATTTAGTTTTGTTTACTTGGAGGGGAAAAGAACAAAAACTGTGCTACTATATTGTTTCAGCTTCACAGCTAAATTTCACACCTTTATCTATCCTTTGATTTTTCTCAATATTTACAGTTTATGCAGAAGAAAAACTCATCACCCTAAGAAAAGGACAAGGGAGAGTAAAAGAACATGCATGTATAAAGAATGCTTCACAGAATACAAATACTATTCTTAACTGTCAACAAAACAAAATATCTTACAAAGTAACTTTATCTCTCTTACTCCTTCAGATCTGATGGACAAGCTCAATGGGTATTTGATCTCTGCACCACCTTGCTGTGGTGCTGCTGCTTCCTCAGAAAGGCATTCACACTCCAATACCCTGACCAACTCCCATACTAGGCTGCCTCCACTTCTCAGCTGCTTTTTGAGTGACTTCCACAACAGTTATCAGCAGCTTCTTTCCCTCATCCATTGCTTAATTAACCATGGCCATGGGTCAAAGTGGTTGGAAGAATACATAGGATCTGGCAAAATCTATGCAACAATAATTTCCGTAACTGCTGTTCTATAACTGTGGGCTTCAAAATCCTATTTAGGTGCAGAGAGAGTGAACCGTATTTGTCCAGCTGCATCTGAAATAATTACAGTATACTTAAAAATAATTGTAATGCCCAAAGTAGCCATAACTTTTCATCTCAGCAGGCAAGTGCATATGGCAACGAACATTTACAGACATCCAAGCTAACATGGGATTTAACTGCAATACCAGACACTACAGTGAAATGGTGTCAGAAGTTTACAGTAAAATTTCATCTCAGAGATTTACAGCTCACTTAAAATATGTGGACGAGACTTCATGCATAAATCGTAAGCTCAGAAATTAGACAGAAAGGAGCCAGAAGTTCCTCTGTTGGATGGAAATAACAGTAGCAGTTTTGCTCAATACCACAAATAAAATTACCTAATCCAGTTGAAAACGAATATCAGCATGCTCATTATTACATGCATATTCTATGCAGACAGCAAGGTCTCACAATGGTACAAGCAACGCATAGTTCCACTGAATAGAAATAATTGCAGCTGACACAGCTGCTTTAACAGCCTGTGGTGTACATACAGTCTTTGCAAATACTAAGACCTATATATTGCATCCTGATTCTCCTAAGATAAACTTTGTTTAAATATGAAAGCTTTATCTGCACAGAAGTCTTTAAGTCCTGTATGATTTTTATTACAGAAACATTCAACTAAGCAATTACATGGAACATGGTAGAGTTTTTATGAGCAAAGGCAATACCTCACAACACTTGAAAAATGAGAAGTCTAGCACAGTTCAGAGAAATGGTAAGGGGAAGGTATAGTCAGCATGTTGAAATTCATACAGGATTAGAGTCGAGAGACCTGACAGGGCAAAAGCACACCATGCAAATCTTCTAATGCCAGTAATCCAGGTCACACCCTGCACACCACTCACCAACACAGAATCCCCTAGTGCTCAGTTCAGCAAAGAGTCGGAAAGGCTGGAAAAGCACAAAGATATCAAGAGAGAGGAAAGAAAAAACAGCTCCTCCCTGGGAGGAGCACTCTCTGGGACCCCCCCCTTCCACCTAGATCTTGGTGCACTTTGGAGCAGGTATTGTAGCATTTCTCACCAGTGTTGAAATAAAACTGTGGCATTCCCACAGATAACAGGCTCTAAATGGGTAAATGGAAAGTAAACGCTCAGCTTCACTGCTAACTATAGGCATTTAAGTATATACTCTCAGAAGCCACAGAACTTGTTTTAGTGCTTTTGGTCTCTTTAAACCAAAAAAGCAAGGTTATTGTAACACTAAACATAGGAAAAAATTGATTTATTTTCTGCTTTATGATCCATCAGAGTACATCCCCTCACGTTAGTAATGTATGACATTCCCCATCAGAGGAAAAAAATGTGGTGCTTTTAACGTTAATCAGTAAATACCACAAACAGTGGTACTGAGAGGTCAAAAGATCAGCTCCGTTTGGGGACTGACACACTCAAGCCATCACTAATGCAGTTCAATGCATAACTACCAGTAGATGAGCTGATGGTCTTCAGGTCACCTTACAGACAATGCCAGAAAGTAAGAGCCAAAAAACCAACTGAGTAATCTGGTCTCAGCATGAAGAAACTAGGACTGCAGGATGCATGGTCTGTTGGGAGAACCACCAAATAGCGTCACAAGCATGATTCACTCACAAGACCCAGAATGCCGTACTTTGATTCTCTTTAAGCTGCCAGAGGGAAGGCAGGCTTTGTTGCTGTATCCATACTCTCATCTCCAACATTTATCACATATTTCACTTCTGCTTTTATTCAGTTTGAAGTGCTACAATACAATACAAAAAGATAATAGTTTCTGCAGGAACAATCAACTGATAGATATAAGTGGCAGACTGTGGCGCAAAATAATTCTGAATAGTTATATCAATTAATTAAATCAACTGCTAGTGTGGCCCTTCAAGAAACAGACGTTAATTGCAGGCAATGGAGTTTTTCAGAAAAGCTTAAGAAAATACAGTATTAACCAAACAGATGCACAGAAGAACGATGGAGGAAACTAGCCGCCTCAAAGAGAAACCACAGGCAACTTTACAGGAAAGAGTGGTGGCTGGCACCAAGGGCTGCAATAAGAGATCTTGCAAATGAATAGCTACACAACCCTGAAACCTACAGAGAAGAAGCCACGGCAACTTTTATTCTCAAGGTGGAGCCAGATATCCCCAAATGCTGGAAAAAGACTCTCATCAACCCCAGACAAGATATGAAGATATGAGACTCTCCCAGGAGAGCTCCAGCTCTCAGGTATAAAAACAAACAAACATAAAGAGACAAATGGGTGAGAACTTGCTAAGAAATCTCTGACCCAAAACTGAAGAAGAAATACAAAAAAGCCACATGAAGATAGTAGATGGTAACAAAAGGTAAATACAAAGTGACAGCACAGTATTATAATTCTAGAAGCCAACAGGCTCAAATTAAAGGCTGAGATGGAATTCCTTCTATGAAGAAAATCTCATTGTCAGACTATTTTCAACCTCTCTTCTCCATATACCAAAAAAATAAAACCTCTGAAATTACAGTCTGAACACGTAGAAAACAATGACTTGTTCTTGAGGCAAGGACTTTCAGTGAACATGAAGTTGCTTTATGACACAATGATGTGTCATACAGCTATATATCCAATGCAGTAAACAATCCTCTGAAAACATTTCAGTTCAGCTACAACTTTCAGAAGAATCAGTGCTCAGTAACACTCCACTTACACTGAACAAGCTCCAACCCCTCATCACCCCTGGGCTGAGGCACGCAAGAGCAGGGTTGGTCTCTTCTCACTGGTGACAGGACGAGGGGAAATGGCCTCCAGTTGCGCCAGGGGAGGGTTAGGTTGGATATCAGGAAAAACTTCTTTACAGAAAGGGTTGTTAAGCACTGGAATAGGCTCCCCAGGGACGTGGTTGAGTCACCATCCCTGGATGTGTTTAAAAACCATTTGGATGTGGTGCTCAGGGACATGATTTAGCGGAGGGTTGTTAGAGTTAGGGTAGGATGGTTAGGATGCGATTGGACTTGGTGATCTTTAAGGTCTTTTCCAAACTGAGCAATTCTATGATTCTATGCTGTGGGTGCTGTGGAAAGGGACCCGGGTTCTGCCACTGATCCCAGTGCCCCTCACTGGCACACAGCATGGAGAAAGGCAAGACCGACCTCAAATGCAGAAACTGGATGAGAAGAGTAATTCGGACAAGATGACATCAGCGCCTGACTTCTGTATAAAAGGAAGTCGAATCTACTCAAAGTGCTGCTTCTCTTCTGCTGAATCTTGCAAAATGTACCAGGATCTTCCAGAACTGGTTCGGAGTGCAGGAAGACAGACTTCCAGGGAGGTGGTGGAGGCACTGTCCCTGGAGGTGTTCAAGGAACATTTAGATGTGCTACTAAGGGATGTGGTTTAGTGGGGAAATATTGGAGGTAGGTGAAAGGTTGGACTGGATGATCTTGAAGGTCTTTTCCAACCTTGGTGATTCTGTGATTCTAAAAGGAGGTACAACTAGTTTGATATGCTTTTTACCATTGATGGCTGGGGACGGAAAGCCACTTTGGCTTCCCATGCAGGGCAGCTAGCTTACGCCATATCATTTCATAGCAGACAAAAGGCTGAAACACAAAAGCTGAAGCAACATGCATTGCTGAGAAGAAAAAAAGAAAAATAAACACACTTCACCTGGGATGTAATTGTGGCCTCCAATAGAGATACCTCTTTCCTCCCTGCCTCAGAAGCAGATTTTTCAGCCCTCTCTCGCTAGGAAGTCTAGCTTTAAAAACTGCTTCTGAGTATTCTGAACAATCATTCAAAAAGTAGATTGTACAGCTATAACAAGTGAGAAATGAAGGAATGTACTTGATGCATACACAATGTACAACAAACTTGCTTCTAGCCTGCACTGTTTCTGCATCTGTTTAACCTTGATTTCTGTAGGTTTGCTCAATTAAGTTGGAGATTCTGTTCACGTTTAGTACAACAAAAATGAACAATCTCTTGAGATGCAGCTGCTTGCCATCGCATGAACTTTACATAGAAACAGAGCTTAACATTTGCAGGAAAATGCGAGAAAAAGTGTGACTGAAGAGCTAAAAGATGTTACTGTGTCACACAAAAGCTTTAATCCCATCTTTAAAACTTCAGATCACTAAAAGCTCCCAGTAATCACAATGTGCAGCCAACACTTGCCCCATATTTTCCTTTGCCTTATCATCGCATCCCCATGTAAAAACCATCAGTCAGTAACTTCTCAGCCAATAATCTAAAACTTAGGCCAAAAGGGTAAGCACAAAGAAATACTGGTTGTTTTGTAAATAAATTGAGCTACGCAGATCTGATTCAGACTAAAGCAGCAGTAGCACAGTGGCTTTTACATGACACAGTGATACGTTATACAAAACACACTGTATTGACTGTATTTGACAAGGTCATTCTGACATTTGAAAGAAAAAAACTTTATGCTGTTTAACTTAGTGTTATTCCATATATGAAATGTATATGAAAATGAAATGTAGCCTGCTTGGTCATAGTAAATACACTCATGGAGACAACAGGGGTGAAAACAGGAAAGCATGTGGAAAATGTCGGATTTATATTAAGCTATAAATGAACAGTAAGTTTAGACTGAATTAATAGCTTCAGAACTACAACAACTGAACCTAACAGAAGCACACCTACTGCCCCAAAATAATAGAGCCTAAAAAGTGTTCTAAAAATAGATTTAATTACATCCTACACAAAGTAGTATCAATTTGCAACATTCATAACTCAGATGCAATAAACCAACCTTCTAGTCCTCTATAAAAGGACCTTTCCCAAGCCTAAAATCTGTATCATATCCTGTCCAACTGCACTAAAATGAATTAGTAAAACAGAAATCCTAGTTAAAAAAAAAATGCCTGATGTGTATTCGTATTTTTTCCTTTAGTAACAGAAATATACTGATAATAACGCACCTTATAACAATCATCCCTTTCCCAGAATGTTTTAAAATAGCTAAGATAAACAAAAAACAATTTTCTAAGACATTCTAAATACTGTAGGTCACAAAATTCACAAAACAGTGCAATGAAGCTTGATCAATATTTGTACTATTCATCTATAAAGCACAGATATATATCTTTTGTTACATCCATGCGCTATTCAAGACACATATTGTCTCCAGAACATTTGTTTTATCACTGTACTTCACATTTAGAAATACATCAGGCTTAAACTTGTCCTTTATTTGAAAACATGCTTTCAAAAACAACTTCTACAATATCAGCTTGCAGCTGATAACACAACTCATACTCAAGTTCATTTACCTTATCTTTGTTTTATATCACTACCAACTATTTTCATTTCTTTTTAAAAAATTATGTAATTTATATTTAACTGTATTCATTATGCACGGATACATTTCTCAAACGCATTATATATATTGAAATATACACATAGCATCACATGAAGAACACATAAGACTTTGTAGTGAAGAAAATACCTATAAGATCTCATTTTTAAAAGTCACTCTAATAATATATTAAAAACATGCAAAGAAATAGATTTTCCTACCACAGTTTCTATCTTGACCAATTTGGCTCCCACATATTCCTGTGTTCAACTGAATCAATTTCACACTTACCTCCCTGTCTCTCTGATGTGGTTTATTCATTGGTTTGATATTGCCATAGCAACTCTGAAACATGGTAACATGCTATTCAAGCAATGCTGCTCACCTCCCAGCGTATGGTGAACAGCTATAGTTGCCTGATACACATGGCTTTATATTATAATGTATATTGATTTCTGATTCCTGCTATTAGCAAACTGTTTTAAGGTTACCATTTCTAACTCTGTATCTAGCAACCATTCCTCCTGACCTTCATAGTAGTTTATCTGTAGTGGTCTTAGCTTCACTACACAAATCAGCTCCCATCTCAGATTTAAACCCAGGATATATTTTGACTCTAAATTCCAAATTTTTTAAACAAGTGAAAGAAAACCAAACAACATTACTCCCACCCCAAGAACTCAGGGCTTCTCCAGCATTTGTTACATTTTCCCTCCATGCAAACAAACACACAGATCAAAGTTCAGCCTTAAAAAGCCTTCCTTTTGAGGAGGAGGCCTGGAGACCCTCTTACCCCCAAGCCTCTCCAGAACTGCAAACAATCCAGCTGCTGCAGATTGGATAGCGCTTTGTCCCCAGACAGACATGGGGACAGCCAGGCCTGTTACAGGAGGCAGTGCTTGAAGTGGTTCCACTCCCAATACCTCCCCACCCACAGCAGGCCTTTGCAGTGCCTCCCCCATTTGTAAAAAACATCAGAAAAGAAGAGGAATATTAGTTGCAGCAAGCAAGAGGTTTTTAAGCTACAGAGTCAACCATATCAATGCTATGCAAATCAGGGCATCCCCAAGCACAGATTTGGATCACAGGAAGGAAACTAGGCAAACATCCAGGGCAATAGTACGAGTGGGAGTTGAGACTGTCTCATTCACTGAGCCTTTATCTTCACAAGTTGGCAAGCGTTTCACAACCACGCTTACTCACAGTGGAAACATCCTTATGTTTAATCAGGGTTGTACCACAGCTTGACCTAACTGGGCTTCATAAAAGCAGCTTACTTGCCCTCAGACACTGGTGGACAAGTCCAATACAACACAGAGGCCCTGCCCACACGTAACAAAGAAAAGCAGAAATGAGAACATCAGTACCACAGGACCGAACACATCTCTGATCGTAGCAACATACCGGGACACCTCCTCCTGCCTACCTAGCTGCATCACAACCATTTCAGACTACATCGTGCTTAAGCTCAAAGGTTAAATGGTGTTGTTTGCCTTAAGCTAAAACACATCCGTGACACAGTACGAGTCTCACAGCAGAAATTCAAGTTGCTGCAGCACACTAAGGTTTGTGATCTGAGATGTACCACAAAAACATCTCTGTACGACCTAGTAACAAAGGGCTCTGATTCCTTTCCCCAGCAGAACTGAAACTAGCATTTTGGTCTGGAATTTCTTTGGACAATATCAAGGAAAAGACGTAGAGGAGAGGAAAGATAGATTGAATATTAATTCTCCCACTGAATATATGTAGTCTTTTTGACAAATACAGAGCTCTGAAAAAACAGTTAAAAGAGAATTACATTCTATCTAATCTGAGAGCCTGTTTTATCTGAGTATGCACTCAATTCATAGAGACCTTTGCTGGAACTCTTACAGTAAGCACAATGCAAAGGAATCCGAGCAGTATTAAACATTGCCCACTGGTCTGGTATTTGCCATGCCCTTCACCATCTCAGCAAAAATTTGATTCTTCATGCCCCCAACACGGTCATCTGCTTTCATATAACAGACCTCAAGTTAGCCCCCATCTGGCCCCATCTGTGTGGCCACACAGCCAAGAACACTGCATGTGTATGTACATCAAGATACTCAGCATCATTCTCTCAGACAGTAATGTACACACTTCTGAGAACAAGGAATAGTACAGAAAACATACAGTTTCCACATGAATGCTTCATCTTTAAATAATTCCAGAACTATGATTCTGCAAACAAAGCAAAACTCAGCTCAACAATAACTAAATCTAGACTTCACTAGCAGCCCAGCCTAGATGCACATCGTCATGGAGAGACAATGCTGAAAAACCACCCTTGCTTCCCTTTTGCTCGCCAGGTCTCAACAACTGCACCAACAGACTAACCAAACAAAGCAAAGTCAGAATTACTTTTCTGAAAATAATAATTATTCCTTAATAAATATTATTATGAAAGTTGAAGAAGAAAAATGCAACTGAATGTGATATAATAATTTCCTTGTAGGTTTGAAATAGTCCTTCATTTCAGCAATACAGAAACACAGGCAAAAATTTCTGAGAAGTATCACAGCTGGAGTCCTGTGAACTAAGGTCTGATGTCAGCCTTTATACTCTGCTCTGGTTGCTTCTCTAGTTTCTTCATCTTTAGGATGTGCGGCCTCTGTATCATCTTTTGCAAACATTTACTCCTTGCTCCTCCTCTGCTCCCACCTCAATTTCTTAAACCCACCACTATAAGATTGCTAGAATAAAAGCCACTCATTTCAGCTATGCAGCCAAACCACACAGTCATTCAGTTGTAAGAGGACAGCCTTGCTCTTGCAAGGCACGTCACCTCTGGGAACCATCATGGGCAATGCTCAAGACCTGGCATTTTGCAGGGCCAGAAACCCATAGGTGCATCAGGTGCTTCACAGACCTTAGTACTAAGGCCTATGCAGTTACATGAGGATGGTTTGACAGTTCTGGTCTTTGTGCAGTGCACAAACCATTTTTCTTTACCTCCACCCTCCAAGCAAGGCCATAACTCACAAAGTGTTTTATATCCAGTCACAACACAGGCTGCCCATCAAACTATTCTGAATTAAAAAAAAAAAAAGTCATAACATGATTTGGGCTTTAATTGCACTTCATTATTTAGACCAAATGAGAGGAATGATAATTCTGATTTTACATTGTTTCCAAACTCAATACATAACTTCTTTAAAAATGCACCCATTGCTGCCTTTATATTCTCCCGGTAGAGGCACATACAAACGCGATTTTGACTTGCTGACTCTCAGGTGTTTAATCTGCAAATATACCTTGAATTTGTAAAACATATAGGATGAAAAGCCCTCGCATCTTGAGCATCCCCCTTACCTTTTTATTCCTTTCAAATCAGAAGGCATCATTGCAACAACAGAAAATTATCTTGATAAGATGGGTGATTCAAACAGACAAAATGGGTTGCCAGCAAATAAATTGATGTCAATATAAGCAATCATCGGGTCACATCAGGAAAGCTACGCAAAAAGAAAATGAAGGGCCTGCAAGTCAGGCCCTACCTAGCAAAACAATTGGTGATATTTTTATTTGTATTTAGAGATCTCTATTAAACTTGCTATTTTAAGCTTGAAATTTATTGCTATGATACAGTGTTATTTTGACTGATTGCGCCTTTCTCTCTCCTTCCAGATAAACCAGTACAGACATACAATCATCTCCAATGGCTAACACGTACTTAAGATATCATCAGAAATTATGAATATTGCATAAAATGATCTTGTTAACACCTAATAACTATGTGGTGTTGTTGATGTTGGTTGATGGTGGTTTTTTTGTTTGTTTGAAGTGCAGTCTGCTATGGCAAACCTAAACGAGAGGGGAAAAAAAGATTTCTTTACAGAAGATGCATTCCAATTTCCATCACAAGCATTAGGTAGAAGCTTAACAGAAGCTTAATTCAGCAAAATGCTAACAACTTCTGCAAGGCATTTAGAACCCTTAGCTCGTAAGATTAGGAAAGTCCACATTCTTAGTTTTAATGCTTCATTACACAAACGTGATCTACTAACATTTAGCCAGTTAAACGATATTAAAGAACAGCTTGTGTGGGACAGTCAAAATAGTGAAGTATTTGTGTAGCTTTACTCATATGGGCATCCTTCCTTTCCAGCTCAAGCCCTTCAAAAATTTGCTTTCCCTTATTTGTGTAAGCTGACAGAAGATTAGTGGCAGAAGAAAAGCAAATGCTGCGTGGTTTTGCTGCAGGACACTCCTGGTGGTAATGTCCATGTTTGGCAATTCTCAACATTAAATAGGACATTTAATCAGTATCTATAGACAGAATGTACTAAAGTACTACTTGCATCAATTTGCAAAAACAAACAAACAAACAACACCACTACATCTTATAGCCCTTCTCATTTCGAGTCATTGATCTTCTCTGAACACTACCATCAAAAATGAAATTTCACTTTGGAGTATCTAACCAACACAGACAAGAATAGAATTCAACTTCACAAACAAACATAGCCCATAAACAAGACCCTACTGACTCATACTCCTCATTTGAAAGTAGCTGTAACAGCACTGAAAACGGATACTCTTTGCTGCTACTTTAGGGAGATGAGCACCTTACTACATTGTATTTGCTAACCCCACTTGCTTAGCCTTTGTAGCGACGGTTTAAAAAGGGAGCAGCCAAAGCCCCACACCGTGTTCAGTTTTGGGTGCCTCAATACAGAAAGGACATTGAGGTGCTGGAGCAGGTCCAAAGAAGGGCAACAAGGCTGGTGAAGGGCTTGGAGAATATGCCCTAAGAGGAGAGACTGAAGGAAGTGGGGCTGGGGAAAAGGAGGCTGAGAGGAGACCTTATTGCTCTCTTCAAATACCTGAAAGGTGCTTACAGCAAGAGCGGGGTTGGTTTCTTCTCACTGGTGACAGGACAAGGGGAAATGGCCTCAAGTGGCACCAGGGTAAATTTAGGTTGGATAACAGGAAACACTTCTTTACAGAAAGAGTTGTTAAGCACTGGAATAGGCTCCCCAGGAAGGTGGTTGAGTCACCATCCCTGAATGTGTTTAAGAACCATTTGGATGTGGTGCTCAGGGACACGATTTAGTGGAGGGTTGTTAGGGTAGCGTAAGGTTAATAGGTATGCAGACGTTTTAAAGGATTAAATGATAAGTATACAGAGAAGTTAGGCTTATAGTAAGATTATCACGTTGGAAAAGATAATCAGAGATAAATAAATACTCACCGGTGTTGTAGGCTCGCAGAAAACTCCACAAGGAGCTATCTCCAGACAGAGATCCTTCCTTAATTGCAGTCAGCCCTTAATTGGGGTCTAGGAGAGGTAGAGCCAGGCTCCACCCCTTCCGGTCACACAGCTGAATTGCCTTCACCTGTGCTCCCGGAGCTGACTCAGTGCTCGCCTCAGGTGGTCAATCAGAGGCTGTGATTCAACAGTTCCCATACAGGTAGTATGGTTAGGTTGAGGTTGGACTTGGTGATCTTTAAAGTCTTTTCTAACCTGAGCAATTCTATGACTCTATAATTCTAAGAAAAACCACATGGCCTCAGAAGCAACTGATAAATGCGCAAGAGTAGCTGAGGGATTGAAGAGACTGACAGGAGTCTGGAGCAAATTATATCGGCTTAATTCCCAACACAGAAGTTATTATCCTCTCTGCAGAAGAAAAGCTACAGACCTATTAATGAAAGGAGAGGCACTCAGCAGTCATAGTAACTGTTCTGCACACTGCTTGAGCAAGATGTCAATAAATACCAGATCTTAATGACTGGCTCCTACTATTGTATGATATGAATTCTTTTCTAACAGAGAAAAAAGAACATAAGCAACAGGACACTCGTGGATGCACTGGCTTTGTTATGGGAAACACCTCTGGTTTTGACAGAGGATTTTTTTTTTTTTTTTTTTACACCAATGTTTTGTGAATGCATTGCAACACATGAGCACTGTTTGACTTCCATCCTACATCGTTCATTATTTTAAATATACAGCATTCTGGTTTCTATACAGCACGAAGATCCAAACACTTAAGTCTGAAAGAGTTACTGGGTCTGATCCTTTGCACTTAACACAGCTTTAAGCATCTTACTGCAGTGTGGTTTAACCCAGCAGCAGCTCAGCGTGAAGCAGACATTCACTCGCTGCCCTCAAAGCCAGCAGAACAAGGAGAAAGCCCAGCCTCAGCTGCCTCACCATCATGGTGCTGTCTTTGTAACAGATCATCACCAACGGAAAAAACCTTTTGGGGAACCATACATTCAAGCTCTCCTACAGAAAGCGCCCCTGAAATGCTGCTAAACCTGAAGGCAGGGCCATCAAAAGCTGCAAGATCTAGTATTCTACCAAAAAAGGCAATCTTTGCCATTAATAAAGCACCAGGTCTTAAGCTATAAACACGCACTGCTTCTCATAAGAGAAAAGACCTGGGATAAAGCTAGGGGCACTCCCTTCTTCACCTCATCTACAGAAAAAAATACCAGACCTTGATTTCTGATCTGGCCATTATGTGGTAACCAACAGACATCACAATTTTGCTACACTGCTTGCTTAATTTCATTTTTCTGAAAGAAAAAAAGAACTTGTCTCACATGAGCTGGATGCAGTTCCACCATCATCCACTTCAATGAAAATAATTTCTGATCAAATATGATGAAAGAAAAAAAAAGTAAGAAAAAAAAAGTTCTGTCCCTTCTTCCTATCAGGTATTTCCCTTCATATTGATTATTTCTCCATTTCTGTGAGTTGGGAGGTTTGGGTTGTTTTGTTTTTTTCCCCTCAAGTTGTCAAGCTATCCATAAGATTTTGCAGCAGTAGGTTACCAAGGCAACTCAAACAGAACATCGTTATCTAGATCTCATTACTAAAAAATGTAATTTTGGGTGAATAAATTACCTTGCTCTTTCAAGAAATCTTGTAAAAGTGATGTTGTAAATCACCTTCTTTTAAGTTTTTAAAGACCAGGCTAGTCCAAACATACAGTTCTACTGTGGGTGGAGGAATTGGAAGAAACAGTTCCATCAATGTCTTCCTGATTTCCCTCATTTTACCTGTATATAAATGTCTGTTTTCAGGCCTGCCTTCCTCATGACAAGAAAGGGAAAAATCAGGAGCTTAGAGACAATGTCAGCAGACCCCCAAGCATATAACAAAAGTTGAACTCAGATCTCTGAAGACAGTGGGAAAGCAACCCCTATTTTTACTGTCCAAACACTGGATCAGCAGCACAATGACCACACTGGAACAAATCCTGACAGATCACATTTGGTCTGGTTACACAGCCACCGAGTTCATGCAAACTCAGGACAGACCTGTCCACATTAGAATCATATGAAGCTTCCCAGCGCTGGGATTCCCAAGCTTCCCAGTCTGTTCCTTCTTACTTTGTTACTGTTCCTCCTCCTCTCTGGTCTGGTCCTGCTCCCCTGTGTGTCATCGACTTACCTGAAGAGAAGGCTTTAAGCCCAGTGCTCACACCTTTTTTTTAAGCACTACACAGCTGAAGATTTATCTTGCCGAAGTGTCCAATATGTGGAAAGACAGCCTGGCCAGGCCAGAGAGAGGAAATCTACAGGCAACATAAAAACTTCTGACATTTGCTTAGTCTGGTCGCACATATTATAAACTCAAGATTCAGGGAGGGATTCTGCAGGCAAGCACTATGCTCTGTTTGCAATGTGTATCATACTGTAGTGTGGCCCAGCCACATAATGATTCCTCATACCAAAGGGCCTGAAACACCAGTTTAAGTTTTCTAAAAGGGCTCAACAGAAGGAACCAGCTAGGACCAGGCTACTAAAGTAAGATGAGCAAAATGTTCTGCTAGGTGCTTGACTTTATGGTAGAACTGGTGAAAGAGCTGTATGCACACACTACAACAGCAAGGACTGCTTCCTTTGAAGAAGAAAAAGTGTGCAGAAAACAGACTATCAAAGGAAATGGTGTCCTCAAGAGAGGAGTAATTGTGAAGCTTGTAGACCCTTTCTATTTCCTAGGTGCCAGCTGAAAGGCTCCAGAGGCAAAGTAGGAAGCATGCCACTATGAGCACAGAGTTATTACTCAAAAATAACAGAATAAAATCAGATCTAGATTCTGCAAGAGGTCAGTCATATTTAAAAGCAGACATCAAGTGCAGACCTAGAGCAGTAATGCAGCAATGAAGAATGGGGATAATGGTCATTTTCAAGGGTGGAAGGGGAAACGGGAAGGGAGAAAGGGTTTTCCTTTCTAGTTGGCAGGGACCTTTAAAGGCCATGTGTTAAACATGGCAAGGAGGTAGGTTAGAGGTGAATTATGTCAGGAAATAGAGCTGCCTCACCTTGTTGCCTCCCCACTTTGTAATATGCATTGTGAGGAACAATGCTGAACATCACCATCGTGTCCTAGAAGGCTACTTAACACTGAGGGCAGTTCTTCACCCTTACAGGACTTACACATTGTAATTAAAAAATAATTGCATTAATGAGGCAAAGCTTTATAAAATATGTACTGCAGTTTAATGAACCAGGACTATATATTACATTTCTTGTGAGGGTTTGTCCTATCTACTCCTTTTGCCAGTTCTGACTTCATTCACCTTTATGCACTGCTGGAGTGAATGAGAATATGAATTCTTCCCACCTTTCTGATTTTCAAATTTTCTTTATGGAAAACCTGCTTAAAACTTATTTCCCCACTCCTCCCTCTCACCTTAAATTTCAGAAGGAAGAGCAGAACATGAAAAGTCCAGGAAGCTAAAAACAGGCTTCTTGGAGTAGAAAAAACAATGCAGATATAACCATAGGCATTAAATGAATTCATTAAGAAAATGGCATGCTGCTGCCATACTCTTCAATCTGAATATATAGAGATGCTTAATTAAGCAAATAAGAGTCTCTGCTCAGCAACTGCTGCTGCCAAGCTGATGTGCTGATCTTAGGGTGGCTTGCCAAACTTACGGGTTCAGGTTTTCTACATTTATTCCATTCACTATCCCTGCGTACCCATGAGAACGCATATCTCTGGCCCTGCAAATCCTGTGGGAGGATTTTCGCTAGGGACTGAAACAGTCAGATACGCACACATGATCTGACACGGAGCTGATGGCGACTGCTACTGATGCTAACGCTGGCTGGTGTTACCTAAACAACCCAACATAGAGCCTTCTTTACACAAATGCTAACACTGAGGCAGCACAAATTTGAAAACTAATCCACAGCATAATCTCTCATATTTCTGCACTGTCCCCTGTGCTGTCCTTGAATCTTTCTTGCTGCTGTTCAGTTAGCAAGCATTAAAAAGAATTTAACAGTTTCAGACTTATGGCCTTTGTAGCCTTTTCACACCAGCTTGTTGACACAGTTACCCAGCAGGACAACTGAGTAAGTATACTGTGGTTTGGGGTTTTCTTTGTTAAACTACAATCGAAAATGGTGAGGTTAGCTATCAGAAGATCACAAATGTGAGTAGGTGAAGCTTTCATCATAGGAAGACTTTAAAATCACATTAATGTCTAGTTAAATCTTCATCCAGCAGAAATCCATTCAGCTGGACCTGCATCTCAGATAGTCCCAATCTGCACTGACAAGGAGCAATGCAAGGATCTAAGTTCAGGCTCCAGCTTATCTTGGGGATCTCTTAGTAGCTACGGTGGTTTCCCTTGATCCATTTTTCCAAAGCAGCACATGCAGTTGCTTATAACCATATTTGCAGTTTGCTTCACTGACCTTCTGGTCCTGGATTTGGGCATTTGAAGTTCACAGCCTCCATGCCATTAGATAAATACTGTCTGAAATAGGAAGAAATACGAAGGGCTGACTTTTTCCTTGAAGCACGGAGATAAACTGTAGAAATTCTTCGTGTCTTCCAGCCCTATTTCTCTATTATTCTGTATTTGAGAGACTGGGAAAGGAAAGCTAGGACTGTTTTCTCACATTTCTCCTCAGTAATCCATCCTAGAAGGAAGTAAACATTCAGCCAACAAAACACTGTCTTTCACAGCACACACCCTTACCAGCAGATATGCCAAATCACGAGCTTGTGTTCTCCCTCCTGAGACCAGGAGCACACAACCACATACACACAAGCAGAGCTATGCAGGTGTAAGTACAAGAAAAGGCCTGACAGCAGCCTTTCCATATCTGGAAAAGGGAAGCTACAGGAAAGAAAGGGGCAGACTCTTTAGCAGGGTCTGTTGTGATAAAACAAGGGGAAATGGTTTCAAACTAAATGAGGGAAGATTTAGGTTAAAAATAAGGAAAAATAAAGAAAAAGTCTTTTACAGTGAGTGTGGTGAGGCACTGGAACAGGTTGCCCAGAGATGTGATTGATGCCCCGACCCTGGAGACTTTCAAGGCCAGGATGGATTAGGCCCTGGGCAGCTTGATCTAGCTGTGGTGTCCCTGTTCATTGCAGGGGAGCTGGACTAGTTGGAAGGGACCTTTAAAGGCCATCTCTAAGGATTCTATGATTCTAATGACCACTAACATTGCATTACTGGATGTGGCACTTTGTTCTGGGACAGATTTATTTTTGATTGAGTCTGCATCAGAGCATGCCACATTTTCATAAGAGAACACGTTGCTGTAGCTTCACCCATTGCAGTTTGCCTGCCAGTCAGGCAGGAGGCACACACAAGGCAGCACACTGTGCTTTAAAGATTTCTTACCCCTTACCAGGCTAGGCTCCATAAAATATTTATAGACTATTTTGGGTGGCATTTCACTGCAAATACCATATGGTTAGTGAACTATTCAATGCTCAAAATGACAATAAAGAGATTACATTTGAACGCACTGTGTAGCGAATAGCCCATTATCTCCTAAAATAAGCACAGCCTGCTTGTTCCTTCAGCCTGGTTCTGCAGCGCTAAGCACCTCTACATAATGCGGGGATGCAGGTGGGTCAAACATCTACTCCCAGGTAATATTCCACTTCCATTCACAGTACTCATGCAAACACTTTCCTTCACACCAAGAGGAGAACAGAGCCTGAAGAGCATGAGTTCTTTAATACAGTGCATACTGAAAGAGTGAGGGAAGCAAGGCAGCTACAGATCCCCTACCCAGGCACTGTACAGTTCTTAGCTATAGGCGTAACCATATGATGAAGTGGCACTTAAAAACAGAAAATTCCTAGTAGTAAACAAAGGAAACAAATACAAAGAGTGTCTGGACCTCCAGAATAATCTAATTCATTCTGAAAGGAGACAGCCACCATTATGGGAAAATCCTCTTAAATAATTTTTACTCGTATACAATCACAAATTAGCAGGGAAACTTGAGACAGATGTATAGGTTCAGCACATGCTGTAACTCATCTCTACTGCACCATCATACATTCCTTCTCGCATATGTGGTCATGCGAAGCAAGACAGCCATGTTGTACATAAGATTAGCTTTGCGGGGAAAGACATGCAGTGCAGACAGACACAGGAGGATAGAAGAAAGTGCCAACTAAAAGACGTAAAGTCTGTTCAGCTATCTTCCTTGCAGAGGAAATAGTCCACCATATTGAGCTCCTACTATGGGTAGCCAATCCAGAGAAAAGGATGATCTTTTAGGAGCTACTACAATATTTAGGATCCTAAAGCAGCTCATTGGATCAGCTATGCAGGGGTAAACCAGTTAGGATAATCCCAGCTATATCCAACAATGAACTGTGGCCAAATAAGAGGGCTATAAGTTTGCTTCAACAGAAGCTGGCCAGGCACCAACTTCACGCTACAGCTCCAGCACAAGGAGGACAAGCACTCTTCCAGACCATTCTATTTTTCCTTTGTGTCACTTGACTAGAAATACTGCAACCTATTCAGATTTGAAGGTTGTTTTACTTGATTGTTTGTTTTGCCTACACTTTAACTATTAAACCTATCTTGGGTTCTTCGTTATATCTCTTCGTGCATCCATTTTTTGTCCACCGCACTCACAGCTCTACATTTAAAGAAGTTTACTTTACATAGAGAAGATCTGTATATTTTTCTTCTTGTTTCCCTTCACGCTTTCTGCCTGTTCAGAGCTTAAAGACAGCACCTTTTGCATTAAATCATGACCAGGCCCATTAACACTAGGAAACCATCCCCATTAAAGCAGCAATATATTGATATGCAAACGCTCCACTCCCAGAAGCTTTTTTCCAACACTTCATTACCATTTTTCACTGCCAAACCATTATATCCTCCCAAAGCAGGTTTTCATTGTTCAATTTCCTCACTCTACCATTACTAACACAACAAAAGGAGGGGCAATTGCAGATAAATCAACCAAACTTCCCATTGGGCTCCCTTCTGTACCATTGCCATCTGTGCCCGCCACCACGTGTGCATCGCCACAATAACACACAGGTTGTTCATGATGGCTTTGTGGCTGTCCCAGCCCAGTACCTCCACTGTCTGCCTTCAGACGCACATACACAAGGGAGAGATTTCTTCCAAATAAGCTGAAGGTGCACAGCTGATGCCCTTCTCCTCGCTGCTCATCACCTGGTCTTTACCATGCGATTTACAAATTACAGATTGCAAGACCTGAGAGGCAACGTGTCATGTTTTCAACAGTCTGCTTACTCCCAAAAATATTCCCCTAACATAAAATAATCAGATTAAACCATCTCTTTGGCAAAGAATAATATTTCCAAAGAAATAAATAAGCAGGAAGCTTAAATCACAAACAAGGTTAGGAATATGTGATCGTTTCCTCTGACTAAATTAACGCTGCCGAAGGACAGAATGAAATATTGATCTATGTGTCTGAATTAGCTTTCTGAGCTCTGCAATCACCTTTTCATAGCTGTGAACACAGCGCAGCAAAAAAAACTGATCATCACTCATTTCACAAACTGAGCCACATGATCGTTAATGGTTGAGTTGTTAATTAAAAACTGTAGCAGAATCCCAGATTACTCCCATCTTTATAAGAACACCATTAATAAACCTGTTTTTCAATTTAGGAAACATCATCTCTGCGTACAGTAGGCATTGTAATATTCCTACAGTACTTCATTCATTACCTTGACAGGTTGCATCACTTAGGCCATCCACGGGAATACATTTCAGCAGCTTACAAATGCTATCTGTGTTTCCATACAGAAACCTCACATGCACAGTGTCTGCTTTAAATCTTACATCACCATTTTCGTAAACCAGTGGGCACAACAACAAGCCCACGAACAACACACAGTAGGTTTTCTAATTTAATATTTGGTGCCGAGCAAAATGACTGTTTGGCTGAAGAAGTCTCATCTCACTATTTTCCTTTTCTTTTTTTCCAGTCAGATTGCAGTGCCCATAAAGTGAAAGAAACACTCCTCCACAAACGTTCAACCAGAAAACAAATCAGGGTTCAGTACAGTTGTGTCCTCAATCCTCCTATAGTCTGTAATATGATATGAACATAACCATCTACAACAAAGTGCAATAGCTGTTGTACCATCTGATTTGCAATGCATCAGCAACATTGGCCTGATCTAGCCCTATCTTCTCTCAAGTATGGTATCCAAGGCGATTTTCTTTCAAAACACAGACAGCAAGAGCCACTGGGAAGAATAGTCTCCTCAGAGAAGCCCCAGAAAACTGGTAAACAAGAGGGGATTCCTTTTGAAAGTTTCTGTATCTAGTAATCAATTTGACCAGCACTCATATTGGTTTTGATAAGTATTTCATTTTTACTAATGAAGCACTTGAAACTTAGGGTAAAACAAGTTCTTTTTTACTTCCTCAGTTTTGACGGAGGAGGAGGGGACAACTTAGAATTTCTCCTCAGTCAAATGCATAACAAAAAAACTGATTCTATGTACGGCATTGCTATGAAGAAATTATACATTCTTTTAAGAGTTGCTGCACAAGGAATAAGTTAATATCCAGAGGAAAATGGAATTAATACTACTTCAGATGGGCAACGCACTTGTGTCAGGTTCTCCAGTCATTGGTTGTAAGACAGTCACAAAACTTTAGAAGAATACAGGCTTAAGAAAGTGTCTTTAAAATACAACAATTCCCTTTGTATCTCCTTGATCTCATGCAACGGGGGGGAGCTATACCTGAGCAAGGATAAATTCAGTGTTAGATAAACTGACATCAGATCACTAAATCATAGGTATTTTTCCCTCCATTTGACACGGATATGAGGTGTAGCGAAGAATTTCATGAAGAAATGGTCAGAAATGCTAAGTATCATTTAAACTTACTCTGCTGGAAGTTTAGGTTGGATAGCAGGAAAAAAATCCTTCAGAAAGGGTTGTTAAGCACTGGAATAGGCTCCCCAGGGAGGTGGTGTAGTCACCATCCCTGGATGTGTTTAAAAACCATTTGGATGTGGTGCTCGGGGACATGATTTAGCAGAGGGTTGTTAGAGCTAGGGTAGTATGGTTTGGTTGTGGTTGGACTTGGTGATCTTTAAGGTCTTTTCCAACCTGAGCAATTCTATGATTCATATACTATATACATATGTATACATACATATGTATACACACACACCATCCTTCATAATTAAAAAATATATTAACTCAGAGACAGAAACTACAAACGTACGATGAATGAACGACCAGTACACCAAAATGCTGAGGTAGCAATACTGCTAAAACATGAGGGCTGCTCCAAAAGTGACGCCTCCCATTTTATTATGTTAACCCACGAATCGGAGACAGTTGTTGGTGGTATAGTAGTAGACACTGAACTTCCCTGCAAATATCCCATTACAGGTAGTAGCAGAGGGGTGGTCTGACAGAATGGCACCTGATACAGGAGTGCAGATTAAGCAGAGGTGTGTCACTGAATTCCTTCATGCCAGAAAAAAAAATGGCACCCACTGACATTCATCAACACTTGCTGAGTGTTTATGAAGACCAAATAGTGGATGTGAGCACAGCGAGGCGGTGGGTGGTGCATTTCAGCAGTGGGGACAGCAGGTCGCCTCCACTGGTGTGGACTTCTACAAGCACGACTCTTGTTCATTGTTAGTGAAAACACACAGCTAATGGTGGTGACTATGTTGAAAAACAGAGCAAATTCTCAGCTACAAAACACTATCAAATAATGTTATTATGCTCTCTGCACGTGTTACTGTTTCCATGAAAATAAATAGGAGGCATTACTTTCAGAGCAAACTATGCATAGGCTGAGATTCAATCCTGCCTTCGCTAGATAGAGTCAGCAGTGGAAGTGTAAATATTAGCCAGAAAGACTATTTTAATCAGCCTCCAACTATGAATTGCTAATAATTGTGAATAATAAATGAATTCAGATTCTGGAGTATACAATCTATACAAACACACAGAAGACTGATGGATGGTTGCTAAAAGGCCTGTTTATTTCCTGTCTCTGAAACATTTTTTTTAATCCACTATTGCAAATCCTTAAAGAAAACTTCACTATTTCCTATACAGAAAAGGAAGATTTAGGAAATAGTGACTTAGAGAGGAGAACCAACTGAAGAACAGAATCGTAGAATTGCTCAGGTTGGAAAAGACCTCAAAGATCATCGAGTCCAACCACAACCTAACCATACTACCCTAACTCTAACAACCCTCCGCTAATACTTCTCATTCCCCAAAGACATACGACCGAAGTCCTGTCTTTAAGAACTTCTGTCTTTATGCTACATGCATACAATGCAGCTCTTTCTGCCAGTAAAACAGTCTTTATTGAACCCACTTTTAAACTAAACATAAGCTTTGGAAGTCTACAGGCAAGAAAATACACAAATTTAGTGTATTTCTACAGAGCTTCTGATTATACGTATTAGAGAAAAAATGAAAATCTACAGAAATAGTACTACAGTAAACAGACTTCTGAGATCATGCCTTTGCTTCTAGAAATTGGTACAATGGCATTTACACTGGAGCTAAATCAAATTACAGAAGGAACAGTGTACTTCACTGTAATTTTGCTGACACGAATAGTATTTATCTTGCATCCAACGTGAGAATGAATGGCTTAATCCCATCACGAAGGGAATCCTGTCCAATTTTAAGTGCTGGCCAGAAAGCCTGGAAGAAACGGAGAGAGCTGTCACTAGGAGCCAAAACCAAATAGATTTGAAAGAGAGTTGTATCTGTTCTGTTTGTAATTGCTCAAATGAATTTTGTCGATTCTTCTAGCTTTGGCAGCACAAGGTCTCAGTAGAGCAGCAGTCTGAGTAGAGATATGAGATAGTGCAGGGTGATTGTTGTGTACGCTATTGGGGAAATAATGGACCAGGGAAAGATTTGGCTATTAGAATATTAATGTCTGCATTGTGGAATACTAATACCTGCATGAAAAGGAATAAACTTTACCTCAGTTGCAAAGGTATTGCCACAGAATTTAATTCTGCAGTTCATTCTATTTTTAATGGATTTTGCTTGCTATTTTCTATCGCATAGTAGGTTATAAAACAGTTCACATGGTCGTTTTGCAAAAAATTAACAGCATTTACTATGTTTCAGTGCTTGCAATTAAACAGGGAATATTTCCACACCACTACAATATATGCTATTAAATGATATACTGAAGTCTTCTTTGTGCTTAGAGAGGAGAATAACAAGGATACTGAAGACAAGGGAAAGTCTTTGCTTCTTTTGAATTACTTTAACTATACAATTTTCTTTGTTAAGGAGATTCTGAATAAATTATACCAGTTAATGTGTTTTTCAGAAGGATTCAATATTAGATATTCACAGACAACATAATAGAGTAAATCAAGATCAACACAATGTCCCTCAGAGGATTAATAATTAAGTCTTAGCTGCAATATGCACAAAAATAGCAGACTGCAGAAAAAAATTCTGACTGCATAGCTGAGGCTCCCATTTGCTTTGAAACCGTTAGAGAAAATGCCTCAAAAGGCAGACTGCAACTAGGTGGAGTGGGTCCAGAGGAGGGCCACAAAGATGATCAGAGGGCTGTAGCACCTCACCTATGAAGACAGGCTGAGGGAGCTGGGCTTGTTCAGCCTGGAGAAGAGAAGGCTGCAGGGTGACCTAATTGCAGCCTTTCAGTACTTAAAGGAGCCTATAAACAGGACGGGAGTCAACTCTTTGAAAGGGTAGATAACAGGAGGACAAGGGGAAATGGTTTGAGATTGAGGGAGGGCAGATTTAGGTTGGATGTCAGGGGGAAGTTCTTTACTATGAGAGTGGTAAGGTGCTGGAACAGGCTGCCCAGAGACGTTGTGGATGCCCCGTGCCTGGAGGCGCTCAAGGCCAGGGTGGATGGGGCCCTGGGCAGCCTGGTCTGGTATTAAATGGGGGAGGCTGGTGGCCCTGCCTGTGGCAGGGGGGTTGGAGATTCATGATACTTGAGATCCCTTCCAACCCAAGCCATTCTATGATTCTATGACTGCATCAAGAAAAATGCATCTTGTTTTCCAAAATAATGTTTTAATGCTGTACAGTAATGTCACACAAAATTGATACGTACATAACAAATCAAAAGGATAAAGATGCATTAAACATCTGTGGAGATACAAGAGTACTGCAGTTTGACTAGCTGTGATGCTATAGAAGACAGATGCTACTTCACCTATATAGAGTGCAACTAGGAAGGAAGATTCAGGATCTCCATTGCAACTTATGTTGCCAATCCATATATTTTTCTCCTCAAGAAATAAAATTTTTATCACAAAATTATATTTTTATATCTATTTAGTCTTGCTGTTCTCCAAGTACTTAAAATAATTTTATTCCTTTTTGAATTAAGCATGATCACAAACTGGTAGAATTAATACTTTAAACTCTTGGACTTTCATTTTAATGACTGCATATTAGCATGGGCTCAGTGCTTCTAATACTGTCTGAAAAGGAGTAAAGGAAAAATCCGTATTCATTTCAGTTCAGTATTTTCTTAAATACCGTAGACTGTGAACCTTAAGACATAATAGACATTCTTAATCTGAAAGTTCATTTGTAGACTGTGGGATTTTATATTTATGTCTTGGTAGTCCATATATTATTGTGTAGATTATAGTGACAGGTTGACTTTGGCTAGCTGGCAGATGCCCACCCAGTTGCTCCATCACTCCCACTCAACAGAGCATGGAGGGAGAATAAGGTGGAAAAAGTCACAAGTCCAGATACAAAATGACCTGTTACCATCACTAGCAAAACAGACTTGACTTAGGGAAATGTAATTTAATTCATGGCCAATTTAGATGGAGCAGGATAGTGAGAAACAAAGACAAATCCAAAACACCTTTCTCTCAGCTCTCCATTCTTCCTAGGCCCAGCATCACTCCCCTTCCGTCACACTACTTCTACTTCCCCTGCTGCTCTCCAAGCAGAGCAGGGGGATGGGGAACTGGCTTAACAGTTCCCCTCTGCTGCTCCTTCCTGCTCGCACCATGTCCTGCACTGGGGCTACCAAAGCTGATTGAAACTCACTTGTCAGACCCCAGCCTCATCTCACAAATGCCACCCACACAGCCCATCTGCTACCAAACCTTACCACCTATGTCCAATGTAATTATTTGCTGACATATAGGTTGTTTCAATATAACATACCAGAGTATTCAACTCCTCAGTCTCCCACAGTAAGAGTGAACTGTGGCTGCTTGTCTCTAAGAAAAAAGATAAATTAAGTTCTTCCATGGAGAACCTCCAAGGAAATTCCCAGTGTGACTGTGGACAGGTTTTTCCAGGTGCAAGAAAATCCCCAAAATTTTAAAGATGACAAAGAGTTCCACAAGCTTTGATGTTAGCAGAGTGCATTCTAAGGCAACCTAGCTCTGCACCATGCCTGAACATAGTACAGAATTGAATAGTTCAGCTGGAAGGGACTTTCAAAGATCATTGAGCCCAACTGCCCGACCACTTCAGGGCTAACCAGAATTTCCAGCATGTTACTGAGGGTGTTGTCTAAATGTCTCTTGAACAACAACAAGCACAGGGCATCAGCTACATCTGCAGGAAGCCTGTTCCACTGATTGACCACCCTCCTGGCGAAGAAATGTTTCTCAGTGCCCAGTCTGATCCTGCCCTGGTGCAGCTTTGTGGCATGTCCATGTGTCCTGCCATCAGTTCCCAAAAGCAGAGCAGAGCCCAGCACTTCCCTCTGCTTCCCCTCCTCAGAGAGCAATGAGGTCATGCCTTGGCCTCCTCTTCTTCAGACTGTGTCCTCAGCCTCTCCTCACAGGCCATGCCTCCCAGCCCTTTTATGCCTATACTCAGATCAGAATAAAGACCTTGAAGAAGCATTTTTATTTATATAGTAAACAAAATGCATATGAAATATAAAAATAGATTAACATATTCATTGTGGAGCTCTAAATTTGATACATAAATTCATTAGGGAAGCAATAAACGTGCTGTATAAATTACTTTGTGGTTATCCTCATTAAGTGCTACTTAATGAGTTAATAAGCTTGAAAAGCAATGACAAATTGCTAAAGTACATGTACAGGATTTTTCTTTTTTTTAATAAAAAGCATCACATTAACAGAATGCTGCAACTCTGGACACAAACTAATAAATTTTATGACAGCTGGTCATTTAATCTTACAAAATTCACTAACAAGTACATTTCCATACAGAGTTTGAACTTGGTAAACTCTGCACTTTCAAGAAGAGATTCTTGCTGAAGTTTAAAAACCACCTACTACAAAAAGAAAAACTTATTTGTATCACAGGATGACTTCCATGTCAGGTTCTGCTACATCAAAATGATACATACACACATACACAGGTCACTCTGAAAGTAATGCCTTCTATCTGCTTCCACGGAAACCACAATCGCTACAAAGAGCGCAGTACCACTATCTGATAGAGCACATTCTCAGCTACAAAACACTATTTTTGAACAGTTTCCACCATTAGCTTTGCATTTTCACCAGCAATGAACAAGAGCCTGCATGCCGCGCTCATAGAAACCTGCACCAGTGGAGGTGATCCACTGTTGCTGTCACTGCTGCTGAAATGCACCACCCTCCACCTCACTGTGCTCACATCCACTGTTTGGTCTCCATAAATGCTCAGCAAGAGTCAATGCATGTCAGTGGGTGCCATTTTTTTCTGCATGGAGGAATTCAACAATACACCTTTGCTTCATACTCACTTCCATGTCAGACACTGTTCTGTCAGGCTGCCCCTGTGCTGCCATCTGTCATACAACAACAAAATATAACTGAATCGTGGCAGGGAGGTTCAGCCTCTACTGCCATACCACCAACATCCACCTCTGACATTGTGAGCCAACATCATAACATGGGAGGCATTACTTTCAGAGCAGCCTTTGTAGATATGCATAGACAGACACACAAAACTATATAGCAATGCTTGATAATTACAAACAAGCTTTTGTGGCTTTAATGTCTGAGGATGACAAACACACAGTCACAATGTCAGGGTTAGGAATTGGGAAGTTACATTCTAGGGCCTAAGCAGCACTGGGGGGAAGGCACACCCAGCCAATAAATACTTTAATTTTTGTGATGGAGTATAAGCATCCCAGAATTGATTGAGCTCTATTATTAGCATGCTATGGGAGACTGAAATGGTGGCCCTGTTTGTCACGTCACAGGTATAGGCTGCTCATGCTTTCATCTTGTAGAGCACAAAGGCTGAAAGAGGTGTTGGTCTATGTTACAATTTAAACACAGAAAAACCCACATAAATATGTTTTTCACTTTCTCTCTTTCCATGCCATAACGTACATATGAGAGAGGATGGCGTGCTGCATCCCACAGCACATTAATCACATTGATATTACAAATACCTTTACTCTAAAGTAAAATATAGCCCTAACATCTTAAATACCAGCCACATCAGTGCATTAACTAAGCACAGTTCAGTGAATGCATCAATATGCAGTTCTCTCACCTTGCCAGGACACACACAATTTGCAGTGAAACTACCAGCGTAACCTTGAATGAAATATTTAAGGCAGTCTTTGACTATTTCATGCTCAACCAATTCCTTAGAAAAGCTCAGGATATTAATCCAGATTTCCACACCCCTTAAGCTGACTTTGTTAACTCCTTAAAACTAACTTACACCAATAAAATATAACTTTCCTTTGCAGGAACATATAAAAAAAATGGAAGTAGTTTCCAGCATCCTCCAGCATGACCAGTAAGATCTCTATATGAGCTAACAGCATGAGAACTCTTTTTAAATAAAATTCAGAAGAGGTCAGTTAAGCATCAAGGAACACTACTGAACTAATTTTGCATCACCTAAATTGGTCTGCATTGCTACGACAGTAGCATTAATTCCATCAATGAAAAAAATGTTTAGAAGTACACAAGCAGGCACCTGCTGATAGAGAACAGCTACCAGCAATTCTTTCTTTCAGATAAACAACCCCATGGCTGTTGTATCATCAAACCTTGAATTCTTTTAAAACCTAACTATTCTGTAAACATAATCATGTCCATCAATCACACAGTCTTTAGACATCTTCAATTGATTTTGGTCACTTAAGACTAACTCACACAGGATTTGAAAGCCACAACACAGTTAAATGCCATCTCTATGACTGGATCAAAACATCTATTAAACAAATGAAGACATACTGGTGTCCTCAACAGCTCTATGCTGAGACTTTGCTAAGACAGCTAATGAGAATAGCTTTACTCTACTCAACACTGTTGAGGACACTGTAACAACTTGTCCCCAGGTGGTTTGTAAAGTTACAGCAGGAAGAAGTCGTGTTGCTTAAGAGCACTACAGGGAGGAGGAGGAAGAAAAAAAAATCTTTGATCCCAGGCTAATTACTGAGATAATAGCAATAAACAACATTAGAAAAAATATTTAACGTGGAACAAGACTAACCATTTATCTCAGTTACTATTATATTTTTTTATTTTCTGATAGGCACTTAAACCTTCATTCATGCCCTAATTTTCAACAGTCATTCTAATACTCCGAAAGAATCATTTTGAAAAGGAATTTAAATGCTGTTTGAGGCAGAAGAGCCACAATCAGTCACTGCCTGCATTTTCAAAATAACAGACAGGAGAGCCACAAAATGAAGGATGGGTGGTGCGGGCTGAGATTGGTTTTCTTTCTCTTTTCCTTTAATGCACCTTATCTTATTATCTCACTTCTGAACCATTATGCCTGTGGAAGGGAAGAGGAAAGGTCATCAGTAGCCAGTGGCAGCACCAGCTGGGAGCTCGAAATGGCACTTGCAGTTTTCAGCTGTCAGATGCTGCCTGAAATTTAACAAGTGCCAATAAGAAATGATCTGCAAGCAAATCTGTAGCTTTTTTTAAGCTAGCAAGGATAAATGAAGGGTTTTGAGAGCAATTTGAAGGCTATTACATTATTACACTTATACACAAAGTATTTCAATTTATTCAGTCCCAGCGGTTTCCAGGTTAGCACAACTCCCACCTACATCCCATGCTTAAATACCAAAGCTGAAGTGCATTGTGTTATGTCTGATCAGCTCCCCATTAAAATTCCCTGATCTCTTTTCCCTCTCTTTTTTTTTGTGAGTATGCATCATAAATAAAACGAGACCAAACAATACCGGTCATTTTAATTTACTCTTGTGAGTGGTAACACGAATTGCTCATATCTCCGAACAACAATCAAGCCAAGAATGCTGAAACAATACAATGAAGATGCGGAAAGCAACACAACTGCACTAATGCTTTCTGGCCCCATCCACACAATGTTTTTTATTCAAACCCACGCTTTTTGTCCATAACTGTATTTTTGGTGACCTAGACCTGCCTTTCCCTAGCAGCAAGCTCCACCCATGTCTAAACCCAGCTGGAATTCACAGACATGCTCCCAGCCTATCAACAAGATGAAAAAAGGAAACAGCTCCCTCCACAGCTGAAAGTTCAGCAAACATACTGCCACAGCAGCCACAACATTGCTGCCCTTCCTTTGGAAGATGATCTGCTAATATTTAAATACAGACATAGAAAGACACTTGGGCCCAACCCGTAACCACTCCCAAATTCCACTCTGTTTAAGAATACAAATGACCTTTCAGAATACACAATGCCAGCCTACCAATGCCACAAGCCTCTTCCACCTCACACAAGATGTCCCTCGACCCAACACAGAAGAGGACAGAGCATTAAACCATGAGCCAAGGAACATTTACCATGAAGATAAATGGCCTGCAGTTTTCCACTGGGTATACATTTCTTTGATTTCCAGAGCAGACAAAGCAGTGCATACAGCTCCAGCATACTGCCACAGCACACCATCCTCACAAAACAGGGAGACCACATCTGCCTTCCATGCCAGGTCATTGTTTCCTGAAGGGCTGTGGCTGTGCCCATGCATGACTTGACATATCCACAGACAATCTCAAAGGAGTAAGTGGCTTTATCCTGCAGACCAGCTTTATCCTTCCCTCCCTCTGCTCCCAGCTTGTCTTGGATGAGTAAATTCCTTCCCACTCATTGGCACTGAACTGACTTATCTAAAATCCTATGTATTTTATTTAAATCACAGTTTTTAAAATATTAAGATTAGCTAGCCTAATGACCACTTACTATATACAGCAAAAATCCAGAAACTGAATTATTCTTAGCTAATGAAACTCCTCTGACTTAAATTGTATTTGCTATCTCATTTGTCCCTGTGGACATGGCCTAATTTCCCCCCTGTTCTTCTCACATTTGATAGACATAAAGCTTTTGTGGGGCAAGGACTGTCATTTATTATATGTCTAAATGGGACCTATGCCACAGAAGCCTGAAGGCTTTGAACTGTTACTATAATGAGGACGTTTGACTGCTCTTTCTAGTGGATAAGACTTGCAGTAGCTGTATTCTAAACTAATAAGGAGAAAGTCTGAAAGTAGTATTCTCCATTCTTATAAAACTGTATAACAAAAATAGCAGAAAGAACAGAAAGAGAAAGCCTAGATAGGAGTTACACTAACAAACAAGCACACAAATAAAAACCATTCAACCTATTAACCTATAAAAACTAAGTCTCTGGGGATGAAAGTTGCCACAAACCAGCTTGGCTTCCTCAGCCTTTATTCACTGGGATGGGCTCTCCCACCCTGATGAACAGCCTACTGTACACTAGAGCACTCTACAACTCCTGTGTGTTGTTTGTGCCAATATTTCCATTCACAGGAGGCCAAAGATTAAGTCTGTAATTGTAAAAAAGATCATTAAATACCAAAGTCTCACTTGATACAGAATTGGAATCACTGATGCCATCACCATCCCCTGACCCCCCTGAACAGTAAGCTACAGCCACCATCGGGCTCTTCACTAGAAGCGCTCGCACCAAAATCCAGCTAGGTTTGACACTTGGGAGCACTTCCAAGTTCTCTCTATCACAGGCATGAGGGGGCAGTTAAGGGCAGAAGACCTCCCAGGAGAGCGCTAAAGAAATGTCACAAGCAGAGGAAGCCAGAGACTTGGCAGGGCCTGTATCCATACTGCTTGTCCAGAGCAGGCCTTGCAGCAAATTAGGCAGCCAACAATGCCTTTTTCTCCCCTGTCCCTCTTCAGAAGGAACTACTTCACTATCTCCAGTAGGGATACTGAATTAATTAGCATATGTGCACTGCAAACAATCAGGAAACTTGAACCCAGTACTAAACGAAAACCAAAGTATTTGACACTAAAACATTCAGTGTGAAAGAGTGAAAGGGGTCAAGAAAGTACTGGGCCACTTGACACCCAAAAGCAGTGTCGGTGGTAGGAAGTGGAAGCAGAGAAGGGTAGCCTGCAGTGTTTTTTGTATCCCTTCCTTTCTGTAGCTGTGTTGGCACACAGGGATGTAGACTAGCATGTCCTGCTGGGAAAGGAAGAGATGTGACAGGACTGAAGAATCACCAGCGCAGGGCAGGATCAGGATCACTCTGAAGTGAGTCCTACTGTTTTTTCGCTAAATGCACATCCACACTCAGGCATTCCCCAAGCACAGAGCAGGTCTGCTGGAAAGTGAACCCTTTTGTTGTACAAAGAAAAACAAGCAAAAGATTAGTTTAAAAGCTTGCTACAACTGTTGTGCGTTACAGAAAAGCGACAAGCTTTTACGCTTAATTGCTTCATCAGTCCAATAAGGGAATAAGGTATTCTCAGCCTAACAGCTTGTTTGTTTCTTTTTCAGCTACGTCAATTAAATTAATAAACAGATCTCTCTCTATAGAACTTATTTACAGTATATTACTCCAGACTGGTTACAAAGCTCCCTGTCTCTAAACACACTAATACCTAGCATTTAAAGAAACCAAATGACTAGGTTTTAGTTCAGCAAAGCATGCATTGCCTTCCAGACCTAAGAATTTGTCACATTTATGAAGTTCTGACAAGAGCAAGCCAACTTACCAAAAGCAAGGGAACACCTGAGAGACCTTCTATGGAAGCAAAACTTCTATGAACACCTACTTGATGGCCAGGATATCTTTTGCCAGGTTCTCTGTCCATCTGAACCATACATCATAGACTAACTGGTAGCAAGCTACAAGGACAGCTTTATCCTTCTAAGGCCACGGTACATTTTATAGCAGGCTCCAAGTTGCACCTTTCTATCTATATATAAAAAAGCTGCATTGGCTGCTGTAAACTATGAGAGCCCATGGCCAGTATGGCCAGTACATCCTGATTACACCCTGAGTTCTTCTCACACTTCGAAGGCCAAAGATAACTGTGGTAGAAAGCAATTCAAGAATGTCTCCTCCGTTAGTTATATCTGAGTAGAATCTGATCCTATAAATGAGTTCAAAAGCCAGTCATTTGGGTTGTGGTGACTGTCTCTATTAAGTTTCTATAAACGTTTGGCTCATGTCTTTACCATTATGTAAAAATAGAACAAATATTACTATTTCCTTTTAGACATTACATACAGAACATTGTCATAGAAATAAAGCTCTCTATAAACATTGGAAATTAGTGGTTCTGGTTTCCTTAAGGGTATATTTTCCATAAAATGTCTTGCTCTAGTGCTAATTACAAAATTAGCAAGAAGCTTATGAGTAATTAGATTGGGGTGTTAAATCACTAATGTTCCTTAAATAAAACTCCTAATTAGGACACAGTGCATATATATCTACAAGCTAGATCTGACAAACTGCCCAAACTGTCCTTTTTTGCTAACATCTAGGACACCGTGAGGGAAAGGAAAGGCACCCACAGTACCCTATTCATTTGACTCGTGCGGGTACAGGCAAGGACTCCTCTGCACACCCACTCTGGCTCCAAAACAGACAGACATGGCAGACAGTGTCATGGCCATACACTCACATACCAGAGGGTCATTCATCTCTGTCTTTCAATTACTTAGGAAGCCTGGGCTCTTAATCTTATTGAGTTTCCATGATGGCATTTAGTTGCTGATACCATAAAAACATAGAACCATCAACACTACCTGGTCCTCCCTCCTCCTCCAAGGTATTTCTCAGACTAATATAAATCTAGCAGGATAGATGGGTTTTTTTATTACATCTAATAAAGCAGCACTTGATACAAAGGCATCTCACTTGATAACTGATCCACAGTTAACTACCACAATACAAACAGCAACAGTTGTAACTTCTTTACAGTCTATTTAGCTGAGACATATTTAACTGCTTCCAAAAAAAACCACCTATAATGACATTCCACACATCCTGAAGACAGCCTTTCCAAACATTCTGCATCTTTTTTCAGTCTCAAATGAAATCATCTGTGATCACAGAAATGCAGATGTACAGTTTTTTTTTGTTTTTTTTTTGTTTTTTTTTTTTTAAAATATCAGAAAGAAAAAAAAAAACCCAGTTCATTAAAAAAAACTTCTTCACCAATTTATCTCCTGTTCACTTACAGAACGGCCCGGGTTGGAAGGGACCTCAAGGATCATGAATCTCCAACCCCCCTACCACAGGCAGGGCCACCAAACCTCCCCCATTTAATACCAGACCAGGCTGCCCAGGGCCCCATCCAACCTGGCCTTGAGCACCTCCAGGGACATCCACAACCTCTTCGGGCAGCCTGTTCCAGCACCTCACCACTCTCATAGTAAAGAACTTCCCCCTGACATCCAACCTAAATCTTCCCTCCCTCAAATTCAAACCATTTCCCCTTGTCCTGCTGTTATCTAGCCTTTCAAAGACATGACTCCCCTCCTCTTTATAGGCTCCCTTTAGGTACTGAAAGGCTGCAATTAGGTCACCCTTCTTTTCTCCAGGCTGAACAAGCCCAGCTCCCTCACTCAACACTGCTGCGTGTGACAAATGAGCTTCTGATTCTATTGAACATTTCGCTCCTACTTTGACATCAACCATCTTAAAACTAATTGTATCTTCTGAACCATAAGCAGTATCTGTCACCTGCATTTCGCTATCCAATGTTGTACTAATTCCAATGTACAGGTGCAAGGAGCCCTTGCATTACACCTCTGGGACAGAGGGAGCTTCCAGTATCTCTCTAGGACTGAAGTCACACTGCTCAACCACTTTGGGGCAAATTTCTGAGCAGCCACTCCTCACTGCCAGATACATCCACGTGCCAAAGGCAGCTGTGCCATGGGCACCCAGCCACTGTCACTGCAGGGGAAAACAATGCTTGAAGCGAGGTGCGGAGCAACTTCAAAACTAGATACCTGTCAGCTGCTAAAAATCAAGCTGTTCTGGGGAAAGATTTGTATTTCCTCTTTCTCCCACGAGCTCCAATGAGAGCAGCTCAAAACCACCAGAAAAATCAGCCTGGTCACCACAGTGCCAATATGAAAGTCAACACCGGTGTCAGCCCCATGCTGCTCTTCCCTCTTTCTGAGGCCACTGAAGCTCTGATTTGATATCACCATTGCACACATGCAATTCCAGAAAGGGACAAGCCAGAGTCAGCCTAGCTGGAAACAAGCAGCTACTTCCCCCTGCGCGACCCAAATCTCTCAGTTATTCCAACCACCCTGAAGATATTTACCTGTGAGGCCACATGGTTAGGATCTCTTTTTTAAGTTTACAATTTAACATCTTTTTGCTTAACACTACAGCAAATAACCCAGCAAAAACTGAGTATCTGCCACATCCGCTAGAAATAAACCACGATCATACCCTTCCTAAGAATTCATACAGCACAGAAGATTGCTGATTGTTTTAAACATTACTCTTCTCCTGCCGCAACTTCCAGCAACCTCAATTATTTTTCAGTGGATGCACTCAGCCCCATCTACTCAAATATTCATTAACACTGGAGATGACCAGAGATATTCTGCCTCAAGCAGGGCGCTTCCTCAGAAACCGCAAGTTCTGCTGACACAAAAGCCTTTCTCAGAATGGTACTGCAAATCATTTTTGGGAAAAAAAACAAAGCCCAGTAACACAACGGCCACATCTGAGCTAAATCACTCGGTAGCCGAGACAAAGGTTCAGCCACAAGCAAAATCTGAATCCTGGTCCTGCACAGCTTCCTAAGGCTGTTTTAAGCAATGGAATAGGCTCCCCAGGGAGGTGATTGAGTCACCATCCCTGGACGTGTTTAAAATCCATTTGGACATGGTGCTCAGGGACATGATTTAGCGGAGGGTTGTTAGAGTTAGGGTAGTATGGTTAGGTTGTGGTTGGACTCGATGATCTTTAAGGTCTTTTCCAACCTGAGCAATTCTATGATTCTATGATTTTTCCAGCCCCAAGAGGAACTACAGTCTCTAAAGCTGCAGCACAGACCTTTCCAAGGTCTCAAATATTCCAGGGAAGAGAATACCATACCCAAAGGCAGGTCACGTTTACATTAACAGTTCCAGGGAGTGGGGGTAGCAGTATTTCACAGTGAAACATATAGGGAGAAGGAGCAAAAAATCAAAATGAGTAACCGAACCCTCCTCTTCTCTACATAAAATAAGAGTGACCATGAATCAGAACACAATGTATTAAAAAAAAATCACTCGACAAAAAGGCTGTGTCAATAGCAATACATACATTGCTGGGGATGTTTATTTTTTTTTCTTTTTATTGCTGTGACGTATCTCTAAGGAGCTAAATGAATTAATAGCTAGACTTGGCAGCACATGAAACACACACACTTTAGGGAAAATTAAGACATCTAAGTGCAAGGGCTAGAGTCAACTGCTTGCCAGGAATGTTTTTGCACTGTATTGATAATTTTGTCTTCCCCTCCCCCTTCAGGAAGATGCAACAAACTACTTCATGTGAAACTGGCAGAGTCTTAAACCAGCAGGCCTGGTTGCCACAAAATGGCAAGTGTCTCCAGCAGCTGTTGTTGTTGACAACATGTGACAACATGGTATTTCCAGATACCATCAACAGCATCCCCAGTTATTGCTAATTTCGTGCAGGATTACAACACTGTCCTCTGTTCATTAGCTACAATTATCTTGGTAACAGTTAGTAGTAGAAAGAAGATGAAGCTGAAAAAACACAGAATGTGCAAGTGAGGTTGGTTTGCTAGTCTACAATCTGGAAGACAGTAACGAGCCAAGATGCAGCTTAACCTGAGATACAGACCAAGTGCTTTTGGGCTGTACTGACTTCTTCACTCATTTCAAGGCAAACAAGAAATTTTCTACTTTGTATAATTCTATAAACAATGACAAAGAAAAAACGCTCATGAACACCTTGATGAAAGAAAGGATCATTCACATTTGAAGAACATTTTCTGCTATATCTTGCAATTAAACAAAAAAACCTGTGGTGCACATCTGTTTAAACTGGTTTTTTAAGCATATTTTCTACAAAACAACCAATCAAATCGTACTCTGAAATAACCTGTTGTCTGGACAACCAGGTGAGACAGAAGAGGCCCATGTTCAGATCTGTAATCCATCTCGTTAGAGTGCCCCACTTATTACAGGCGCTCATTTCACGATCATTTTGTCAGTTTCCATGTCAAAGCTCAGAAATTATTCCCCTCCAAAAGAGTTAAAATGTGGTTGAAGCTGTCATTCAGTCAAAAATGTTTTAAGACGGCTTTAACCTAGACAGTTATTTTCCTTGGTATGACACCCTAAGCATGGTATTTTATAGATACTTTCAGGCAAAGATCTGAATTTAGCACTCAAATGTTGTTTTACAGGAGTGCTTGCCAAGTGCTTTTCATCTCATTATGCTGGTTTGAAATAATGGTACTACTTAAAGTAACATCATGCTAGCATAAAACGCAAGAGTGATTTCAAAGCAGCACAATAAACCACTGTTCCATGATGGTCAGTTGCCTCAACCAACATTACAAATTCCAAACCACTCGAGCTCCATTTAATTCCTACTGTACAATTTAAAAATATACTATGCCCAAGGCACATTTACTGAAATCAATTTGAATGCTACACCCAGCTGGAAGTATTTTGATCTTTCAATTAGAAGATTTTGATCATTTCTCACTTTCCTCATTAAACACGCGTTCTGCGTACTGTACTTCAAACATTATTGCTAACGATTGCTACGTTAATCGATAATCGAGAAAGACTAAGCTCACAATGAACAAACATTATAACGCACAGAATATGCAAAGCCAGTTTCAACCTGGAAACTTTCAGTTCTGGTCTAACCTGTGTAACACCAGACAAATCGCTTCCCCTCCATTCCTTCCTCTTACAAATTGCTTGCTGTACCTATGTCATCCCTTCAGGCCAAGGACTGGCTTTTTCTTTGTATAATGTGATTTACAGCTGGGATTTCTTGAATGCTACTGTAACACAAAATCACTTTAACAGTTCAGAGCTCTGCTCCACCAATCACCCTAATCCCAGCCTTTACTGGTGCTGTTAATGGCATCCCTGCTGCTTCCCAACAATAGTGCAGCCAAGAGAACTTGTCCCATCGCTCTGAACCTTCTGTACACATGCACGTTTTTCCTCCCCCTCCGGCCACATCCCACACACTGGCAACAAAGTCTAAACTTTTTCTATACTCAACAAAAGGTGATGGTTTTTTATCCAAAAAAAACATTCCTAAAGTAAAGTACTGCCTAAAAGGTTACTGCATCAGCGCTGCCTGCTCCATTTTGGTTTAAAATACTGATGACAATGACTGTAGCCAGCACAACTCTTGGAGAACATAGTGATCCAGAGAACAGCGTGGTCATAAGGATGAGGGAGCAGAAGAGCAGGGACCAAGGTCCATCTGAGCTTCCACCCAGAATCCAGCCCTGCCCGGAGCACCGGGCTGTGGCCTCACCCCTGCCCGCTGCAGGGGCTGACACTGGGCTTGGCAGCACAGGTCTTCCACTTAGAACAAGTCCAAAAGTTTCCCACAGCAAGAAAGTTCACAGCACAAACATATAAATCACATCATCCTCCTCTTCTTCCCGGATGACTCTAACACGGCATCTTCCAGAGGGAAGGAGGATAGGGCCATTTTCCCCCAGCGCAACCCCCCAGAGCCAGCACTCCCCGCACCTTCATGACGGGGCTCCAAGGGCTGCAGCCCCAACCCCCAATGACCGCAGCTGGACCGAGGCGCCCCAGCCCGGCACGGGACCCACCTGGCGGAAGCGAGCCCGGCACCCAGCACTGCCCCTTAACTCCCTTCGGAAGGCACGCTTCCTCAAAACGCTGCGATGGAACCGACTGACGGTACCGACGAAATTCGGTGTCGATGAGGAAACCCCCGCCCCGCCCCGCTGCCCGCCGGCCCCGACGCGCGCGGGAGGGCTCCCCCAGCCCGGCACCCCTCATCCCCCGCCCGCACCGGGGCAGGGCTGGCGCCGGGCTGCCGGGACGCGCGCACAGAAGATAAATACGAATAAATAAACGTTAAAGAATTTTTTCTTTTTTTAAAGAGAGGAGATGGTGGGGGAGGGAGGAAAAAAAAAAAAAGAAAAAAAATGAGGAAAAAAAGAAAAAAAAAAAAGAGAAATAAAAGAGCATCCACACACCAACCGCACTCGCGCAAAATCACCTCCCAAGCCGTGCTTCCTTCAGCCTCCTTCACAGAGGCTGCACCCCCCAGCCCGGCACTCACCTCGGGTAGACGCAGCCGAGGCACAGCCACCTCTCCTTCGGCGGCACTTCCACTTTCTCCCCGGGTCTTTCTTTGCGGCACGGTACGCCCGGCCGCTCCCGTGCCCTCTCTCCCAGCTGCCGCTCGCCGCCGCCTCCCCGCGGTGCTCGGCCACGGGAGTGGGTGGGGGCGGCCCCCCAGCGCCCCGCCCCGATACCTGCGCGGAGCCCCCGCCCCTCCGAGCCCTTCTCTCTGTGCTCGGAATGGACCGGACCTCGCGTGTCGCATCTCCGCTTTTTTGTTCCCCCTTTTTTTTTTTTTTTAATTATTTTTCCCAAGTTCATTGTCTGCCCGTCTCCGTTAGCACGCTGCCTGAGGGAGGGGGGCAGGGAGGCTGTTTGGGTTGGAAGAGCCCCGGTAGAGTTGAGCGCAACAAAGAACCGCTCGGATTCCCTGCTGGCACTTAATGTCCAACAAAAGGGAAACGCTGAGAATGTCATAATTATCGCCCCGTGTGATGGAGGCAACAACAGCACTTGGTACGAGGTTTGGAGTTTGACGATAAATGGCAGCGTGGATGCGTCTCTTTCTGCCCCGGTGCTGTAAGCAGCTCGCTCACGCCCTGCTGCTTGCATGCTGTGTGTGCTGGCATCAGAGGCAGAAAGCTTGCGAACAGCATAAAGGCAGCGCAGCCACAAGTCCCTGAGGACGGAGCAGCCTTTTGCTGGCTGATGGAATGGTGAAACTGGTGTGAAGGTACATCACCCACAGGTGAGAGCCCTGCTTAACTCCTGGCTAATGTATCTGTGCAGCAGCCATTTTCCAGCGTTACCTAAAGCCCATGTGTAAGTTTTCTCCTCAGTGGTCATAAATGGTCCTCACAGGGTGATGGCACCCCTGGAGGTGGGCAGTGTGGGCACCCTGTCTCCATGTAAAGCTCAGCTGTGACCCCACCTCCAGATTCACTCAAGCTTTGTAGAGAAGCCTGAGGTGCTGGTCACACACCTGACAAAAGCTCTAGCTCCACACGGAATTTTAAAGCCTCACCACCTGAATATTTAGTGTCCCTGTAACCCGGTTAAACACACAGTCTACGTGAATGCTCATGAGGGCAGGGTGCTCTGCCCTGTGCCTGGGAGCTGGAGGCACTGCACAGCAGGAGCTGAGGGGTAACAAGGCCCGAAGGAAGGAAACAAGGAGAGCCCAGTCTATAGCTGGGTGATGGGACACTTGGTTAGGAAGTATGCTTCCAGGACAGTCTGTGTGATGGTGATGTTCGTTACAGGCAGCAGAGTGGAGAGCCACATCCAGCTGGATGTTCTGGATGGTATCCTCTGGCTCCTTGACAGTCTTTGTGTTGGTGATGTTCATTACAGGCAGCAGAGTAGAGACCCACATCCAGCTGGATGTTCTGGATGGTGTCCTCTGGCTCCTTGACAGTACTTATGGCTCCCTTTGGCCTAGCAGGCCTCAGCAGGACTTGGAACCGCACCAAAGCATAGAACAGAATAGAATCATAGAATCATTAAGGTTGGAAAAGACCACTAAGATCACCTAGTTCAACCACCAGCCCATCCCCACCATGCCCGCTGACCACGTCCCTCAGTGCCACATCCACACGGTTCTTGAACACCTCCAGGGACGGTGATTCCACCACCTCCCTGGGCAGCCTGTGCCAGTGCATCACCACGATTTCTGAGAAGATATTTTTCCTAATATCCAGCTTGAACCTCCCCTGGCATAACTTGAGGCCATTCCCTCTTTTCCTGTCACTGGCACTTTCCCAAAGAACAGACTGAAATCTTGGGAGGGGGGAGCTGAGGAAGGCCTGTAGTGGCTTTATGGCTCGTTGGGAAAACACTCTAAATAATCAGCTGCTATGCAAAAGGCAGGTAACTTCCTTCCTGTAAGCAACTTTCAGGCATAAGATCTGTCATTTCATATTGATTTCCACTCAGTCCAGAAAGACTGATGCCTTGGTGGGAAGGATCTCCTGGCAGCCTTTCTTGGTGCCTCTTTCCTTTGACTGCCCAAATAATGTAGGCTTTCACTCTGAGGTCACCTTCCCTGCTTTGGGGACTGTGCATCTAAAGTGGAAATGAAGCAATAGCTGTATAAGGTGTCCAAGGTCATGCACACCACCTCCATATCTCTCTACAGTTCATTTTACTTTGACAGTACCCTGCCTGGCCCATTAGATTATCACTTCAAAGCAGCCATATCAAGCCAAACAAAAATCATTCTCGGTGTTCCTGCAAACTACAACATTTAAGTTTATTTACCAAGCTAATTGTGCTGAAAGTCATTGAGGAGATTCAGGTGAGACAAAGTGTAGAGGAAAATCCTTGCAGGCTGAAAGGCTTTCTCGCAAGTGAGAAAGCTGAAAAAGCTAGGAAAATATCAGAGCTACAGACTGTGACTTGTGGCTCTTGGAAGAATAGAAACTAGTACTGATAAGGAAAAAAAAAAAACCAAACCACAACACACATGCATCTTGACACTTGCTGGTGTCTCAGAGTCTTGAGCAAAGCACAGAAAAGCTGAGATTACAGCAGGGACCCCAGCAGAGAGCTGACTTGCTGCTGTCACAAAGGGCTTGGAGCTACCTGCTGTCCTAAAGGTGGCAGTCCTACCCTGATACTTCCCCTGTTGCAGCAAAACGTGGAGGAAACCTGATTGCCAATATTTTTTCATGGCCAGTGTATCTTCCAGGAAAGAGCCTGAGCATCAGCGTTGGGTGGCTGAGAAAGGAGCAGAGAGCAGCTGCTGAGCTGGGACAGGGGCTGGGGACGGCTCTTTGGGCAGCAATAGGTCTGACTGAGCCGTCCTGCAAAGTTCCCCTCTGGGGGAAGAGCTCAGGAGAGAGCGTCTTAAACCTCGTTCCTCCTGTGTACACTGTGTAACTTGCACGGCAGAAATGGGCTGTTGGGGGAGGAGATACTCTGCTCACAGTTAGGACGCCAGCAAGCAGAGGGAAGACCTCATGCATGCCTGAGGAGCTGCGAACTATAGAAATGTTTTATATGACTTCAGAAGAAAAGTATGAAGTTGGAGTGAAAGCTTAGTGAGAGTGAGGCAAGAGGAGGCAGTGCACGTTTTGAAGCTCCCGTCTGAAGAGATATGAGGGAAGCGCCTGGTCCGCGCCGCAGCCCAAGAGGGCCGCTGCCACTGAAGTGTTTTCGTGGGGTGGATTGACGCCCTCTAGGGAACGTGGGGGTGGGGCTGAGGCAAATGCTCAGCATGGGGCGTTTCCGTAGTGTAGTGGTTATCACGTTCGCCTAACACGCGAAAGGTCCCTGGTTCGAAACCAGGCGGAAACATTCTTTTGTCCTCAAGTGCAAGAAGGTGTTGTGGTTTGAGCCTAGACAGTCCTAGCTATGTGTAAAGACAGGGAGATGAATTCTTTGATAGCAGGTCTGCGGAAAAGGACTTGTGGGAATAAGAAGCTGGGCAGGAGCAAAGCAGTATGCGCTTGCAGCTGAGAAGGCCAACCATCTTCTGGGCTGCATCAACTGAGAGGTGGCCAGCAGAGAGAGATCCTGCCCCTCTGCTCTGTCCTTGTGTGGCCCCATCTGGTGTACAACATTCAGGCTTGGGGCCCCCGGCAAAAGAATAGTGTGGAGCTGTAGGAGACGGTCCAGAGGAGAGCCATGAAGAAGATCAGAGGGCTGGAGCGCCTCTTCTATGAAGACAGGCATGGCAGCTGGGCTTGTTCAGCTTCGAGAAGAGGCTTCTGAGAGACATCATTGTGGCCTTCCACTACTTAAAGGGAGAGTATAAGCAGGAGGGGAAACAAACTTTTTACATGATGATTTGATAGTGATCAGATAAGGGAGAATGGCTTTGAACTAAAAGAGAGGAAGCTAAGATTAGATGTTCAGAAGGAATTCTTTACTCAGAGGGCGGTGAGGCACTGGCACAGCTGCCCAGAGAAGCTGTGGTGCCCCATCCCCAGCGGCGCTCAAGGCCAGCTTGGATGGGGCCCTGCGCAGCCTGAGCTGGTGGGGGGCAGCCCTGCCCACGGGAGGGGGTGGGGCTGGGTGGGCTTTGAGGTCTCTTCCAGCCCAAACCATTCTGTGATTCTATGATTCCATGAAATGTGTACTCCTTTCATTCATAGTTATTAATCTAAATTACTATCATAGCCTGCAAAGAAATTACTGCTGCCTGCCACTCCCTTGGAGCATGTCATTATATATCTTTTCTGAATCAGAAGGAGTTTGAAATTATTTTGAGCTGTCAATCAACTCCTTTCTCTAACCTGCTACTGGTGGGAAATTCCAGTGTGGTTGCACCAAGAAACTTTCCAAGGAAAAGAGTAGTGACTATCTAGAAGAAGCCATGGAAATTCCTATGGTATGAGCATTACCAAAATGCCAAGCGCGCAATGGAATACTCTTCCATGCAGCTGAGACATTTTAGTGTAATGTGAAGAGGAACTGAGCCTCTGTGGTTTTTCTGAGGCTGCCTTACTATGTTCAAGTGGATCAATTTCCAGATTTTCACACTTCATTATTATTATTTTCTCCAAATCAAGTCACATAAAGATGATGTCAACACCACACTATCCTCAGGATATATTCAACCTGCATATTTCTTTTAGACTTTACCTCTTTTTTTTTTCTGTGGAAATATAATCTCAGCTACAAGAGCTGGAGAGAGAGGGGCACAACATTGCCTCTTCTTGTTCCCGACTGCTATAGCACATACTGGGTAGACGTGTTGGCTGCTTTTTAACAGAACAGTCACTTGTCAAATTAAAACTTGTGTAGTTTGACAGCTTAAAGCTTAGGTAGGAGGCATGAATCATTGCCTGAAAGCTGGGAGACACTAGGTTCATGTGAATTGCATGGGGTGAAGTGAGGACAGCAACAGGTTTCTAGACAGAACTGCAGCAATGTCAGAAAGCAACATTGGAGAAGCTGGGTCGGAGAAGATTGGAGTCAGGGAAATGAAGATGCCAAAAATACCTAGTTTTCTAGCTCTTAAGGCATTTCAGTTCAGCTGCATAGGCAAATACGGCAGGTTATGTCAAAGAAAATTATCTAATAGATAAGGTAGTAATCTACCACGGCCATGGAGATGCTAGGTGATGCAAAAATATGAGAAGAAAGTGACCTGGAATATACGCGTCGAAGGATTGCACTCTACTGCTTGCTATAGAACACCCACATTAAAGACCTTTATGTTTTAAGAAGTTACACAGCATCACAAAAATATCAGGAGAAAAGAGAACAGAGAAAAAGGAAAGGGAATGGAAAAGGGGCTTTCCTTGCAGAACAGAAAACATCTTTATACATAACCAATACACAACGGCCTGACTTCCTTGGTTCTGGTCAATAAATGTCCTTGCTGAAGTTATCCACCAAGGTTAATGAAACATTATGAAAGGTAGTCAAGGAGAAAAAAAATTGTATCCATTCAAGTGTATTTGAATTTCACAGTATTTTTGTGCCTGTCACTTCTAATTATACTCATCGGTGCTTATTTATTTTTCAGCTAAGACAATGACAAGCTCAGATTGCTTTCTTTCTCCAGCTCTGTTAGCTGAGTTAATCAATAAGAACTTGTTTTCTAGATAAAATTTCTATATCCTAACCCAGAGACTCATATATCATTTTCTACTCTGACAGTAAATGAATTACTGGATTGGATAGGTCTTTCTAATACTGGTACAAATAAGGGAAATTAAAAAGGAAGTATCAAAATTTATCTTGTGCTATATTCAGGGGTTTCCTCTTTCACTGCTTCAAATTTTCTGTTTGTCTAGGTCCATTCTGTACAATGGATCAAATGCTAAGCTTGGGCAAATTGACAAAGCCATAGATTTCTATCCATGGGTTTGTGTTAATCAAGAACCAGGGTATTTTAAAATGCCACATATCTTCATGACTATCAGTCTGGGAAAGTACAAAATTGGAGGTACTGGAGCAGCTACTAACCTCTGAATAACACCACTACTGATGTGAATTTATGACTCCATAAGGGCCCATCACAACAATAAAACTACTGATTGTTGATGTGTTAATCGAGGATTGGATTACCAAGAGCTTCAGCTGCTTCATGATGGCTCCATTTTAAATAATACATTAGTTGCCCTCGGCTTCTACAGAGGGAAATATGTTATGTCAGTAGAAGTAAATATTCAGAAAACTTACATTTAGGCATTCTAAAAACTTTTGCCTGAAATACTCATGTTAGGCAACTGTGCCGTATATTCTTACAGTTTACATCTCTGTGTGAATGTTTTAAGTACTAGGGTCAGGCACACAAAATTCATTATTTTAGGACTGAAAAACACTTAGGTGTGTTTTGACCGTGTCACTAGTCACATGACACTAGCTGTGTCATGACTGGTGTACCAACATAAGGCAGGGGATATCTGTATTTAGTTGTATTTTGTTTATCTACTTTTTATTCTGTTGCATCTGGACAGAGTGAAGCTTCATGTATTTTAAATTATTAAGGAATCATTTTTATAAACTTGTATTTGGGGAGGGACTTTTTATTCACCGGAATTCCAACCAGTTCCTTAATACTACCAGTTCAAAACCTACTTTTGACAAGAAAAGCTTTTTCAAAGGAAAGGTGTGCAGAAATGCAGTCAGATTATCAGAGCTTACGCTTGCTATGTGTTCAGTGAACTATAGTAAATAATAATGTCCTTATCCTATCAGAGTTTCTCAATGGACATTGGTTAAAATGAGAGGATCTATTCTGCATTATTCCAATGAGGATTGATCCCCAGCCTGAATAAGGCAGAGCCGTAAAATGACTATGTGTTTCTGATATGCCAAGCAAATGCCCTATATACTTCTTGTTCTCCATAGGTCTTTTACTTCTTCTGATCTTTTACTTCAATTCTCCCACTCTACAAAGGTTTTACTTACATTCTGATGAGAAAAAGGAGTGTCTTTAGTGACTTAAGAAGGCTATGGGTTGAAATTGTGATTTCATGGGCCTCCCAGAAATGCTGAATCTTTAAAAATGATATTCTTTTCTTACATCCTTTAATCAGTTTAATACTGCCTATAAATTCTTTCAGACAAAAAATGTCACGATCCTTACTTACAGAAATTTAACTCTCATCACTTGCCACAGAAGCTTTCATTTTATTACTGATATGGTATTATTTTGTAACGAAAATATTGTACAGCATTGCAAATGTGAGCCCTAATGAAGCAGGGTACTCAGCTAGACAGTCTATCTCAAATCATTGGCTGTATCTGTGCTCTCCTGCTACATGGCATGTGGCAGCACTCTGCAGGTCACATTCCTCAAATGTTTACATTGCTTAGTTGGAGGCTTTTTCTGGGCTATGCTCTTGGAAAAACATGGGGGAAATGCCAAAAATTCATAACCCTTACCATGCCCTGCATAGTTCAGGCAAACCACATCACTGCTGTGCTCCAATGCTCCAGCACAGATTCCCCAAAGCCATTTACAATGACTGTTCTGAGGCAAAGGAAGCTAGGTGAGTGTATCAGTCAGACAAAACCAAATCAAGGTACCTGCAACAAAACTAAAGATGGGAGAGAAAGCACGGTTGTCTCAACAAGAGATGGATAACATGAGGATGTGAGGTACTTCAGAGGAACTTGACTCCTTGCACACAATCAGAAAGGAAAGAGAAGAACAGAGAGGAGCAGGAGAAAGAAGGGAAGGGGGTGGAGGACAGAAACCTCTCCAGAGAAGGTGATGATGATTAAACATTCTATACTTTCATGTAACTTAAGGCTAACCTCCATTTTCGTGGATAAACAGTGACCTCATTCAAGGCTACAGAATCAACCCTGCCATACCCTTCTTTTTCTGCAAACATCCCACATCCTGGGGAGTCACATCTGAGCACAGTCATCAGTGATATTCTCCCACTCCACAGGAAAATCAGCCTGTGGTTGCTGATCACTGTCCGTAAGTACATTGCCTGAACATCTCTAGTTTATTCAATAGCTTAATAGCTGCTAGACCTTCACAGTTTGTTAGCAGGGTGAAATTCCCAAGAGTTTCATGGAGCTGATTGAAAGGCTGGGAACTACTATATCCAGCAAACAGAGATACAATCTTTTGGATCCAGTGTCCTCTGGGTTGGGCTAAAGGACTGGAGACAGGGGTGTTTGTTTCTTAGACCAATCTGCTGATGCCATAACCTTAGAGGGTTTTTAGGTGCACCTAACTGAATAGGCTGACTCTCAGAGGTGTCAGTTATTATTTGCTCAAGTGAATATCAGCCCATTTTATTTAAGAAAACTTTTAAAAATAGAGATCTAGCCCAATATTTATCCAATTGCTAAAGACAAATTTGGCTTAATTTCTGATAAGTACATATTTTTAACTTTAATTGGAAACTTCTTCTGAAAATAAATGATTTGTTAATCCCGTTTACATTCATTAGGAAAAAAAGTAAATCACAGATGAATTGAAGGTTTTTGTTCTGGAAATTCTACAGCTGTCACTAACAAAAATGGTATTTTACCTCTCATTTTATGTAAGGGAATGCCTTTTACTTCATTTTTTGCCTTGTAAACACAAATAGAACATATTCTCATTTGAATTAACCTTTCAGTACAGAAAAGATTAAGCTCAGGGAATTGGTGAATTACTCAGACAACTTAGTAGCTGTATAAAATATGACCTTTCCATTAGTTTTTCTAGATCTCTGACTTGGCAAATAGCAGAATAATCCTTATTGAAATTGTTTAGTAGTGGAATTAAAACAGCATCGACAAGGCTGGGAAGTTCATGCATCGACTTATTTATATTTTTACACATTTACAAAATTCAGGACTTGTTTTTAAAGTGATAGACAGATAAAAGATATACACCAAACACCAGTGTGGTAGTGCTGAAGTTTAAATTATCAAATTAATATTCACTTGAAATGTATGGTTCAAATGAAATGACCTGAATTTACAAATTCAGGAGTTATTGGAATCAGCAAAGAAACTATTGATGAAAAAATGACTTGTCATTGTAGATCAACAGACTAAGTCATTTCAGATTCCAAACTATGCTCAGTTTTCACGGCCACCTCATCTAAAGATGTCTTTACCAGCAGGTTACAAAGCTAAGGTTTAAACTGAGCAAGTTTGTTACGCACCATTTTTTTTCCAGTTCAATTTAAATAAAAAGTTGAAGCTTTTGCCAGTGTTTCCAATCATCTACTTATTATGACAGCCTTGAAAAATTACCCAGGAGCAGAGATCTCTTGCATTTCCCCTTGCACCAGCAGAGTAGAGGGTATCCATCTCAGACCATGCACCACGTGTAGCAATCCTTATGAACCTTCACATTCATTTCAGCAAGATACTATTTCAAATACATGATGCCATCATTATTGTTTCAGTGAAACAGTGCTGAGAAATCCTGTTGTGGTGCATCACTCTTGTTGTTGATGAGTTTTGTCTGAGAAAGACTGAATAGGTTTTCATTCAACCTAAGAGGAGCCAAGCATTAAGCAACCAGGAATGAAAGTGACTGTAGGGAGCTCAGGAGATGTGTTTAAAGTCTTGGAGACAGAAGGTAGCCCAAACAGTATGGTAATGTGTTGAAAGTCTTCACTGTCCCCTACAAGAAGGATATATTATATACAGAATTTCATTTGTGGACGGAGCTTGGCAGAACACTACCTCCTTCCAAGTTAGCATGTGAAAAAAACTGTGTATTAACATGCTGTAGAGGACTTGCTTTGGAAATAATTCCAGCACAGATTTTTGAATTCTTCAACAAGACATTCTTAGCATACTTTACCCTGGCTGAAGAATCTAAGCTGGCATTTTTTCTACTTCATACGTAGGATGGAGTCTTAGAGCAGAAATACATGAAACAAAAGCAGAACAGGTGAAATAACAGTGTGCCAGCAGGTGAGAAACGTCTGTTTCGTATGGTAATCTATGCCTTCCAAAAATCCCACATCTATTTCAAGAAGACCTCTCACAGGTAGAGGTCTGTTTGACTGCAGAACAGTTGTTAGACCTAATGCCCAATGTTCCAGGCCTAACAGGGTTTATTAAAAAAGATTGGGCTGTGAAACAAGCCCAAGAAACAAGGAAGATAGATTACAGAAGTTACTTTGAAAAACTTGTCCCTGGAACAGAAGTGGTCTCTGCTACTCTTTGTACTCCTGCATCATATTCTACTCTGCCTAATGCCAGCTTGCACAACTGGCAATAGGATTAAAATAAGCTACAATAAAATAGAAAGACTAGTGCATCCACTGAATAAAATGTGTGGAAAATGGAAAGCTCAAGTGTCCACATCTAGACAAGTCTGTAAATTAGAAAATAAAATAGGTCTGTGTATTTTGGTAGGTATTTTGAAAGACTCTGTTAAAAAAAATATACCAGAACCATATCATGGAATAAGGGTCATAGCGCACATCCTTCATTGTTGTGATCTACTGGGAATTAGTTGAGGAGTATCACAGACGCCAGAGTTTAGATGTAATCATCTAGTACAAAGAGAAAAGAAGACTCTCAGATTTCAACAGAAATTAGCTGTCTGTTTCTGAATTTATTCTAAGGCCTAATTAGAACACCCTGGGTTTGTAGGCTGTGCCCATTAGTGACACCATTTTATGCTTCCCAGATAGGTTAGGGTATGGACTAAAACACATCGTGTCTGCTCCTTTTAAGTCTGACTAACGGTTAATACCAGCAGATTTAGTCTCAGAGGTGAAGAAACAGCAAATGTGACGCAGACCTATAGAAAAAAGTATGGTAAAATTCATGCACCCTCCAGTAAGGCTACGCTGGATGGGACTTCCACAAATGCACAAGAACCAATCTTCAGCAAATTCATTTCCATGCCACTCCTTTCTCCCCTTATTTTAGTTATACTCTTTGTGGCAAGAGTAGTTTTCTTTTTCTTTTTCTGCCCCTCCAGGCCTGGATGCAGATATTCTTCCTCTCCCATCTATACGGACACACGAAAACAAGATAGGAAAAGTTTCAGGATGAAGTCCAGTTGCCTTCCCTTCCTTGACCTGGAAACGATGAAGAGCCCTTTGCTATCACACACACCTCTCACTGCTGTACATGAGAAATGAAGCTCCTAGACAAAGGAATTCTAGAAGGTATACAAGCTTCTAGGCTGTATGTAACTCCAGGTAAGGTTTGCCTTCTCGAGTTTGAAGCTATTCAGACTCCAGTCAAAAGGAAATGCTCAGTTAGCTTTAATTGTGTAAGAGGAAAATGCCCAACTTTGTGCTACCACTTTAATAACGGAATAGCTGTAGAATATGGTCAGTGAAAATCCTATTCAAACTTTATGTAATAATCTTTTTAAAGATACTTAAAAGACAAATGTTTGTTATTGTACAATATTAATTATCAGTAATGATGAAGAATGGGTTAAATTCAACTGAACAGATAAATATAAAAAAGGCTAGAAATTAAACATATGTAGGTGTTTATCTCAGATGTACTTACCTATGTATCTCCGGGGACCTGGTGAGACAAACGGGTTAAATCATGTTTACCCAGAATGTATACTTGGTCTTCTTTAGCTCCCTGGAACTTGTTAGCACTTTGAGGACCAATTCACTAAGAATGAATAATGCCATGAATGACATCAGCTTCCGCCAACATGCAAAAGGTTACTATGGTAATGGAGAAAGTTTTTCACAGTACAAAACAAGTACCATACTTGATATATTAGCCAGCCAAAGAAAGCAGTCACATATAAGGTACAGCATCTTTCTAATGAATAGCCATTTATGCAGCATGCATGTTAGCAATTCTGCTGAGTTCCTCTGAACATCAAACTGTTGGCAGTTACATTGAAAAACTTGGCAGATTTACAAAAGTGTTAACATTTTGTTTTCAGCAGCTTGTTTTTTTCCTCTTGGAGCCCATATCTTCAGCATATTCACAGAGTCTTCAGCCAATGCCAACTAGGACGGTCTCCAGTGTGAGCTTAAATGTACTGTATACGCACACTGAGAAGGCAGGATGCACAAACCATGCAAGTGACTCAAAATAGACTCTTTTTTGGATTTCTTTTTTGTGGCAGGAGAACAGATGGCCTCTTTGTTAGGTGGCCCTTCCTTTATTATTTGCTGAGCACCTTGTCCGTAAGAGTTTAATCCACAAAACAATGCAGCATGTTTAGAACAATGCAAAGCCCAGAAAATCTCAAAACCTTCAAATCGTATCAGTGCACTGCACACAAACATGCACACATGCATACATACATATATGAAGAAATATCCAACACATATACATATTTACTGGATCAAAGCCAACACAAAGCAAACCACAATAGTATCTTCTTATGACAAAAACAAATCATTCAAAAGAGAAGCAAGATATTATTTCCTTCTACTTACACTTGCCAGAAGAAAAACAGTGACTTTTTGTTTTAGATATGGTCCCATCAACTCCTTTCTAATTGGCAAAACAATTATTGCAGGGGATGACGGGGGAGTGGGGGACATGGAGAATCTGCAAGCAGCTACAGACCACTGATTCTCAGAGCCTTCTAGCAGATAGCTCTGGGTTTGGCTTCTCTGGAGTTTTTTGTATACCTGGTGCCAAGGGATTTGGATAACAACTGAGCAGAACTTCTTCACAGCACTTCCCTGCTCCTTCACTGCATTTCTCTTGCCAAGAGTGAAGGAACAAATGAAAAGCAAAGGAATATATTTAGAGTGAATGAACCTTCATAAAATACAACATTCCCACATTCCAGAAGTAAGGGGTAACTGATCCAGGACTGTGTTTTCTATGTCACCTATGTAGTACATTTTGGCTAGAGATGCTACCAAATACACATATTTAACATTCTGCCAAAATTAAATTTCACTGCCCAAGTCTTTCTTGGTAAGATCATCCCATCGTTCAGCCTGCCATCATTTTGATAGGCACGAGAGACTGTTCCAACTCCACACTTGCATTTCTCATCAATCTTTCAAGAAGGATTTAAAAACTGATTTGAAACATAAAACACCACAGCTTTGATGGTTTGGGGTTTTTTTTTTGTGTAAATTATTTTCTTCCTATTGTCAGAAACAGCAGAACGTATTTTTTGTTCTGAAATCTGAAACCTGTCAGCTCTGCAATTTTCTGCTACAGAATTTTCTAGGGCATTTTCTATGCTGGATAACTGAGCTGTGTATTTTGGGAGAATATTTTTGGTAGTGTTTTTACAATGTAATTTCTCCTCTGTTGTCTCATTTGTTACAGTGTTAGTTGTTATGTTGATAGTGAGGGGTTTTTTGCTTCAAATGCTGGCAAAAGGGTAAACAGGAGGTGGAAAAAAAACAGAAAAAAACTTCCTTTTTGTTTGAAATCCTGTTCCTATTTTTTTATTTTTATTTTTACAGTTTTGCTTTATCCTTTCTAAGGTATTTAATGCTTAACTGCCATTCTGTAAATGCAAAGATGCAGCACTTCGAAGAACAGATGCCCAATTTACAACACAAACTGTCAACCACAAGAACTTTAAAAAATATCATATAGTGTCTTCCTTAGTCTCTTCACAACATCACAGCTTCTTTGGTGTGTTTCTACCTTCTATCCACCCACTTGGCTTGCATGAATTTCTTAGAGCTGTTGCACTCTCATGGAAATACCCCAACAATAAGAAGAAAGCATGTAACTTGTAGGCTAGGTGAGCTCCATGCGGGGTTTTATCTTTCTCTACATTTACATTGATATGTAAAAAAATAAGTACACTATGTTGCTATCTGGAAATGGAGGACAGGGCAGCACAGCATACTCATCAACGTGGGAGAGGATCTCACACTCACAGAGCGGCTGAGGTTAGCAGAGACCTCTGGGTCCATCTGATCTAAGCCCTGTTCCAGCAGAGACACCCAGAGCAGGGTGCTGGGTCTGTAGGGTCAGTAGGCTAGCAGCCCATTTTCCATGTTCTTTATCATATGCTTGAAGGCCAGGGCTAGCTATATTTAAGTACTCCAGTAAAAATCACAGATGATGATTTGGAAAGCACCGTTCCACCCAGCTTATACAACCTGCTTGCATTTTGACTGTTACTGATATTTTTGCCCAGTCCTCCTGTGTCTCAGGCAGGAGCAAAACCAAGTTTCTTCTTTGTAGAAAACTGTTTAATGCCTCTGTGTTAACACCGTCTCCAAATCAGCTGCAGCTTTCCCCAAAGACGACTGTGCCCTTTAACATACTGCCACCACATAACATTTCTGAGGGGACCTGATCAGGCCTGTTAAGCTTGTTAGATGATGAACTGAGCACAACCTTTGAGCTACAAATTCTTCACATAGGTTTCAGTCTCAGCGGGATCCCTGTTGAGCTGCAAAGTGCACTTTATGGGCAGACACAACAGAATCAAGATTCTAAATGTAATGCTTCCCAAGTTTCAGTAGGTTAAGCACAAAGATCTAGGGAATTATGAATACAGCATCTGGCACTGAAAATACTTATCACCAAACACAGTACTGTGAAATATGTTATTTTATCATTTCTCTGTTATTCAGATAAATGCTCGCAATAATTTCAGCTTCACCCAGTCACTATTGGATTTCTCTATTTTATTTATACTAAAAGAAACAGGACAAAATAATAATTCAAGCTTAAGAAACATTCCAATGATGAACTCCAAGAATCCCTCACACTCTCTATCATCCTCCTCTGTCATGTTGGTTACTGTCGGTACCATTTGCAATAGCTGGTTTTCTTGTTTAGCACCTCAAATGCAGTTTTTCCTACCCTAACCCTAAACTTCATTTTTTTTTCAGCCAAATCTGAGTTAGGACTGCTGCTGAAATGAAGGTGTTTCCAATTTTCCATGTTACATTAGAACTCTTAGAACAATAAGTCTTATAAAGATAGCTGTATTTTAAAAAATAAATTAAAACACTGTCTGATGTAGAAAGTTGTGAGTGTATTACCAAGAGCTGCTTTAACATCTTACAGCATTTAGTAAGACAAGTTCAAAACAGCATGACTCCATCTCTACAGTAACAGAATTCAAATGAATGAGCAGAGGAAGTAATAGTACCAAATACTGCATCATTTCAACTTGTTCTCTCATCAGCTTTGCCAACATGAATTATTTATGTTGGCTGAGCAAGTAGAATCAGTCTCATTCACGGCTAAGCACAGGTGACAAAATGTAACAGTCATAATGATGATGATCTCTCTTTGCCCTCAGCTATTTTTCTACACCTTTCAATTTCAAACATATTTTTGAGTCTGCTCCTGCTTCTTTTCCATAGCATAGGATATTAGAAAAGGTGGCCTAACAGATTTTTTGGGTGCTGGAAATTCTGGGACAGTTTAATTCAGCCAGCTGAGGGCACCACAGTTTTCTCAGCCCTCAGCTCTCTCCTAGCTAAATACACAGGCCTTTAACGACTGGAAAACTTGGTGTTATGTAGTTTGGACACTGCTCTAAGCTAGCTAGGGAACTGATTATCCCAGGCCTGGAATTTCAGAATGACATGAAGTTGTCTATTGGCTTGAAGCTCTATCTGTTACCATTCACCTGCAAGCATGAGATTTACATCTGCTGTCCTGCTGCTTACGGCCATGCCGCTGCATTTAAGACCTCAAAGTCACAAAGAAATTCACACACTATTTCATTTACTCTTGTAATTTTATTTCTGCATCTCATTCCTTCTACTCACACTCTCATCCTGACCCAATAAATGCAACTGCACATTTGAGCCATACATGTGAACACATACAGACCTCAGATATGACTGTCTCACTTTTGAAACCACTTTTCTAGTTAAAACACTTCACAAATGAAATGACATTAGATGAACAAGATGTCATGTAAGAGAATAGCCGTAGAGGAGAGACAACAGACACTGAGTGTGACACCTCACAGCATTTCAGATAGTTTGTGCCTCCAGCAGTAGACAAATCATGTATCAGAGGACATCGGAGGGGAAAGAAAGATGAATGGGGGAATAAGTCTCTCAATGTGACCAGCTGTCACAAAACCATGACACCAGTCCTTGTCTTCTAAGTAGTGCACAGTACCATGTGCCATGGTTAACGTAGCACTCCCTTTCATAAGATGAGACCAAACTGAACATCTCCGGGGGGGGGGNTAACACTTTACTCAATTAATTACTTGCAGATTACTTTAGACAGGCTCTGTTTCATCAAAAATCAGTTCATTCAAGGCAATGCTTAAGGTAGCAAAACATTTTTTGAGGGTGATGGTTAGCAGCTGGTTCAGTATTCAGAGAAGCCTGGGATACAGCTTGTGAGAACCTTAAAATGATAGCAGAACATTTTTTGTCTGATAATATACTACCAAGCACTGCTACTATGTGTATAGCCACTTTTGTGTGGAGATAAAAAGGGATATATTTGTCCTGGTAGAACATTAAGGTCTGATTAGACCCTCTGGGGCTACCGCATTCCAAACAATTAATCAGATCCATAGTACCCAAATTGGTGAGGAAGGCTACAGGCAGTAAAAACGGGAGGTTTTTGGCCTGCAAGCAAGCAGAGGTCAACATGAACTCAGGAGACCTGTCAGCAGGCCACCCATTAACAAGGATTTCACCATTAATTATTTCCTCTCAATACAAGACTGATGCAAGCAATAAGGAGCAGCTAACAGGGTTTAATGAGTTTATTACATAAACGTAGATAAACTATTTGTGCTATATTTGCATGTATTTAGAATAATTTTAAAAGTTAAGTCAAAAGCATCAGATTTAGAAAAGATAAGGGTAGACAGAAAAAACTAATTTAAACATACAAAGATGTGACAGAATTAGAAGAGATTTAAGGCTCCGACATTCCATATTAACACGTCTTCATTGTATTAACAGTGCTAAAATGAATAGCTGTGCTATTTGCAGTGTTTAACTAAAAAGAATGATCATGTTAGCTCAGTCCCTGTGAATAATGTATGAGGCTGAATTCAACTTATTCACCTCATCTTGTATTCAGACTAAAAACCTACAAAATAAAGGGCTATATTTAGCATTAAGTAACAATTTCTTGTTTTAACTTCCATAGCATCGCTTCTGTGCAGTTAGAGATTGGTTGGAAAATTGCATATAGAGTGGTTTTCCATTTGTTAGAATTTTCAGCCGTGATCTCCTTGTCAGATAGAGGCCAGTCTGGGATTTTTTCTATTTTTCCCATTTAAATCTTTTAGACTCTCAATGCATTTTTAATAGGCCATAGAAGAATCAATTAAATCTTGTTATTTGGATGCATTACAGGGTTATGCTCTTGTGGGTATCTAGCCAGTGTTAATTAACCAAGGAAGAAAGCATTTTGCACTTTAAAATTGTGTAAAATGCTATGTTCACAAATTAAGGATTTCACACAGCTGAAAATGAAAAGACATTAATGATAGCAGCACACTGGTGAGTTATGACTTCCAGCTGAAGAAAATTATGTAGAAAAGAAGACTTCATTATCAGCTCTATTTAAATCAACCTATTTTCATCATTTTATTCTCTAAAAGAAAATTATACTTCATAATCACTTTGAACACCTTAACGAACCAGGACAGTAATGACCTTGAAGGAATAAAATCACTCCCTCTCCCATAGCAGGTAGATAGATTTCTGAGGAAAATACCGTGAGGCTCTGAGGAATCTTCCTAGTTCTGCTATTGTTTGCAGAATTAACTACTGCCTCTGACCAGAATGGGCTTACAAAGCAACTATCCAAGAGGAAAGAATCATAGAATCATTTGAGTTGGAAGGCACCCTTAAAGGGCATCTAGTCCAACTCCCCTGCAATGAACACCTTGTAGGGATACCTACAGCTGGATCAGGGTGCTCAGATCCCCATCCAGCCTGGATGTCTCCAGGGACGGGGCATTCACCACCACTCTGGGCAACCCATGCCAGTGCCTCATCATCCTAATTGTAAAACAATTTATATCCAATCAAAATCTCCCCTCTTTCAGTCTGGAACGATTTCCCCTTGTCCTATCACAACAGACCCTGCTAAAGAGTGAAGGTGGTCAGTACTGGAATAGGAGACAATAAGGTCATTTCCTCCCTTTGCTCTTCATTATTTTCCCAGTCAGCAATAAAGGGAGACAACAACAGAGTCCTGCAGTCAGACAGCTTGGAGAAGATAGGGATGACTGGAATGGCTGATAGTCACCTGTGGCTGCAGTGGTAAAAGTGGACAGTGGTAAAAGAACAGAAAGACAGAAAGACATCCTCATAGCAACCCAGGAGGTACAGGGGGCAGCCTGTGAGCAAGAAGCAAGGAGAATGGAGCTGGAAGATGATGAGAACAGACCTAAAGGAGGAGAATAAGTGGTGATGAAGACAGGTATCAGCCCAGCAGAATCACAGCAGGACATCCTCCACCCTCTCTGCTTTCCTACTGCTGGGGAACAGCAACTCCTGACTCAGTCATCCCTCCTGGAGAAGAATGGGAGGCTTGCACGGTTTTCCAACTTTGTTTGCTCATGTAACACTTTACGCAATTAATTACTTGCAGATTACTTTAGACAGGCTCTGTTTCATCAAAAATCAGTTCATTCAAGGCAATGCTTAAGGTAGCAAATGGTTGTTAGCAGTGGAGCTTAGTTCAGAAAATACTCAAAAAATCTTGTTTCGCCTTTAAACTTATGTTTGAATTCAGTCCTCAATTACCCTTGTTTCTGGCGTAGCCTTTGGCAAGCTGAGGAAAGATCCATTTGGGCTGAGCAGTATCATGAAAAGGTTCCCCTCTGTGCTGATATGACAGGTTTCTCCTTGTCCTGCAATTACCAAAGAACAACAGTAGCTTCCTGGAACAACCGATGTTCATTAAGGGATCCTATCACTCATCGAGCACAAGCAGTTGGCTAAGGCAAGCCCTGTCTGAGGGAACAAATACATCCTCTGTATTCCTAAGGAGTCAAGGCACATGTTGTCATGTCTCAGTAAGGAGCTGGATAAATATTGTAAAATATTGTTTCGGTAGAGCAGATGTTCAGACTACACTGACACCTAGTAACAAACTCAGCCCCCCTGAGGCAAGAATCTTTATTTACAGCGGAATTTAATTATTTCTGAATGTGCAAGCAACATGCTACCTGAGGCAAAGGATAATATTTCTTTACCTTTGTTAAAAGTGCTAAACCAAAATCACGTATAGGCCCATAGTTCCCTCATATTTGAGCTTCATTTTCAGAAAAACAGAAAGTGTCAACAAGTAGTTAACATTTTTATTTCATGAATAATAAGCTGATTTAACACAAAAATATAAATTGCAAGCATTTTAAAGTGCTTTTTTAAAGCTATAACTTTAATCTGGACCACATTTGGTAGTATTTTGTTTTGATTAGCATAGAGACTTTCATCTGAGACGAGGTTCCAAAATAGGCCAAGATAAGGCATTTAACTAAATGGCAGGTGTCTTCTGCTCTTTATTGGGGAACAACACAAAACAACTCCAGGATATCTCCCAGGACTTTCCCAGATGATAATTTCCTAAGAATAGTTACAGTACTGTTACGATCCTCATTGCAGCCTGCTATCTTTTAAGCACTGTTCATTGGAAAAAAGAGCCCTTGAATCACTTTGAAATATCACTGGCATGAAACCGCTGGGGTGAAGAAGGTGTTAAGCCTAACATCCAAAAGTTTTTATCAGCTCTTTGAGAACTGAGCCTACATGCTGCTGTTGAGTCGCATTTTTGTGGCTTTCTTTTCCTAGCAGAGACAACCTATGGATTGTAAAGACAAAAACAGACAGAGAATAAGAGTGATAGGGAGTGTGAGTATTCAAGCACCATAAATACAGAATAATTCTTAGTGAGGTCAACTTACTTGAAAAAGAAGCAGACAACGTACGTGAATTCATGATCCTAAAAATAATGAGGTGACAATCTATAGGACAGCGTAACCTAAACCCCAATCTAGAGAGCCAATGTGGCACAGATCCAGCATGGCAACCCCTATACATTTTTTTTTAAAAAAAACAAAGTTATTAAAGCCTAGTGAAAAATAAAGGATATGAAAAAATGTTTAGAGGCATCAGTTCCCCATTAAAAGATTAAGGCCAGATTTAACCACCTCATACATTGAGCATTAACTTATTCAGCTGGAAACTCTGCCCTTGCTTCCTGTACTCTACACACTGCTCTGTTCATCCTAACAGGGATCTACCCACTGCTACCACCACAGCTAAGATCTTCTGCATTTTTACTTTTATTTATGTGTAGCAGGAAAAGAAAATGCAAATTCACATCTTCCCAGTAAGTGCACTATTTGTACCTCTTTAATCTTACAGAGAAATTCCTACAAGAGTTCAAATACAAGGCAGAAACTGCCTTCATAGAAGATCTCGCCAGAAGCTGTATTAATATGCATTTTCGCACATTAGTTTCTACATTAAGAGCATTTACGCCATTCAAACAATCTCACTAGCATCAAGCCTTTGGCTGTCAAAGAAAAAGATCCTGCAGAAGGCAGATAAGCCCCACCAAGGCCCTTATTTGTAAACACAGTACAGCTGCCAAGTGCCTCCAAATACTCATAGGTTACCTGGTCACGTAGCTGGGAGCAGAATGTAGAACAGACTTTGTCAGCCTGCAAACAGAATGCATGTCTCCCAGTCTGCAACAAATCCTGTAAATATTATAAATGGATAAGGTGCTATTCAAATCCTGCAGATGTCACATAACGCATTTACTGTTTCACAGCCATAAAATCAAAACATTGAGGGCAGCATTTTCCTTCCTCCCTTCCCCACCCACTTTTATCTTTCATTTTGGACTATATACATTATTAATCAGGATTTTTTTTTTTTTTTAATAAATTGAATAAATCTGAACATTTTCAACCTGGGATACTGGCAAAACTCAGTCTTGCCATTCACAATTTTTTCTAACTCAGAAGTACAGAATTCAGGCAGCAGAAGAAGAAACAATGTATAAAATATTATGTAGTGCTATTGCCCTGTATAAAGGACAGAATACTGAGGAAAAAAAGGAGTAAAGCTAAGCGTTTCCTGTCAGAGAGGCAACATATCTTGGTGACAGGAATCTATGTATTTTTCTCTTTAAAAGTGTGTATACTGGGATAAGGTATGTGCTGATGATCAGGACGTGAGTGAAAGGAGTGACAGAGCTCATGATAAATGACAGAGCTCATGATAACTGCAGGAGGGAAGAACGTCACCATGGCTTTTCTATTCATTGCTCTACCTCTGACTAGCCTGATAGCTTTTAATATCACTTCCTCTATACTCCAGCTTCTTTTCTTTATCAGAAAAGGAGTACAAATTCTGCTCTGTTAAATGCATTTGCTGAAAGCATCTCATTTTCAGCAATTTCTTTCTCCCAAGTGTGACAGTAAATTTCACATCTTCAGTGAGTGTGATCATGCTTTCACACTAAGCCTTCACAAACTGCCCTCAGTGTGAGCCATTCTGCTCCAATTCTCTCAAGCTACCTCTCTAGGCACATTTTACTTTCTACAACAGTGCACCACGTCATCTTCAAAGCTGTGCAAAGAGTTTGTGAGAGGTGCGGGCCCAGTGAAGAACCATATGGCCCAATGCCACAATCCTTCAGGATGGTTTTAAGCTCTAGATCAGAAAAGGTAAATGGTTAAACAAAAGTAAGCTTTATTTTTGACATAGTTTCATGTTCCTTCAAAGTACAGCAAATTGTATAAACAAATATGATCGTGTAGCAAGGAAGAATTACAACCTATCTGTGGTGGGTTCACCCTAGCCAATACCCACCCAGAGTCTCACTCCTCCCCCCCTCCTGCAGAATAGGAATGAGACAGAAGCACTGCAGCAATTGTGATAGTGACGGTTTAATTGGGAAAGTAAAAGCAGTGTAAGCCACAAATAATAAGGAATGAATTCACTATTTTCCATTGGCTGGCAGATGTCCAACCGTTCCTAGAAATAGGGCCTCAAGCACAAGTAGTGCTTCCCCTGCTCCATGCCCCCTCAAATGTCCATAAGAATGGCTGACGGCTCAGCTGAGGTCTGAGATCCCTCAGGGGAAGAAAAGCTGTGCGTTGGACTGTTGAGAGTCAAAACTTTAGCTGTGTTCCTGCCTCAACCATAAAGTCCACCAACATGGAGATTCTCCTTCCCCTGCTCCTCTGACTGTGCTGAACAGAGACTCGATAGGCACAGGTCAAGTCCCAAAAACAGTGCTAGGGGCTGCTGGGTCTCACTGGGGTTGACAAGACACATTTTACATCAAAGGGCACACCAATTCAATGAGATGACGTGCCATAAGGTTTTTACCTCCAACCCCCATGGTCAAAACTTAGTCTCCCATCGCATCTCCAAAAGGCCAGTATGCTGGGAGTGGGCAAGTGGTTGGGAGGGGACACTGCCTGGATGGAGAAGCCAGACTGACTAAAGGGATGCCATGTGGCATCTGCTCAGCAGGGAAAGCTCAGGGAAAAGAGAAAAAAAAAAAAGGGAGACGTTCATGGTTATGGCATGGAAGGAGTGAAAGAAGGTAGTTGGCATAACAAAATTGAATCAGCAACAGACTAGCACACTAAATTTCTCTGTTTGGGCCATAGGATTTTATTACATACCTTTTGTGTTCTTGGCAGCTTTTAGGTCAGTGAAAAGTCCCTTTGATAAATTTCATTAAAGCACCACCACAGGAATATGAAAGGTTATGTTCTGCCATCAGAATGACAGATGTCTCTTCTCCCTCCTTAACCTTTGAATCAATCTGTGTAGCACAAAATAAGCATGTCAGCTTTGTGCCTGTAAGCACTTCTCATCTTGCTGCTGTTTTGTAGCTGGTGAATGCTGTAGCAGCTACCACATTTAATTTGGAAACCAACTCCAAAAGCTAATGTGTGTCTCCTCTGCAATAAAATCTCTAACAGATTGAACTCATTAAAATGTGTTTCTTAAAAAAAAGGATATTTAAGTTTCCTTTAATGAATTCATTTTCTGGTTCTTAACAGTCTTCTTGGGTGACTGTGCGCAGGGAGCAAGAAAATCAAAAGCCTTCTTGATTATTTTTGAATGTTCTTAATTTTGATTTTATACAATACATGAATAGAAAATTAATGGAATTAGATACTTATTTATAGGACAAATTAGAACAACTAAAGTGGCATGCAGGTCACCATGAGAAGTTTTTATCACATAAAATTTCTGATAGCATACTCCAAGCACCTTTGCAATACTTACTGAATTACTTCGCTTTTTTTTCCCCCACCCGTTTTTCCTTTTTCATTTAACTAAAATCTTTTGAGACATCCTTGGAGGGTGGGGGGGGGGACACTCTTAGTTTACTTTCTGTAGGAAACCAGGTCAAAGAGGTGTTCATGGGCCATCAGCATCTACGAGTTAAAGTCAAGAGCTTGGGATCATCTGCTCAGACACAAGCAAGTGGAGTAGAATTATTGCTGGACTACACTGAAAACAAGATCAGGAAACTCTTCTTTATCACTCTAGCTTAGAGATTTGGCTCATGCCCCCATGGAGTGTCTGCTGCTGGTTCCTGGCACCTCATTACCACCCTGCTGTCACAGTCAGCACACCGGCTGCTGATTTGGCTGGTGTTGCAGCCTCCTGCTTTTTGCAGTTACAGCATCCCTGGTGCTCAGGAAGAGGTTACATGACTATCACCAAGCCTGCAAACATATGGGGCCTGGTTCCCTATTACCTTTGCCAGTATCTCACACTGAGTAGAAATCATTAAAATCACGAAAGTAGAACTGGTGTAAAACCAGAAAATATTGTTGTGAACTACTTACATGAATTAAAAACTGATCTTTCAGTTACACAGGGGAGCTTGCATTTCAGAAATGAAAGGCTTACCAGTAAAAATCTCCTCATTAAAATACCTTTTAAACATACGTAATCACAATATCACATGAAAACCAAAACAATCCAACAAAGGAGTTTGTTGGGGTATTCAAACATGAAATAATTAAGTTGCTCTGAAATAATTCAGATTGTATCACGTTCCGTAATCACCAGTGGGAAAGAACAAACCACAGCCACCAAGTTACGGTCTAGAGGAGTTGGCTGGTCTTGTGGAGGGAAGCTAATCATAGAATGGCCTGGGTTGAAAAGGATCATCAAAGATCATCAAGTTTCAACTCCCCTGCTACGTGCAGGGTCACCAACCACTAGACCAGGCTGCCCAGAGCCACATCCAGCCTGGCCTTGAATGCCCCCAGGGATGGGGCATCCACAACCTCCTTGGGCAACCTGTTCCAGTGCTTCACCACCCTCTGTGTGAAAAACTTCCTCCTAATAACCAACCTAAACTTCCCCTTAGTTTAAAACCATTCCCCCTTGTCCTATCACTATCCACCCTTGTAAACAGTCATACCTCCTCCCGTTTATACACTCCCTTCAAGTATTGGAAGGCCACAATGTGGTCTCCCCAGAGCCTTCTCTTCTCCAAGCTAAACGATCCCAGTTCCCTCAACCTTTCTTCATAGGAGAGGTGCTCCAGCCCTCTGATCATCTTAGGGGCCCCCCTCTGGACCCACTCCAAGAGCTCCACGTCCTTCCTGTAATGGAGGCCCCAGGCCTGGATGCAGTGCTCCAGATGGGGCATCACAAGAGCTGAGTAGAGGGGGACAATCACCTCCCTCTCCCTGCTGGCCACTCCTCTTTTAATGCAGCCCAGAACACAGTTGGCCCTCCAGGCTGCAAGCACACACTGCCAGCTCATGTCCAGCTTCTCATCCACCAAGACCCCCAAGTCCTTCTCCACAGAGCCACTCTCAAGGAGATCTTCCCCCAGTTTGTACAAACACTTGGGATTGCCCCGGCCCAAGTGCAGCATGTGTGCATGTACTAATGTGGGTGACACAGAATTCTTTTCTGACTCTGCAATGGAAGTATGTCACAACTCACCCAACACAGATCTCTTGGCATTTCATCCTCTCTTAACCTTTAGCTTTTTATCTGCTAATTTAGCCCTTTAAAATGTCACCTGTTCATTCATGGAAAAAGCTAGCACATGATCTGTATTAATTATATATTAATTAAATGGTTGTAACATAAATAGGGAGAAATAAGTATTGCAAATATTTTTTCAACTTTTCTTTGGTAGGATTCAGTTTGACAGAGAGCAGCTGGTGCTGGAAATGAGTGAAATATAATTTCCTTCCTCTCACCCTACGTAACAAGGGTGATAGACAGCTGCAAATCTAGGACTTGCTTTTCACTGAAAGCACTCATAAAGCATATTAAGATTTTCTATTTGCTGAAATACCAGCATTTTCTTAAAAGCATCTGTCATTTCAAAAGAGATCTGGGGACTTCTTTGGTAGAGCTGCCAACTAATTCATTGTAACACATAGCTCTGCGTGTCATCTCAATGGTCTCACTGGGATTTCCCCTCTGATTACACCTTAGTTTCCTGCAGGGAAGACAGACCTCCTGAGCTGTAGCCATGGATTTTCATAGTTTTGTCATAATTGATTGGTGTTCACACAACATTTAATCACAAAAGAGATACAGAAGGATTTCTATTACAATTAATATTTTCAAATAGAAAAAAGTCAGTGCCCAATCTAAAGAAAAGTGTGCTTAAACAGTAACAAAATCCTAGATAAAGCCTTCACACTCCTGTGTGATTTTTATTACAAGTGTGTTGTTGAACATAGCTGGCAATCACTTAAAATTTAGAAAAAGTAAGAAAAGGTTCCTCATAACATAAATTAACTTATCTTTGCATGCAAAACTCACTTTGTTCTTGGATTTAAATAGGAGGACCTATTAACCCGCTTCTCAGCGGTACAGAAAATTAATCCACCCGGTTTAAATAAGGCAATAGTAAATGAAAGGCTTTCCTGTAGATTCATCACCCTCCCACATCCCTTCAGCAGACAGACAGCTACTTACGTATAAATAGCAGAATGTGGAGGATGCTAATGCTGCCTGAGACCAGAATGCATTTAGAAACCTAGTAACTACCAAACTATTCCTCTGTTTTTAGTGAAAGCTGTTTAATTTTTTTCCTTAAGTTTCAAATGAACAAATGACAGCATAAGCTTTGAGGCAACGTGGATTCCTTTTGCTCCTCTTGACCAAACAAAAGTACAGCCAGAAGGACAAGGAAGAAAAAGAAAGGAAAAAGCAGAGGAAAATGGAAATACTTGAAAAGGAACTTGCAGCCTACAATGGCAGTGAGAAGGCTTTCGATAATGACTCACAACACTACAACAACACTTAATCACAGAATCATAAAGGTTGGAAAAGATCTCTAAAGTCATCTAGTCTGTCAACTGATCATCCCCTTGCCCACTAACCACGTCCCTCAGTGCTGCATCCACACATTTCCTGAGCAGCTGTGTGGAGAATCCTAAGAGGACAGGGACCAGGAAACCGGCACAATGCTCTACCTATGGAAGAGAAAAACAAAGCTGCTTTAAACTACACTGGAGCCACACTGCTGTCCTGGTGTCTTCCAGCCCAGCTCTACCATTAATCTCCCAAGAGGCAGTGATTAAATTATTATTAATCTATGTCTATTTCTTTATGTGTTGGAAATTTTTGACAAAAAAATAATTTGTGAAAGAGCACTTATTGTTACCCAGTCTTCAATCATTATCTAGCTATCTAGTTCTCAAAAGACCTCTCATCTGGCCATGCTAAATAAATTCAGACCTTCCTGCTGAGTTTTATTAATTTTCAGTGAAATGGAAATAATGATACTTGCCTGCTTTTGTAATGCAATTTCAGATCTGTAAATGGAAGTTTAACATCAAAAGCTAGATAAAAGTTAAATATTCTGGCAACGAAAATCAATTAAGTATAAACGCATGCAAGTCACATTACAAAATACAACTAAAGCATTTGCGATAATTAGTTTACATGTATATTTAGATTCACTTTATAGACGTTCTAGCAAACAGAGATTTTTCCACACACAGTGCTCACATAATTCACACAAACAGTATTGCTGATCAATAGTTTTAAACTAAAAGAAGGGAAAATTAGGTCAGATGTCATAAGGAAATTCTTTCCTCAGAGGGTGATGAGGCACTGGCACAGCTACCCAGAGAAACTGTGGTGCCCCATCCCCAGAGGTGCTCAAGGCCAGGTTGGACGGGGCCCTGGGCAGCCTGATCAGGCGGGCATTCAGGAGAGGTATGAGAACAGTCTTCAAGGCACAGGTGGCAAAGTTAGTGCCAACCAAGGATATGGACACAGAGCTGCAGACATTTGAGGCGGAAGCTGGAAGCCACTGTGCTGGGCATGCCTGGCCAAGTCCTGAAGAAATACATCTCTGCTGTAGTGCAGCCCTACAGCCTCCTCGTGCTGCTGATAACAGCCCCTGTCTACTCAAAGCTCAGGAAAGTGTCCAAGTCACCTTGCTGTACCACAAAAAACATCTCAGCAGAGATGATGCACCCTTTTGGAGGAAACGGTCCTCACCTCTTCACTAAGGCTACAGAGTACCTGCATTACCAATTGCAAGGTAAGTAAGTATACAGATGTTCTATAGTATATAGATGCAAGGTAAATAAGAACACAGATATTCTACAGATGAGTTAGGCTGGTAAGATTACCATGCTGGAAAAAATAGTTAGACATAAAGGAAAGATGCTCACCGGTGTTATAGGCTCACAAAAGAACTCCACAAGGAGCAATCTCCAGAAAGAGATCCTTCCTCAGTGGAAGTCAGCCTTTAAATGGGGTCTAGGAGAGGTGGAGCCTGGCTCCACCACTTCTGGGCACACAGGTGAATTGCCTTCACCTGTGCTCCCATGGCTGACTCAGCACTTGCCTCAGGTGGTCAATCAGAGGCTCAGGCCATGATTCAACAGTTCCCATACACCAATATCCGGAGACTCTGGAATTACATGCAACAACTAAGATGACATGCCCTTAAAGAATTAGAAGAATGACAGAACATGTAATGAGTGTTTTCATATCTAATGAGGGTTTTTATGGGCACTGACATCCATCTGAAATTCTTTGCAAGAGTTGGGTCACAGGAAGAAGAGTGCTTTTAAATTCTTTTGTCCTTCTCTGATTCCTACTCCCACCATTTTCTTTGTTTTCAGTAGCCTCTGAAGTTCAGTGCTTGACACACTCCTTTCATGATCTTTCCTGAAAGACTCACTTTGACTTGAGGATCTTTAACTATAAGCTGTTATTATCAATAATATTTAAAAAAAAATCAGTGACGTGAAGCTTTACTTCAAAGACCGTTCTGTCACACACCAAGTAATCAGCTTTGATTTCCCACATGTTTTCTGCACAGAGATTCTTTAACATCTAACAAAGCAAAAGATAAGACTTCCACTCTGCATGGCTAGTAATAACCCAGCAGCTTGCTGCCTGTCTTCAACAAATGTGTTTGATACAAATTTTTTGTCAAATCTGATTGAAATTGACCAACAGATTAAAAATAAATACGTTCAAAACCCCTGCTTCCTTTAACAATTATACCTAACAAACTCCTTTAGCAGGAGGACATTTTGTATTTGTTCTTGATTTCCAATGGCAATTAAGCCTTAGATGCACAGATCAATTCTTATTTTCTCTCCCATGCATACATGAGATTTTCACACTACGTACATTGTGATTTTTTGAAAGAACTCTCCTATAAATCCACATCAATACAGTAGCTCAATAAAAGTAGACAGATGATTCCCCCTTCAGGCAAAACAAATGCCTGAAGGTTCAGTCTTCCATAAATGCACACATCAAATCAATCCAGGAAAGTGGGTTCTAGTAGATAAAACTGCAACATTACAAACTAATTTAGGAACTATGCAATTTCTAGCAAATTATGTTCAGCATTGCAAATTCAATATTTTGTGTGTGATACAATACTTCAGATAGAATATGTGAATTGAACAGAAGATACCCGAGGCTCATTTTTCCTGGCAGACTTGCTGAGTCTTTACCGACTTCATGAAGAGGAAAAGAAGTGAACATAATAACATGATAATATGATCCAATTTAAAATCTAAACGTTGCTTTTGTTTCCTCTACGGAACTTGCTGTGTATTTATCAATGCAAATCATATGCCATGGAGTCATCTGGCAGTGTTTGTCTTTCTCCACGTATATGTTTAAAAATTAGGAGCAAGTATCCAGTCAAGAATCTACTATAAATAAATTGTAATTCTTACAACGTAAACAGGGTCTTTTTTTTTGTGAGAGGCCAAGAATCTAATTTGTTAAGCTTGCTTGCTCTTGTCATATTAGTGTTAAATCCCAGTTTGATGCTCGTGGAAAGTGTCAAGGAGAAAACAGTTGAGAGCTTGACTTACAGCATTAATGCTTACTTTGCCCTCAAAAAAACCGAAGTCCTGCATACATTTCATCACCATGCTTCAGACAAAGAGTGACTGATTATTTTGCTGGTCAAAATCCATTACTCCACTGGATTTTATTGTTGTTGATCAAGTGTCACGTGGTCTTCTTGTACTATAAGGTGTGGAAGGATTACACGACAAGCTCTGTAAATGAGACTGGGGAAGGACAGCACAGATGAAAAGAAGTTGTTTAACATAGTATTCTATTTCCATCTGCACTGCCTTCTTAATGAAACCGTGTATTTGGAGAAATACGTAGTTGATGGAAATGCAAATCATCTTTAGATAGCAAGTCAAATGCTGTATACAGCCATACTTGAATGGAAGTTTTAAAGATGTATTATTAATTGCTACATAGCAACATGCTATGAAATAAGCTATCTTTGTCCAAACTCAAATTTATAGGTCTGTCTGCATCACCCTTGGAACTGGCTGTGATAGTGATTCCTGGCAGAGCCCCGCAGCTCTGCATGGCTCAGGTAAAGCTATCCAACATTAAGTATTTTTCAGGAGTCCCCAGCTGTAGCCACTGAATCATGCTATCTTTATGCTTACATCATCTTATTTACCACAGGACCACTCTAACCTGGTGCTGCATACTCCCTTCCATTCAGCACTCACTGACTCCACGAGCCACTGCAATGCAGCTGTCTCAGGAAGAAGAGCAGCACCTTCTCCTCAGTGTGTGGCATTTCTCTTTCTGACCGTGTGAGAAGACCACTGGATCACACTGAAACTGCAGGCACACTACTCATAATGTAACAAGCACAGCAAAAATAGTACCAAGGCACAGAGCTGACACGTACACTATTGCTAAGAGCACCTTCAGTCCAGAACTTGCCTCTAGCACACAGTGCGTAGAAATACAGCATAACACTGTGTGTTCCCTAAATACACTGTAATGCAAAGCTTGCTCTAAGTGGAAGAAACAAAATAAACACATTTGAGACAACAAGAAGAGCAGAAGGACAAAGTACCATCTCTGGGACCTTTAAAATCTCTTTCCTTTATTTTAACTGTCTCACCAGATAACTCTTTCTGCAGGACAACCACTATGAACACAGAATAAGCACTTGTGTATAGGGACTGGGGGAACTTTATGGGAGAGAAAACAGCTTGCTCTCTCAAGCTCTTCTACATAAAATGGCCGCAGAACCCCTCAGTGGCTCTTGAAAACACTTCAATCAGAAAAACACTTGGGATGACTGAGGGGAAGGAAACGAAGCTTTATTCCCAACTTGATGTCTGTAAAACTTTCAAATGGGAGCAGCACAGGAATCACTCCCCTTTTTGTGAGGTACACCAAATTCCTTAGACTACGCAGGAAGCATTCAGTTAAGGAACCAAAAGCACCCAACATCTTGCAGTCCTCTGCTTATAATGGTGCCCTCCCTTATGGTTTCTTGCCTACAGCTCCCCAAACAAGACAAATTCACCTGGAAGTCACTTCTTGCAAGGATGCAATTCTCAGCTGCTTTAGAACTTGACAGAGCTGCTATCCCATCATTTTTCAGTGAAAGGACTGGATGTCCTTTGCTACTCTTTTTTCATAAGACAGGCTCCCTACTTCGTGCAAAAATCAAACACTTGTCTAATCAAAGAGAAGGGCTGGAAATATTCATTTCCAGGTACAGAAAACTTTGACTATTTTATGAAATCAAAACAGGATTAGAGTTGTGGACATGGCACTTAAGAACATGATTTCGCTATGGACTTCTAGGGTTATGTGGTTGGTTGGACATGAGGAACTTAAAGGTCTTTTCCAACTGTAAGGATAGGAGGCAGTTGATATAGTTGCCTTTAACCAGTTTCAAATCACTCAAGAAAGGCAGTAGTCACAGTCCAGTAATAAAGAAGGAATAGCTTACCCCTTTCTAAAGATGAGGGCTTGTTGAAAACTCCCACTAGAGGCAATCTCTAAGTAAAAAATGGTTCCCCTTTGGCTGCCAGCTCTTTAATGAAGTTAGAGAGAGGTGGACCCAGGGCCTACCCCTCTGGTCACATAGGTGAGTTGCTAGCACCTGTGCTCCCAGGGCTGGCCATGCCCCTTCATCAGGTGCTCAATCACTGCTTCAGACCATAACCTAATGGTTCCCATACACCAACCTATATGATTCTATCATTTTATGATTTTTCATTTAATAACAAAACACTTAACAAACAGGCAAGTGGAGGAATAGGGCAAACTTTTCTTCTCTCTCTGAATAGCACAAATCATCATTGAAGGGTCAGGAACTTCCCTCTATCAAAATGCAACACCTGCTCTAGCTCTCTCTCTGATGCTGCTTAAATTATGTGTCTATGCTGCAGGGCAGTCAATAGAGCCAATACACTGGGGAGAAGATTAGAGATTTCTGGGGTAGCATGGTTCTCATTTAAACACCAGATGCCTTGCACACTACCAAGAGAAAAGCTGGGTCATTGAGCTGTTTTACCTTGGTCATTTGTCTATTGTTTTAACTGAGCCTTTGAGTGACAAGATTGTAAGAAATGTACTCTATAAACTCAGTTTGACCTTAGATCTTGCAATTCTCAAGGTACAATAGGTGTGCTAAGGTTAGAAAGACAGACCAAAATAATAATTCTTGGTTTTGACTTTTCAAGTGAGATGTCAAATAAAGCATTTTCAAAAGTGCTGCCCAGAATCAGGGTTGCAAGCTCTTGAGACACATTCATAGAGTAGAGTAAATGTTATTTAGTTTGATTCCTTTTCTCCCTCTATTTTATCAGTTTACATCAGACGTTTCTCACACTAACTCATTATTTAAGGTGGTACAAAATAATTTCACTAGGAATACATACAAATCAGTATGAATTGTAACCTTTGACCAGGCCATTCTCTAGAGTTAGTGTTAGGTAAGTGTTGTGCAAGACAGAATACAAAGAAACCCAGATGTTATGGGGCTGTGAATGGGCTACTAAGGGAGGGGGGAGTCTGCTGAAAGCTTTCAATTTTGGTCAGTTTTTGGTGGGGGCCAGAGATGGGGCTGTATCTCGGACCTGGCCACTCTCAAGATACAGAGTTAGGGTTAAGATTTGGTAAGACAGAAAGGGAAGAGTCCTAGTGGTTATGGGGCAATGAACGAACTGCTAAGGAATGGTGAAGTCCATAGCTCCATTTTTATTCCTAACCGTGCAGTTACAAGTTTGGAAGTACTCTGTATTCTGATTTTGATGTAAATATCAAAATTCTTAAAGAGAACCACCGCAGGCATTTGCCATCTTCCCAGCCTCTGTGCAGTCTGACTAATGGTGCTGCATTAGAAATTAGAAATTACTCCCCTTCAAATAGCGTATGAGTTCCTGTGCACTTTCCTCTACAAATGTTTGGGCTCACAGCATACTCCACTGTTTCTGTGGAGTTAGGCAACTCTAGCATTAAACTGCTTCTATAGAATAATCATTTACAATGGATCAATGGATCAATTTGGAAAAGGAGAGCTATTCTCAGGGATACAAATTAAGTATGATCAGGTGTTAGTCTCTGCTTACTACATATCCATCTCAAAACAGCTACTATGAGAACTGGGCTATGGAGGTGCAACTCTATTTTGCTTAAGATTTCAAGTTTGGAAAGTATTTGTGTCTACGTGAGTCTCCAGGAAGTAAATTAAGAATGAAAACTCAAAAATATGCTGAAATTTGAGCCCTTGAGGCAATCTACCCATTATAACGTCCACTAGCCCTTAGTGGGCTGCCTGCAGATCAGGTTGTCTTCAGAGAAAACCTACTTGTGCTCTTTCCAACACTTTGACGAAAGGACCATATTTCCATAGATGAAACGGCTTCCTACGAGTTGGTATTTTCTGTGTGGAGAAGTTTCCAATATGAGCATTGTGTTATTCAGCCACTGGCAGCTCCTGCCTTCAGAGAAGTGGGTTAGTACAGCAGGCAGACAAATCCATAGAAAGGATCACAGCCATTGGCAGGGAAACTCCAGTTCTAGTGCTTTCCCATCACGTCAAGAAGGCATGAAGACAGAGCTGAGGGAGTCATTAGTTAGGGCTGGCAATTCTTGTGCATCACAACCTTTAGGGGACAGGGGAAGAACCATGAGGATACATCTTTCTCTATTTGGGGGGACACAGTTGATTTACCTATATTGCAGAGTAGCCCACAAAAATTGGTGAGACACTGTGATAAGATTTCCCTTTCTTTATGTTTTTTTTTCTTCAGAATATTTCCTAAATAATGAATGTGTCAACAAATTAGAAATTGCCTCCAGCACTACACATAGAAAAAGCACAGTCACATGACTAAATCCTACCCTGCAGTATCAGGGTAGATAAGGTATGAACCCTTTCGTTGCAGTATTTGCTAGCATTAGCACAGCAAGCCATGCTGTCTGGGCTGGGATGTGGAGATGGGGTCGATGAGGGTACTACCTCCCACTGCAAATTCTCACAGCTCTGACAAATAATTAACTCATCAGGAAGTGCACTTTCTGATGCAAACTCTCTCTGTGCTGTAGCAAAATTTTTTAATCAGGAATGAAGTTACTTGTAATAAGCTAATCCCTGCTTTCTGCTACCCCATTCTCCTCCTCTCTGAATCTCACTTTGCTGATTTTGCTTCATTTCAGCTTCCGAGCCTTGCATCGCAGGGACAGGCATATTGCCGCAGCACTGCCAGTACAACTTTCCTCATAAAAATCTTACTTTGGAAGCATCTACTCTCAAGAGAACATGGATTAATTTATACACCAATTAACAGTGTAAATTAATGCTTTACTGTTCATCCCATCTCCAAAGATTTTAAGTGCCAGCGGAGGTTTTCATTTTGAACATAGATGAAAGAGCAGAGTGGATGAGTCAACCTCAAAAAAAAAAAAAAAAAAAAAAAAAAGGCATTTGAAATGTCTTGAGTGAAACGTGCTGTCGTGAGTTAAGACTCTTGCATTAGTTGTCCCTGTGCACACAGCTGTCAGACCAGGACAGAGCTAGCTAGAGGAGAGGATTTTCTTGTGGAAATAAAGCTTCAGATTTCAATAGTTCTAAATCAGGAAGAAAAGCCACATCATTTTTACCAGCCTGAGGTTTGATTTTGAATAGTTTAAATCATTCTGCCTGCTTTTTGGACCCAGAATGTGAAAATTTGAGGATGCATCTGCATGAATGCATTAGTTCAGGTAAGAAGTGATATCAAAGCGAATCTCCTGGTCATCCCAAATCTCCCAGTCATCCCTGCTTGCTGTGCTTTGATTCACACCAAAGAGTGCTGAAACACAAAATGCATTCCTTTTGGAACCCCGCTGTGGATCTTGGGAGCATTGTGCAGAAGGACAGCCAGGCACGGCAGCTCACAGGCACCAACAGGTAAAAGCCTTCTCCTGGCTCTGCTGTCCACCAGGTGTCTGGGAGGCCTCTGAATGGCTGACACCCGAGCTGGCACAGTACTCGCCTATCACCAGCCCACGACCAAATGGATCGAATCTGTTAAGATGGCAGCCGGATGGCTCTGGTGAACGGCGCTGTGCCCATGTGGAGGCAGATGACAAATGATTTTAGAAGAAAAGTATGGAGTGAAAGCTTAGTAAGAGAGAGGCAAGAGGAGGCAGTGCATCTTTTGAAGCTCCTGTGTGAAGAGATGCGAGGGAAGCACCGTTCCTGGTCCGCGCCGCAGCCCAAGAGGGCCGCGGCCACTGAGGCGTTTTCGTGGGGTGGATTGAAGCCCTCTGGGGAACGTGGGGGTGGGGCTGAGGAAGATGCTCGGCGCAGGGTGTTTCCGTAGTGTAGTGGTTATCACGTTCGCCTAACACGCGAAAGGTCCCTGGTTCGAAACCAGGCGGAAACATTCTTTTCCCACTGAAGGGGCAATCCCAAATATTTCTTAAAAGAGCAGGGATTCGAAGGGGAGCTGAGGTCAGCAGGGTGAGGGGTTGTCCCCATCTCCAGAGGGGAGCCACGAAGCTGGTCAGGGCTGGAGCGCCCCTCCTACAATGACAGGCTGAGGGAAGGAGATGGGGCTTCTCGAAATGAAAGATCTGGAAAGTGCAAGAAAGAAACAGAATGAAAACTGCAAATACTGCAGATATTTCTGTGCAATAATTCAACAAGAAAATATACCTAAACTTTATCCTTTCTTGAGTCACTGTGCTTCCTCCAATTGCTTTAAAACACTGATGAAAGCATAGTATATGTGGCGATCTGCTATGTTACCTTATCTAGTACATTGCCTTTAGGGTACATATATGGATGTATCAGCAGCTGAAAGAATCTAATCTTTGAAATAAATCACCATGTGTGTGTTTATCTTTGGTAATGGGAGATTTAGATACGGTTGTTCTATAATATCTATGCTAATAATTTAATAAATCTTGTATATTGACAGTTAAAGTGTTTCAAAGCTATTACTATAAATACTTTGCATTAGTACATAGTCTCCTTTCCTGTAATTCAGCAACAAGTTGCTCCTGTTGGTCTATCAGCATATTTTGATCTGCTTGAGGCCATTTAGCTTTTCTGCTCCGACAGCTCTATGACAACGCGCCCCCTCACTTAGCATTTCCCAATCCAGCTTGAGAGAGACGGGCGGCAGAAGCTGCATCTCTTTCTCTCAAACAAAATTTCTATTAACAACATGCCAGAATTACATGAAAAAGTGTGCTTACCAGATTGTCCTAGCAAAGGTTCTGGTTATAATTACTATTACCCTATATCAATATGAAAAGTAGTGAAACACGCCTTATGTGATACATGCAAAAAGAAACAAAAAACCACAGTGTTCTATGACCTAATAGTAGAGATGATGTGTATTTCTTGGATGTTGCAGGCAAAAAGATTTTCACCCATCTCCTAGCAGCCATAGCCAGTGCAGTTTCTCAGAATCTTCTTGATTTCTATAGAAATATACATAGCTTAAAGCTAAACTTGAAGTCATAACTGCTATGCAAATGCAGTATCTAAATTCAGTGTGAGGAAGGAAATTAGATGTTTTCTTTTGTATATTTCAAGCTTTCTCTGTAATGATTTTTTTCTTTTCTTGCTTTTGTTACATCCTTGCTTCCTGGGTTATCTGTTGATCTTATGAATCACAGCAGTTTTTAAATGTGTTTGTTGTTTGCTTCTTTCCTATATCCACGGCCTGATTTTGTCTCCATGGATTTTTGCAGGCAAGCCATTGCCAAACTCATTCGTAGTCCGTTCAGGGGAAATCTCTTTTGGTTTGGTTTTTTTTTTTTTCAAATGTCAATCTTTCAAAACATTTCTGCATTCTCTGATGGATTTCTCAAGCATTCACTTAACAAAATGAATTTCTATCAAAGAAGTCTACTCTCACATGTAACTGTGTTTTCTTCTCCAAGGTAGAACTTTCAGTGTACTGTGTAGACTTTCAATATTGGAGTTATCAAAAACCATTTTTCCGGTCTGTCGAACAAAGAAACACCAACATTAGCCACAGCAAAAAACAGTGTTCAAAGTTGTATATGCTTTTAAATGATCACAGAGTCATAGAATCATTTGAGTTGGGAGGGACCCATCTAGTCCAATTCCCCTGCAATGAACAGGGACAGCAACAGTTGGATCAGGGTGCTCAGAGACCCATCCAGCCTGACCTTGGATATCTCCAGGATGGGGCATCCACCACCTCTCTGGGCAACCTGTGCCAGTGCCTCACCACCCTTATTGTAAAAAACTCCTATGTTCAATCTAAATCTCTCCCTTTTTAAGTTTGAAACCATTTTCCCATGTCCTCTCACAACAAACCCTGCTAAAGAGTCTGTCCCCTTCTTTCTCATAGCCTCCCTTTAAATACTGAAAGGATCTGAAAGGATGTTGATTTCCAGAGAGAAAAATGAGATCTATTTCTTTTATAGTCTGCTTGCTTGAAGTGAAAGTGCCTCAGATGCTGTCATGAAGTTCTGCAAATAAAAATGACATATATCAGCAAATAATTACATGTATCTATCATTGGTCACTATTCCACAAAATTAATCTTTTCTGCAATGGAAGATTAAAGGTTATTCATTTAATCAATAAATATTTCAAATTATTTTTTCTACTTACATTATCATAGCTTGGAATTCAAAATTATACTCAGTTACAATATCCCACCTTGCCTTCAGCTATTGCCTCTCCATTTGACAAGGTGACATTTCTACCAACTATATTAAGATTCAGGTTTGAGCTGAGTGCACTCAGGAATATATATGCTGTGATGATTCACTTTTTGCCCCTGAAAAGTGTGCATTTTTTTCTCTTCAAATGTATTGTCACAGTTTAGTAGCATTTTTGACACATGAATCTATATTTAAAAAAAAAAGTTCTTCACTGATTTGTTCCATTGGGGTAAGAATGTGGATATCTAAGTACTGTGTTTGATTTAGGAAACCATCCTTATTCTTTGCTATTCATGAGTGCCACAGTAGCCATACTAAACTGGTTTCCAAACAATCTTGCATTTAAAACCAATTCTGTATTATTTTATTCAAAAATAGGAGCTTTTTATATCCTATTAAGGATCCCCAAGGGTTTCAGAAATTAAGAAACATCACACCTTCATTAATATTTCCTGGTTCGTGGCACAGCCTGAAGTCTGCATAAGAATCTCATTATAAATGAAATATTTGTAAGTATTTTCTAGTAAGCAGCTAATAAAGTAATTAATTTTGCTTTGCAACACCTACTGGAGACTGGCCTTCCTTTTTTAGAAATCTTTTCAGCTATGCTCACTGAGGTTAGAGACAAGATGCTGTCCATATTTATTTGTTCAAGAATTTTAGTTTATTTCAGTCAATTTGAGTTTATTTGTCTAACTTGACTGAAATGATTTCTACTGTATCATGTATTCAGAAAGATATAGCTAGACTCAATGTAATTTATCTGGGGATTAACTGTGAGCTTGGTGGAAATTCCTCTGAAAGGTAATGCCAGAGCACAGAATTCCTGCTTCTGCCGGAGTTTTCTTGTGGATGCTCTCCAGCCCCTCGTCTGGTTGCTCTTATCATACCTCTGAAAAAAAGTGGTGGGGTTTCAAACAGACCTCGAGGATATCAAGAGAGTAGATTGAGACTAGACATTAGGAAGAAATTCTTTATGTGAGGGTGGTGAGACACTGGAACAGGTTGCCCAGAGAGGCTGTGGATGCCCCCTTCCTGAAAGCATTCAAGGCCAGGCTGGATGGGGCTTTGAGCAACCTGGTCTAGAGGGAGGTGTCCCTGCCTATAGCAGGGGGTTGGAACTAGGTGATCTTAAAAGCTCCCTTCCAACCCAAACCGTTCCATTCCATTCTATTCCATTTCATTCCATTCCATTCCATTCTATTCTATCCTTTTGAGATTACCTAGAGAGCTCTTCAAGGGACAGGCTACCCATAAATACATAAGATACAGGCTAATAACACACAACAGAATTTAACAAGTTTCCCACTCTGCACAGAAATACAAGATATCATAGATCCTTTTCTGTTCTCAGACTGCCCATCAGGGCATTTTTTAAAAGGTATTTAGAATTGGTTAACATAAAGCCCCATGTCCTTTACAGACGAATGAGATAGAAACAGAAAAGTGCCCATTGTCAAGGCTTCAGAACACAAATGCAGTTTTATAATCTTGGTGTGCCCATCTCATACCTCTCTCCTTTCCACTTTACTTTTATTTCTCATGATTTCTCCTCTGTCATTCCAGATCATCAGCAGTCTAGCCCTGTTATCATTCTTCAGGCCAAAAGTTGATACATACAAATTGTACCTCATACACAGAAATGGTGATTGAGACTTTGTTTTGAAAATACTTTAACTGGAATGAGAAAAAAAAAAATCTCTCTATTTATCCACTGTTAAATTCTCCTAATCTTTAGTACAGGTAAAACAATGTTGCTAGTGGCACCTGGACCACTTCTTATAATGGCAGATCTACAGAGCTGGTAGCAGAGGGTCAGTTTCTTTGCCTCCATTTAGCTCTGGTTTTGCAAATGTCGTGTGTATTTTATGGCATTTTTGAGATTTAGACTGTTTTGAGATTTACTGACCAACCCTTTGGGAAGGACTACTGAAAAAAATGCTGGAAAATAAAATAGTTGTTAAAGTTGTTGTTGGTTTTTTTCTTTCATCTTAACTCCTTTTAAAGACTTAAGAAATGGTCAACATTATAATTCCTCTAAATGCAAGAACTTTTTTTCTGCAAGATTAAAGTATACCAAGGAACCTCCAGTATCTGACCCAAACCAAGCAATGCCTTTTACAGGTTTCTAAGAATAATTGCATTTGTTATGCATAAGAATATAGAGAACAGTACCTACTTGTGTTTTCTTGCTTTTTGTGTGCAAAATTGGCAAATGCTTGTGGGTTTCCCTCCAGGAAAGAATTGCTTCAATGTTTCCATATTTTTAATCCAAAGGGTATAATTTATTTCTGCAACATGATTCCTCTAGAAGAAATGGAAAGCTTAAAGTGAGTGAGAGCTTTTCCACAGCTCTTCAACTGATTGTTCATACATCCAACGGGAAAAGCAGCACCTCCAAGCAGAGCAGGAGATAAGAAGAAAGCCGCTTCCAGTCTGTTTTCATGGCTTTACCAGTAAGTCAGAGTTCAGCCTTCCAGTAGCTGCCTGGACCTAGGACAAGGAACAGAAAAGTTCGTAAAATGTCCCATCATTTAACTACAGTTAATGACAAAAATGTGCTATCCCACCTGCAAGGCCTGTAACGGACTTTCTGCAACACAGGGTGTGTAAGCCTACATACACAACTACAAACTGAGTGAGAATGCCACAGGAAATGTAACATATTTACGCAGAATCACAGAATCACAGAACGGCCAGGGTTGGAAGGGACCTCAAGGATCATGAATCTCCAACCCCCCTGCCACAGGCAGGGTCACCAACCTCCACATTTAATACTAGACCAGGATGCCCAGGGCCCCATCCAACCCAGCCTTGAACACCTCCAGGGACGGGGCATCCACAACCTCTCTGGGCAGCCTGTTCCAGCACCTCACCACTCTCATAGTAAATAACTTCCCCCTGACATCCAACCTAAATCTTCCCTCCCTCAACTTAAAACCATTTCCCCTTGTCCTGCTGTTATCTACCTTTTCAAAGAGTTGACTCCCCTCCTGTTTATAGGCTCCCAAATCATATTTAAGGAAGCAAACTTCAAAGACAATTGAAGCTAGAGCCAATCTGGAATTTTTCAGTAAAACTTTTTTCCGATAGGCATTCTCCGAGGATAACCAAGAAGTTTTTGTAGAATTACTTTACTCTTAAATGAAATTGTCAGTGAAGGGCCACAAATGGGAGACTGCTCTATCTGCCTCAGTGCAATGTGAGGCCTCTGGTGCTGTTCTGGTGGCCCCACATCTCAACCAAGCAACAATGAAAGCTTCTGGGTTCTGATACGGGTTCCTGAAGAGCTGAGACTGACGTGAAAGCACAAATGGTTTGTGAGGATGGAAAACAAAGGAATTGAAGGTGTTTCTGAATTGGCAAAGGCAGGACAAAATAGGAGGAAAAAAGGAGTAACTACACAGTGTGCACTGCATCAGTAGAGGTTTCAATGATTTACTGTTTTAGGAAATGTAGTGACAGAGAGAAATCTACCAAGATGTAAAGCTACCAAGGTCCTGGTAGAATTTTTTTATGTCTTCTGTGAACTGTTCATATGGTTTATCTTCTTTCCCATGCTGATGATTTGAAATATATAATACCAAAATGGATGGAGAGGATCCTCATAGTACAGAACGTGGCTGACAGTGAACCGCTGAGCTAAGACAGCTTGCAGGGGTGTTGTCTGACCATTTCTGACATTAATTATTCTAAATGTGAAGTTTTAAGTAGTTCTGAGCTATGCTACCTAATATATGTTCCATTCTTCCCCATATTTATGCTGCATATACATTTTCTGTGAATGCTGGTACTGTAACTAATGAAGCATGGCGGTGAGAGACGCATAGTCAGAGCTGAAATTGCTTTTGCTGATGACTTTGATTTACTATGGAATTATGTTGGAACCAGACTGACACAGTTGGACTGTTAAGTTTTAATTGTACAAGCAAAAAAGCAGCAATCCCTTGCTGATGCTGCAAAAGTAAGTGGGCGCATCTGAATATTTTTAAAGACCTCAAGGATTAAGCTAATGAACTGATGAGGTTCTGCAGAACAGAATCTGTAAAGGCTGCTCTAATGGAAACAACAGCAACAACAAACCATTTCCTGCTCACATTCTAGGAAGTCTTGTATAAAGCCTTATGTATGCTGAACTTCTTTGATTATAGGGTCACAGATCTTTTTGTTGTCTACATCAAACAGAATATTCAATTTATATGAAACACTATTCTACCAAAAAAGAACAAAACTAAATGCATCTAACAGAGTTGCTTTGCTGCCTGAATTAATATTAAAAGGAAAAATGAGAAAATATAATTGCAGAAAATCAGCAGAGGTAGAAAGACAATTAGAACTGTCAGCTCATCTAGGAACAGCCCCAGAACTAAATGAGGTCAAGCTGGAGATCTTCAATGAGTTTCATTGCTTTTTGGATCAAGGCTTCCAGTTTATTCCTCTTAGCACTGCTTTTTCACATGTTCTGATTGATCAGTCATCTTACTCTCAGCTCTCTGCACTTTGCTTCTCTGTACATAAAAATTCAAGGTCAGGAGACACCTGAACAGCATCTGCTGAAAGTTTCCTGCCAGATGTGAAAAGAGGCCATTTACTTCATTGAAAATTTATGATCCAGGAAAGTCATCTAATTTTATGCAATCTAATCTAATCTGTCAGATTTTGAGGCAGGACCCATTGCCTGAAATTCTGCTTGTGACAACTCTGGAAGAATCAAGCAATGAGGTGACTACATCAGGCTTAAATCTCTGTAGAATACCGAAACTAGGGATGGGGTTTGTCCATAGCCAACCGGAGGTGTCTATAAAGTAAATGGCTGCGCGTGACCTAGGAACATGAAAGTCTCTCACATGCCAATGGAGAGAAATAGCTATTTACAGGGAGTGTTTCATCTGAAATGCTTTGTTTGTCTACTTCAAGATTTGTTTCTACTTCACATGATTCATCTGTTTTGGTCTACTGAATGTTAGAGGAGCCTTAGGTGACCAGCTCTGATGAGCTATCACATAAAAATTTAAGACAAAATAATAGTGAGCTAAAGGTCTTTTTCTTTTCCAAGACGAGAAATAAAACACAACAGGATGGTCTGGAAATATCTACCACCTGGATTCCATAGAACTTGTAGTGGTGGCCATGAAAGGGGAGTTCTGGAAGGAAATGGTGGGTTTGTTTCTGTAGTCAGACACCTAGACTGCTTGTCTAGTTTGTGGCATGCATAAATCTATTTGTTTTTCTTCCCAGAGGAGATTCAAAGTCATGTTTTCTGAATCTTGCTATAATTTTTCAGCTGAATATAAACATGATATGCTTTTCCTTTCAAAACTCTTCCTTTTTTTTGAAGACTCAAAACTCACCAGATAAAACATAGAAACTGGTCTCTTACCTGATAGGAGAGAGGTTTCCATTATTCTGGCCTGCAGCTTGAAAGTCTTTCATTTATATGCAAGCAGCAAATTGAAAGTTCGTTACCAAACCCCACAGATTGTGGAGGACTTTGATTAAGGTCTGGTGTAAACTTCCCCATTGTTGTTTCTTCAACATTGTCAGCTGCATTGCAGAGAAAAGGCTTGCTATAACATCTACTTCCACCTACTGGTGCATGAAGAATGCTTCTATGCAGAATGTTTGTATGCTTTATCTCTCATTCTTTTGGCAGGAATATTTAAAAGACTAAAACATCTTCCTGCAGCTTAAAGCTTTGTTTGTATCATGCCATTGCTCCTACTTTCAAACAGTGCTCTATATTGTTTATCTCACTCAGAAGCCTTGAATTTAACATGTGGCTCATCGTTATGTACGTTACGATTTTCTCCTTTAATTACAGAATCACAGAATCATTTGTGTAGGAAGGGATCCTTAAAGGCCATCTAGTCCAGCCCCTCTGCCATGAACAGAGACACCTACAGCTCAGTCAGGGTGCTCAGAGCCTCGTCCTGCCCGACCTTGTATGTCCACCACCTCTCGTTTTAGACTTTCTTTCTATTAAAGAGCCGTTCACTTTGAGTTACTCTACATTTAATATTACAGAATACAATTTCAGAAGTAAGATTTTATGCCAAATGCTCTTCTTGAAAGTTCAGGGCACAAACTCTACATAATCTGAGACAGAATCAGCATTGGTTACCTTTCTTAATTTATGCTTTTTCTTTATTCTAAAATTCACAATGTAAAAATAACCTCAGAGTAGACATATTTAAGGCAGGGAAAAACTAAACAGAATGAGAGGGTCCTCCAGTCCAGGTAGAAATGGTTCCAGAGACATACATACAAGGTGGGAACAGAAGTGCTACGTCTCTGTACTACCAAGCTCTGAGGAATTTGAGTTTAGTTTAGTCATAGATTTTCCTCACATAAGTCCATAAACAGTTTCCAGGCCACTCAAGGTCACCAAATGCATACGTTAAAACATGGCTTTGTATGAAGGAACAGGAGGAGGGTAACCAGACTGCACATTTTTGCATATTTCTTATTTCCAATTATATCTAGGAAAGAGAACATCACAGATTAAAAGTTATTGTGATTAACTTCTCATATGGAGCGAGAAATTACAAAAATAGTCAATTGTTTGCTATGATGTGGGAGTTTTTGGAGGTGTAGTTTTCCAAAATTGCTTTGCATTGATTCAAAGCCACTGTGGAATGAGATGATGACCACTTAGATATTGAAACCTGCATAAAAGACACAAAAGAATGAATAAAATAAAAGGTCAGTTACTGCAGATAAATGGTCATATGTTAACTCCTACTCTGATTATCTTTAATATCTTTATGATGAAAATAAATGAGCTTGATGAAATATGTTGAAAATGTTACCTCTATTCAAGTATCATGGGAAATGCCAGAAAATAACGTAATTAGGCATCATGATCACAAATAAAAATATATTATAAACAAGAACAAAATAAACAGTTTCAGATGAAAGGTCTGGTTAGTAACATGCCACAGAAGGAGTTACAAGTAATTTTTGTGTAAGAAGGAAAAGGCACTCTTGATATTAAATTACAATAAAACATAAAAATGTCCATCGATTAGAAACAGATACAAAATGTGCTAGCAGGAGAGGTGGACCAATAGTGTATTCTAAACTCTCCAGGAAGTTCATAATAATAATTCAGGCAAAAATAACCACCAAGAAGTAACTTCTGAGTAGATCTATTTAAGGATAATACTGCAAAGGGGAATGCTTACTTTCAAAGGCAGAAAGTGGTCTGTTACTGTGAGATTCTTGCAATGCATGACATTATGCATTCTTAGACAGGCAGCATTTACCTATACTTCCATGACAATAAGTAACCTCTCCTATCAGTGAATCTCCATTTATTGTAACTGAAGTTCGTATCATGAAATCTTTCTTGTAAACCTACAGAAAGGGTCTCTTCCCAACTCCTTACTGAAACTGGTTCCAGTTTTATTTCTGTGATGTTTTGAAATCTTCTAAATGTCAGCTAAATTCATCAAGGTCTGTTTTCTCAATTTACCTAACGCTTGCCATTAATATGTTATTCTTTCCCTTTCTGCTAACAGCATTTGTTAATTGAAAGAAAAGTATATGAATCCTTGTAAACTGCAAGAATAATCTCCACCCTTCTTTTCCTTCTTCCTCTTTTCTTTTTTAACCTTTGTCTGTGTTTGCAGCACGTATAGTAACCTGGATTTCCAAATGGTCATTAGCAGCAGTTCTACAGGTGGTATGTAGCATACTGTCAGACTAACACCTAAGTTCAGATCTGAAGGAAGATCCACGTGTATGATGTATTAATGTACAGTTAGCCACGTAGCCCTTGCCTCGCCAATCAATTTTCACGTGTGGCATCACTAAAATTAATGAGATTGCTAACAAGTACACATTTAGTTTCTACTTAGATCTAAGTCAATTTCGAATTTTAGGGGGTAAGTAATCAAAATGTATGACTGGAAGACTGATTTGTTCGACAGGCTTTGCAAGTACCTTAATGCTTTCTCAGTATGCACGAGTGCTCACATCTGCAGGATATGGGTACACGAGCAAGTGGAGCTGGAGGCTCTAAGTGTTTATGCCTCATCAAGATGTGCTGTGTGAAATGATGCTTGCTGCCAGTTTTTCCATCTGTGCTCATTACTTTATACTGCTGTGCTGCGGTCATTTTTGAATGCAGATCCCTGTCTTTAAAACACCTATTGTGTACTTTAACTTGGCAAACAGGCCTATTTCCACTGAATGGTATAAAGCTGGAATAAATGAAAACCTAAGAGAAAGATTTAAGACCGGTTATAATTACAATCTCCTTTACATGACAAGCTTTATTTTGACCTGTAAGTCAAGAAATGGTGTCCTTTTGCTCCATTCATGGTTACCTGCTAGTAGAGCACACAAACCTGTTCTACATGGAAATAATGCATTTGTGCACTATGCCATTAATAGTGCATATTTTAAAATGTAAGAAAGGGAGTTAAGAAATACACAGGCAGAATAGCGCAACGCTAATAATGTGATGCTGGCACAAGAACTAGATTGAATTGAAGTGCAGTCAAAATAGCAAGAGGTAAGCATTACCACACGCGTGTACCATTTGTGCACAGTGAATAGCTTTGGAAGTTCAAAGATGCATTTGCCAATAAGTTCAATCAAATCTTTCTATGTAGTGCTTGCCACGATAACAATCAGAATTGCGCTAGGCAGCTTATTATCCCATGGATTCTTTATAGAAACTGTACTACTAACAGAGTGGATGATATTGAAGATTTGACTTCTCAAAGGAAAATTGCAGGATGAGAATGCTGCTTAGGAGGACGTCAGTAGCATTATGGGAAGATGACTACATTGATCACATAGAGGAATTACACCACAGTGAAATCTTCAGCACACACAAAGTCTTTATTTTGTATCTATCCTCATTGTGAAGACAGTAGAGCTCTTAACAGAAATACACTATTATACTATAAATGCTCTGGAAATAAAGAGGAACACTTATCTGCTGTTAATCAAAGATACTTTGGGATACAACAGATAATAGGCAATGAACTGATTAAATATCACAGGGGGAAATATTCCACACATCACCTCAGAATGTATTTTCAAGACAGAAGGATATGCTATGTTAGAAAGTACTTTTTCCCCAGTGATAGCATTCATTTCCTATTTCTAAAGACATTCTGTTGGGCTATCTGTACCTCTACCTGAACATTCTGGAAAAGATGTAACCATCAGATTTTTATATATAAAGGGTTATTTCAGATTTGCAGTGGGTAACATCTAATAGATTGCAATAGGTTAATCATAAGCTGGCATTCATAATGATATGGTGTATTTTTATCCCACTAGTTATATTTCCTACTACAATAAAATCTTCTCACTGGAAGACCCTTGTGGATACACAGCCATCCTATTTAAGTGCTTGCCCTGATTAAGATCATTTCAAAGACCATACAGAAATATATTGATGTAGTATTATCCTCTACTTTCCATCCATCTTTTTGCAGCGACTGCAATGTAAAAATTATGAAAAGCTGAATCTTTAAAATCTGCACTAATCTAAAAAGTAGCCAACAATCATTTTACCCACTCATTAGTACCCAAATGCAGCTCCACAGAATCTGTTACATTTTCATGGCTGTTCAAGGTTTTTTTAGTTTACTGTTGACGATAATTGCATTGGTACAGAGCAGTACTAATGGGAGACTCGCTGAAACAAAGAGGTGAGCAGGGAGTGCAAACAGCTAAGAAACAAAGGAGAAAAACAGAACTCCTAAATTCTGTCTCTCTTTTAATAACAGAATAGGATTTCAGCTTGGCAAGTAACGCAGATCAAGGGAAGTCGTACTACCCAGGATGAAACAGACTGTCAGGCTCGAAAGAGGCCATCAGGAATGACAGGGCTGGAGCGTGCCCCATGAGCAGATGCTGGGCCACGGGAGCTCATCCAGCTGGGACGGAAATGGCTCAGGGCACATCACAGCCACCCTACAGGCTGACAGGGGGCAGCCAGGCCCTTCATAACCACATGTGGCGGGTGGAGGACAGATAACAGCAGTAAGCTGAAATAGGAGAGGCTTGGTCATACAAGGAGAAATGTTTTTACCAGGATAACAGGCTGGCAGTGGGATGGGCTGCCAGAGAGGTTGTGCACTCTCTGAATATGAAAGTTTTCAGTGTCTGACTGGGTAAAGCCCTGAGCAACCTGGTCTGATCTCACAGCTGGGGCTGAGGTGACAAGAGCCATAAGGACCTCTGTGCAGTGATCCAAAGACTTCATAATGAGGGGAATCTCTAATTGTGCTCCAATAATACAGGAGTTTCTTTAATGGCCCTATAAAACAGAGATGCATAGACCTCACCACACTAACAGAAGATGATCAGACAGTCTTACTGGCTGCAGGATTGAGTCCAGAGAGTGGTCAAATGGCTCAGTGTTTGGATGGAGATCAGTGACGAGCGGTGTACTCCAGGGGTCTGTGCTGGGGTTGATGCTCTATAGTATCTTCATCAGTGACATCAACAGCGGGGTCGAGTGCACCCTCAGCAAGTCTGTTGATGACACCAAGCTGTGGGATGCAGCTGACACACCAGAGGCACAAGATGCCATCCAAAGGGACCTAGACAGGTTTGAGCAGTGGGCCCAGGTGAACCTCATGAGGTTCAACAAATTCAAATGCAAGATCTTGCACCTGGGTCACGGCAACCCCCATTACCAATGCAAGCTGGATGATGAAAGGATTGAGTGCAGCCCTGCCAAAAAAGACGTGGAGGTATTGGTGGATGGAAAGCTGGACATGAGCCAGCAATGTGCCCTCAAAGCCCAGAAAGCAATCTGTATCCTGGGCTGCATCAAAAGAAGCGGGGCCAGCAGGTCAAGGGAGCTGATCCTGCCCCTCTACTCTGCACTGGTGAGGTCTCACCTGGAGTACTGCGTCCGGATGTGGAGTCCTCAGTACAGGAGAGACACAGACCTGTTGGAGCACGTCCACAGAAGGGCCACAAAAGTGACCCAAGGGATGGAACACCTCTTCTATGACAAGAGGCTGAGAGAGCTAGGGCTGTTCAACCTAGTGAAGGCCGCGAGGTGACCTGATAGTGGTCTTTCAATATCTGAAAGGGAGCTACAAGGAAAGAAGGGGACAGACTCTTTAGCAGGGTCTGTGGTGATAGAACAAAGGGAAATGGCTTCAAGCTCACGGACATCTGTGGCACAACAGCCCTTTGGGCAGGGCAGTGCCTATGTCCCACAGAGGGGCCATTAGATCTCACACTGGGAAGAATCAGCACGCATATCTCAGTTATCCTGACATCTCCTCCAAATGGAGTCACAGAAAACATGCTAACAAGATCAAGCCATTCACAGCTATTTTCCTATAGTTGCAGCTATTTTCCTAAAAAAGCATAGCAACTATAATAGCACTCACCTTTTCCATATATCCTGACAAAGCTGAGAAGACTGATAAACATTTATCTTGGAAATTTGCCTCATGTCTGAAGTAAGGCTAATGGCTTTATACTTGACTTGTTGGGGCACGGGGAAGAAGAAAGGGAGGAAGTCTAGGAGTCTTCAATGCAAAATAGGCAATTTAAGGTTTGTCAGGCTTGAGATTCCCAAAAGGAGAAGAGTCCTATAGACTAGTGATTAAAGTACCACTGATGACAGGGGAAGGAGGGATTGTTATTCTCTCAGCTCCTGTGATTATTTCTAAGGATGCTAAGTGTAGAATGAAAAAACAGCTCTAGGCCACCTCCAGCTCAACATCCAAATGATACTGGAAATTGCTCAGACTTTGAATTTTGTTTCCACTGCCAAGATAGCACTTGCAAGGTGAGCATTGTGCCAGGTGTCCTATCTCCTTCACAGAACCTGCATTTCACACCCTGAATTTTAAAGCTTTTGGGGTCAGCTCAGTATTACAAGCCCTGAGAGACTAAGATGGCCCATTTTCAGCTGTATGAATTAAAATACATCTCAAAACTACTATGTTAAGAGAACTTTAAAGTTACAAAGTCAAGGACTGAAAAGATTAGGATAAGGCTCTGTAACCTTAATCAATCCCCTTGTGAATGCACCTTAGGATGCTGTCCTTAATTGCATCTGTCCCTACTGTCTCCATCCCTATTGTTTGGGTTTTGTTTTTATTTTTTACCTCCCTTAGACTGTTCTGTGCCAGTTCTCTGACTTCACTTCTCATCCAAAAATGTCTTGCTCCACTTAGCACAGCAATTCTCTCCCCTGCTGCAATTCCCCACTCCCAGTCCTCCTGTGGGTTGCTTGTCCCATGGGTTTTAGGCTCCTATTCTCCACACAACAAGGAAGTAAAGCAGCCCTCCTACTTTGCTTGGGGAAGGAGTAGGTGGTGGGGGGTTTCAGAAGAGATTCCCACCACCCAGATTTTTAACTTTCTTTCCTGAAGGAAAGAGAATGTGGACTCATGTGTGTATCAGGCAGTCCTCTGCTCAGGTACAGCTGCATCTCTTTACTTGTTTTAACCAAATTCCACAAAGGGGTAGAAGCCTCGAGTGGATCACGCTTCTACAAGTCTCATAAAAGCCCTTATAGAGGAGAGAGATCTTAACACAGATAAGGGGGAAAAGGCTCAGTGCTAACTTAACACTTAGTAGAAGCTGGAGAACCCGTCCACAAATACACAAGTACAAATCTGTCACACATCATTTCAACAGCCCTTTTGCTCACAGAGCAATGTATTTAACTTGGACAAAGCAACTCATTTTCCTCTTCTCTCATTCTTGGAAGCAATACCCAGCCTGGAAAATTTCAGCCTAGATGGTTAAGGTTTGGCAACTTTACAAACAACTCAGAACAGGGACTTAATAATAATAGGCCGCACTAATGTTCCACCTGGAATTATCCATTACGTTCCCAAGCGAGAAACCACAGAATGTTTCCTTGAGACATAGGAAAAGTAGTTGTATCCAGACAGTTCAGGGTTTGAGCTGAATCCAGTATTAAGGTAGTGTTTACAGATGAGCACTGATTGGAGGAGGATCTGAAAACTGCCCACGGTACAGGGAGGGAATGGGCTGGCCAAAAAGCTGCTGGCAGAAGTCCCTCATATTCAGCCCAGTAATGACACGAGTGCTATTTCCACTTTAATGGCATATGTTCCAAGGTCGGTTTAGTGCAATAATTATATATGATTGTAACCAAGATTGAAATGAATAATACTTGACAAAAATAGAGGGACCAATTCCTTCCTCATGGAAAGCTAAATTCCCGTAGTTTTCAGTAAAAGCAAGATGACCGTGGATTTCCCAGAGTCTGACCTGACTGTCCACAACTTCAGATAGAGCATGGATATATTTCAAAACAGTGATTTCTCACAGAGTCTGAATTGTGTTAGATCAGCAAAATTTGGTCTTCTGCTTCAGATTTCTGTGTATCATTATGGCACCAATTTTTTAAAATGTTGTAGGTTGTCTTTATTCTCTTCTTCAATAAAAAATTTTCAATGTTATTGATGCAAGATTTTGTGCCATACTCTACTGATCTTCTGCACATGTACTCCTACTCGTTGCAATTACCTTTCAGTCGGCATTACTTTTGTCCTCATGGTTGCTATGATCCATTCACTGAAATACATAGAATCACAGAATCATTAAGGTTGGAAAAGACCACTAAGGCCATCTAGTCCATCCATCAGCCCATCACCACCATGCCCACTAACCACGTCCCTCAGTGCCTTATCTACCCTTCTCTGTTCCTTACAAGACAGGTTGCATTGCTCTAAGTGTAACTTATTGTCCAGGATAAACATACTTGTGCCAGGTCAGCAAAGAGCAGGGAGAGGAGGATGTAAGGCTGAGCCCTGCTGGTAGTTGCTGCGGGAGTGGAGGGCCTGTGAAGGACGAGTGGCACTAATGCAAGTCTGAGGAGGTGGAACATTCTTCAAGTGAATGGAGAAAAGCTGAAGTACTCCAGATCACAGGACACAAGAATGTCTGCATTCATCCCTGTACACACAGGTGTCTTAAAAGGATGTCTTCATCATCATTGGTACTTGAGGAAGTCCTATATACTCACAGAACAGCAGCGCCAGTAGGGGTGAGTGGAGTTACACTCCTTGTGCCATTGTAGATTCCAGGGTACCTCGTCATCGTGGCCAGCTGTTCGTTGTACCTTTTCCAGCCAATTGAATGCCCCTCAGAACTTCTCTAGGAGTCCAGTTCCATGGTGTCACTGTCCTTAACATATTCTGCTGTGTGCAACCAAAGCTCTTTTCTTGCCAGTTACGCTAAATTTCATTTTCTGTGACTTAGAAGGTGAACAATTGAACACAAATCCTTTTTATAGAAACTTTCTATGCTGAAAGCTATTTTTTTTTCAATATTGGTTGAATTGAATTCCTTCAAATTTACTTCATGGATTGCTTCTTCAAAGCTATTTATCACTGCCAGTGACCTCCTCAATGCTTCTCCCAGTGTCTCTGCAGCTTCCTCACAAAGGAACAGTGTCTTGCACATTTCCTTGCTAGTGGACACAGTCCATGGGGACATAGCATCTATTCTTTGTGCTTAGATTTGGCAGGGACAGCACTACCCACTCTTATCTACAGAGGGTTTTCTCTATCAATACAGTATTGATCCCAGAGCTGAACCTGCTGGAACACCACCACTGTCCCTGTGGCTGTAGTACCACCTCTATATTTCTTAGTTTCCTCTTCCTGCTGCTTCCCTGGTGTAGGGCTACATGGGGTCTAGCACAGAGCGGTGCAGGGAACTCAGACCAACATCAGGATGCAAGGTGGTGGTGATGGGCCCCCCTGGTAAACCTATGTCTGCAGTGAGCCAGCTGATACTGGACAGCAAGGAGCTCTGTTTGGTGAAGATACAATAAACATGTATTTTCTAGAATGTGGATTTTTTCCCTTCATCTTCCCAGCATGTAAACAGAGGTATAAGCTTGTATTCTTACTGGTTGTAAATTATTTTAGAGGGTTTTTATGCCTGCTTCTAAGGAAGAGCTGTGGAAAGGAGAAAATCTGTATCTTTTGGCTGTCAGTGAAATCTGTCTTCTGGGGTTAGCAGGGTTTTGCAGATCCCATTCTCACTGAGAACTAGGTGTCATATTGAGGGATGATGGCAGGATGGAGATCCTCCTTACAAGAACACGCAGAACACCTGGTGCTAATGCTGTCTCTCTCACACAGCACTGCTATTTCATAAAAGATGACTGAAGATTATGTTCAGGATATGTCCTCTTAACATGCATAAAAGAAGTTAAAACTAGGTCTCATCAAGCAGTTTTACCAGTTTTAATGCATTCCTGTAGTTCCAAGTGGGACTGTCACACTTTTCTTAAGGGAGAGCATATCTTGTCCTAACGATTGCTTCATTCCTGCTACTAAGAATAATTGACTTTAAAACTGGACAGAGGATGAAGTATCAAATTAAACACACATATTCCCTCATCCATCAGAATGCCATCAGAGCTGTGCTATCTGTTGCTGTGGGCATGTCTGAATAAAACAGGAGTCCCTGCCTCTCTAGCAAAGACAGATAACTTTCTGCTTTGTGTTAAACAAGTAAGCTTAATAACTATGCAACTATCTTGCTTTCTGCAGAGAGTTCAGAGTCTGTTCTGCCCACATGAAAAAGCATAAGCCAAGAAGGCTTTCACAAAGAACTGTCTAAGAAGGGCTGATTAGTTTGGGTAGAGCACCGCATACAAACACTCAGCTCTTTGTTGAGAAGCGATTGAGTGCAGCAGCCCATGGCACTGCCGTGTGAAATGGGGTTGCATCGCAAAAGACAGAGTGGACACATCTGTACATGCTCAACCCTTTCCAAACTAAATATATACTCACTTTCTGTATAGAATCATAGAATCGCTCAGGTTGGAAAAGACCTTAAAGATCATGAACTCCAACCACAACCTAAACATACTACCCTAACTAACAACCCTCCGCTAAATCATGTCCCTGAGCACCACATCCAAACAGTTCTTAAACACATCCAGAGATGGTGACTCAACCACCTCCCTGGTATTTTTCATTAAGCACCACGTCATACCTACACTGTCAATAACGTACTGCAGAGATTTTCAGTCACCAGTCAGTGATCTGCCTCTACACATATACGTAGAAAAGAAAATTTCAATAGGTTTCCATTTGCTATTGAAAGATCTAAGTAAAATTGATACAGGCTGAGAAACCGTATAAGATTTAAGTCATTGTAGCATGTTTTTGGATTTCTTATTCTTTTCTATTTGCAAAGTATTCTTCAAATTTTCTCTCTCCGACAATCTACATTTATTATTATTTCATGTCTCCAACACGTACAACACGACACATGCTTGCTGTCTCCCTCTGCAGTTGGCTTTGAATATTTGTGCACAAGCAATGCTATCTGTCAGTATAGTTTCCATCCTTGAAACAAATAGGGCGCTGTGTACTTAATTAATTTCATTCATTAGTGTCATTTGCGCCATCGCAGACAAGAGACCTGGATACAATTTCACAGACAGCACAGAATTCCAGTGGCAAAAGCTGGAAGGAGAGCAAGTTGGTCCCACTACATCAGCACTATCAATCAGTTCTCCAAGGAACTGCAAGAATGACAGGGGAGGCTGTGTTGCAGTCTTAGTAATGCTTCCCAGTGAAGCTGAAATGTTTCTAAATTCAATACTGAAAATCTGTAGCAAAAATGTCTATTTCATTTTAAGATTGGAGAATACCCAATAATAAAAAATAAAAATAAATGCATGCAAGCCCATTTCTTTACAGCTTGTGCAGCCAGACAGCCATGTGGCTTTTCGGTCCATTTCCTGCGCTTCCATGCTCAGCACATGTGCCCCAGCAGCCCTGACTTACCTCCAAGAAAAACCCATGCTAGGCAAGCTGGGTCACTTTCATATGGAGGATAGCACATACATTTCCAACAACGTGTGTTCTTTGTTGATGCTCCAGCATCACCCATATACTCTTTGGGCTTAGGGTTCACTGTGTGTAGAAGTCATGAAAGGGTAATACTTGTTCTGCTGTTCTCTCACCGTAAAAGCATAAACATGAGATCTATGTTATAAAATCTCTAAAGCCACAAAGAGGTCTATTTCAACTCATCAGCCACTGACACCGAGAAGTAATAGCTCTCCATAATGCCATTTGCCATGCTGCACTTCCCCAACTCAACAGTCTAAGAATAAGATAAGCTTTATAAATGAGGTCAGTCATAAAGAGTGCTTTAACCATTCTAAAAAGTCATCAGAAAGGCCTAAAAATGAGTATTCTTGTCCTTTGTCAGTCTACGAGGGATCCCCCATGGGTAGGAAGGAAGATACCACTGTATACCACTCAGACGAGCATACTGCAAAGGCATACATTTACTAGGCTTGAAAAATCTCTTTTAAGACTTTACCATCAATAGCTGGAACAATTTGGATCCAAACTTTTCTGTTTCAGTTCACTATTTTTGCACAGAAAGCAAATTTTTGTCCTTTTTACAGAACAAATTGCTTCACACATGTCAGCTTTAATATAAAACTTCCAGCAAGGTCTACATCAAGGAATAGGAAACTAAGAAAAAGGCACTTGGGTACAAAAATTTCAAATGTTTGATCAATATTTGAAGAATTAAATGACATCCAAGAACGTAAAATCTTGGGTGTTCATTTCTTCTCTTAAGATCATTATATTCCCCTAATAATGATTTATTTATTTTAATATTATTATTTCATAAGCTTATTTTGATAAAATGACTTTATATACAAAGTCCATTGAAATGAGAAGCAGAATATACCTGAAAATAGATACAGGCATGTGTTCATTCACAAATAATTTGTGTGAAATATACATATCACAAGCTCCTTTGGATTTCACCTTAACTGATTTCATCTTGACTGTTGTTACATTACCAGAAGAGCCCACACGGTACTGCCAATGGAATCCCTTCCTCGCGCTGCCCGTGGCACAATGTGGTGGAAGCACACCATCTTCTGGCAACACAAGATTACTTCTCAAAAGCTTGAAAAAGAAAGTCTTTGTGAGTCACTCGGGAAATCAAGAACGCCTCTCAGATGGATCAGGGAAACATCCTGAAGTATTTATTTTTCTTTTCTGTGGAAAAAAAAAAAAAATCTATATAGAGAAAGTAACCTGAGGATAGCACAAGGCTTTCTAGCAAAGCACACTGCCAGCTAGCACTGTACTTCCAGCTAAGAGACACGAGAAGGTGACACCTCTCCTTGCTCTGGATAACTTAGATAGTATAGACAAGTGGTGTTTTTGTGATGAAACTTCCAGTAGGAAACTAACAAGGCAGTATTTAGGGAGTTGCCAGGCCCCAGACAACAGCTCGCCCAAACCCCTCTGCAGTGCGAAGGAATCCAGACCTGTGCGATCCTTTCAGTCACTGTATTTCATCGTAAGGCATCTGCATTGCAACGTATCAAGAAAGCTTTTTTCTGCTGTACTCCATTTCAGATGATTTTGTTGGCAGTGCACGTCCAACTTCTCCCATGAAGACTGGTTCTGAGCCTTGTGGGGATCCCAGAGGAGAGTTGTCAATACTGATGTCCTTGGAGATCTGCCTGGCTCCAGCCATGGCTCATTCAGGCCCCTCCACACCTGGCAGAAGCCACCCAAGCGCTACATGATCCCCGGACAGCCCCTGTCATTCCATTAGAGAGAAGCCTAGCACTATGTGGAAAGAAAAACAGAGCTGCCAGGTCATATCGAGGAGGTCACCAGGCCCTGTGCAGCTGTTGTTAAAGAAGAAACCCACCCCAAGAGATCATAATGTTTTCCTTCTGTGTTTTCTTAGAGCTGTTCCTCTAGGGTAAGTTTCTGGTCTGCACATTGCTCTTGAGCTCTGTGAGAAACACAGTGATATGGTGCCCATGCCAACTTTCTGAAAGCCAGAAATATTACCCTTTTTATATTTTGTTCCTCTCAAAAGCTCAGTGTTACCCCTCCTCTGGAGTGGGCATCTCCTCTCACACACAGATCCTGTATCCTCCCATCCTCCCCTCGCATTAACAGCAGTTCCTTTTTTGTGCAGCCTATTACAATATGGAAGCAAAAAAAATCCGTGAGATCACAGAGGTGAGAAGTCACTGTTCATTAACCTCACAGAACACACATTTCATTCCAACTTTTGTTCATGTAGGATATAACAGACTGCTTCCTGCTAATGCTCTGCCACACACAAGGGCAGAGTGGGACCTGCTGGCAGAAGACTGTGAGGCAATAATTGTGTATCCAAGGTGCATTCCCTGCCATTCAAAGCTGAGGAGGGATACTGGAGTATTTCACAGCAGCCATTCTCTTCTGCCTGCAGTTGCAGATGCAGCCACAGCTGCTGGCTCTGCAGCTGTGCAGCAGGATCCTGATTTTGAGCCACTGAGGGACCACTTGGGTATGTCGAGAACACGAAATTCCTCCATCCAGGTCAGCCAGGCACTGCTGCAGCCTTGGCTGTCTAGATCTATGTATTTCCCCTGCTCCCCTTCCATGCACTTAACATAAAAGAAGTACTTGGCAACATCTGGGGAACTTTTCCCTGTGTGTTTACGGTTGTAGCTGTAGGCCATGTTTATCTGGCTTGTGAGCTGACTGCCATTCTAGATACTCAGGCAGCATTCATCTTCCTTTGCCATTTGTTTTTTTATTTAAATGACTTCAGTACACTATATTATACTCCCGATGAATCCAGGGTCCCCAGCAAACAGTCCTTGTCCAAAGCCCAGAAGTACAGCTGGAGGCAGCAACAGTTCAGCCTTTCACTTGTGAGTGCATTCTTCTTTGTGGGTGACCGGACCTGATCATCCCTATCCTCTGGTGCCAAGACAGGGGAATGAGGGACAGAAACCAAGTGCAGAAGATAACCGCTTGGGCTTGTCAACACACTGGGAGAATCAGCAGTGCAGAACTCACAGACACAGAGAATTGTCTCATTTCTTCCAGGTACTAGTGATGAGAGAACTCCAGAGGTCACATCATAAAGGTACAGAAAAGCACCAATGCAGCTGTGGTGCTGGCCACCCTGGGGTCCATGCTTGGCTGCTGAGAACACACCACCAAAGGATAACTTTAATTCCATAGTATCTCATTCACTAGAACTGTAGTCTCGCCTAAACAAGAAGTCATCTGGAAAAAAAGTGTGATCCATGCAGGATAGCAGAGAGCAAAAAAAGAGAAACACAGTTTCTGAATCCTGTTCCACAATCAATCCTGTTAATATAATTCTTTCCAAGCCCAAAGGATGACTGGAAGGAGATACTGAAGGGAATGGATCAAAACTTGATGAGAATCTGACCATAACAGTATAAGGCCAAAAGATGATCAGAAGGTTCACATACCTTGTTGTCCCTGAAACTGTTTTGTTGTTCCATTTTATGTAGGTTGCTCTGAAAGTAATGCCTCCTGTTTATTTCCATGGAAACTACAACAGATACAAAGAGCACAGTAACACTACCTGAGATCAAATTCTCAGCTATAAAACACTATTTTCCAACAGTCACCACTATTAGCTATGCATCTTTCACCAGCAATGAACAAGAGCCTGCATGCCACACTCAAAAATCTGCATGGCTGTCTGGAACATGGCTTGTCTTTCACGTCACTGTTGCCATTGCTGAAAGGCACCACCTACTGCTTCACTGTGCTCACATCCACTGTTCGGTCTCCATAAATGTTCAGCAAGCGTCGATGAATGTCAATAGGCACAATGTTTTCCACACGGAGGAATTCAAGTTCAGCCTCTACTGCCGTACCACCAACATCCACCTCTGATGTTGAAGACCAACAGAATAAATTAGGAGGCATTACTTTTGTAGTAGTCCTTGTACACTTCTTTCAAGAAAATGGCCAATACAGTAGCCATGCAGATACAACTTTTCCAGCAGTTTCGGGTGGAGGTATTGGTCAAAACACAATCCCCAAAACTTCTTAGTTCTTTCAAACATTGCAAGAACACTACACTACCACCACACACACAAAAACAGAGTATTCCTACCTGTAAAGTGGTTTGTGATGTTACAGTGCCAAGCTCTGAAACCTTCAGCTTTCCCCCGGCACACAGATTATCACTTGCTTCAGTGTCCAGATTTTCTTATGGCTGAAATGCTGCCTGCAAATACCCTAGTGAATTGAGGTGCATTGGCAGGTTCTTTAAGGGGCACAGGGTTAAAAGGCTTACATGTTTTATTTAATAAAAGCAAGAACCCCAAAGCCTGTGTTATAACATTTTTGGGAGTACTGCAGCAGAATCCTGGAAGGCAAACCTGCTAGTCCAGGCCTGCAAGTTTTATGCATCATCCCCACAAGAGTTCCTGTCCCTCATGATCACATCAGCTTTGTCTGAATGGCCTGGCCACTGCTTCTTCTTCGCAGGGGTTCAGACAGAATAAGGGCAAAAGACAAAAAAGGCCAGAGACTTGTTTCATTGGAGGGAAGCTGTTAATTAATGAATTACATACAACTGTAAGTATAGACAATACTAGTTACCAAAAGGCTGTAGTGGGCAGAGATCTGTAGGCCAATACATTCCCAGCTGTAAGCTTCTCCTTTCTTACCCTGTCAAAGAATCATAACTTTCCAACTACAAAAAGCAAAGCCAATGTTTGAAAGATAGTTGTTTTTATTTTTCTAAGCTTGTACCTGTGGAACATAATAAATGACCTGATATAGTGACAACTTTGCAAAAGAAGAATCCCTCCTCTCCCCACATCTGGACAGCAATATATAAATATTTACAATGAAAAAATAGGCAAGGGAAGAGAATGAAATCAACATTATCCAACTGCTTCTACACATCAGATTTTGAACATCAATTATTTCATTCACTTTAATCTTAATTGAAACTTTCACTTTTACAGTACTGAGTAACTTCAGTTCTTAGATCTTATGTGCAATAGATTTACTCCTGGCTCCGCTTCTATAGTTTTCTCCTGTACAGTAACTATAGAATTTGCCAATTTTTTTATTTATTTATTTCAAATTATAAACTTTGAAAACGAAGAAAAAATTAAATAGAAGTTTATGTCTCCAGATACAAAGTTTCTTACACAGTCAAACACATCACAAAACTGAAAATCAGCATAATGAAATGCTGGATAGATTCATAATGAGGACATGAGGTCTGTGTCCTGATCCGTTGGCTTTAACAAAAGCTCTTTTCAAATAGAACAAGTACATATAGAAAAAATAACCTTTTTATTTTCTTGTTAAAAAAGGAAACGGTGCTTTCTGAAACAGAAGATGTGATTTTTTCGACACAAATATAAGTTACAGTGGAGAGAACTTACAAAGCTTCAAATAAAAATGGCATTTGATTGGAAGGATGACTTAAGGATGATTCTAAGAGGTTCAAGAAGCCCATTTACTCTGATAATTCTATAAACATTAGTGTAAAAAAAAACAACCAAAAACCCAAAATCCACAAACCTACTTTTTTGCTTCCTGTTATATAGTGTCACACAATCACACGACTGAAAACGTTGTCTGCAGAAATGGTGGACACCTACTACGCACAATTTGGTTTTATGATGTCAACACTGATTGCCTTGTCCAACAAGAGGTTCAACATCCTTCGGATACCGAGGTGCAGTCCTTAGCAGCTGTTTCACATATGTGAGCTTCGTCTGCCTCTAGTGCCCAAAGACACACGAAGCCTTGGTTCTCTTGCTTTATAATGCTCATTGAAGTCCAGTCTAAAGCTAAGAAATCGAAGGCTTTCATCAGAACTGGTTGTCAGCAAGACCAAGAACTGCTGGACGATTCCCTGAATGAGAAAAAAAGAAACAAACAAGAGACAGCTAAGAAGACAACACTAGTATGCTTCACATAGGTATTCTAGGTGGCATCTAAGCCTGACAACAAGGCAGAGGGAATGCAGGAAAGAGCAAGCACAAGAATTTATATTCAAATGTTAGCAAATGAGTTATGCGGGACTTACTCTTTCTACAAAAAGCCCGCAGCTTGGTTTTACCTTCAAATTTCTGCCACAGACACTTCAAAAGTTTTAGTGCATATAGCTCAGTCTTTCAAACAGACCATCCCCTTGCCCAGCTAGAATTCTCCATCTGTCCTAAGGCTTCAGAGGTTGCAGAGGAGCATTCCTGTGTGCTTGCTCTCCCGGGGCAGCCCCGCCACACGTAGGGCAATTCAGGACAAGGCGACCTTAATGTTTGTTTTTATGTTGTATGTACAATACAGACCAGAACAGCTATAAACCACTGCTTATTTCAAACATACGTATTTGATATTTGGTATGCCAACAGCATCAAGTAGCATCCCAGAACAGCAAAAGATCTGCAGACTCAGTGGCTAGACTGTGTAGCGGAAGCAGTTTTGACTTGAGACTTGCCCTTAGGATACTGGAGGCACATTTCTAGCCAAGGGGCTGCAGGAGCCCCACAGCATACAGGAAAGCATGCAGCTTTGGGAGGATGGGAAAACTCACGTCAAGAGCTCATTCCTGATCTCCACTGAATACTAATGTGGATATGCCTACAAGCAGGCAGGTCTCATTTACTTCCTAAATACTTCCAAAGATGACCAAGGATGGCCAGAGAGGTCCTTGCATGAGAAATCCGTGGTAGGGCTGACAGGAATACAGCCCAAGTTGACAAAGGCTACACTGCCAACCTGTAGCAGTCCTGTAGAGCACACAAACTACAGTCTATTCACAGCTTACACCCATTAAGTTATCTGACTCCATTTTAGTCTGGAAGGGAGAAGTCCAATATTTGGATGCAGGATGCAAAATCCTCCGAGATCTGAAGTCCTCCTATGAAAGCCCAGGATCTCTACAGCCTTCAAAGACGCCAATATTTTCTAAACTGAGCATAGTATTCCCCTTTCTTTAAAATTTGCACATGAAATTAACACTTAGCAGCACTTCATCCAGGGCAGCAATAGTCTGGCAAAGCTATAGGCAATACAGAAATAGATTGAGTAGAAACAGTCAGATAGGAGGGTTGGGAAATGCTGTGCACATACCTGTGCAGGTGCTAAGTCATGACTACAACTGCTGCAAAGAACCTAGTTTACTCTTACAAGAGAAAAATGAGACTTTGGGTAACAACCAAGAACACTTTAACCTCATTTATTTACGTAGGGAAACAATGCATCCTTACATGTTTACTACATGGCAATGCATGTTTACAGATGTTAATAGAGAAAAAAGGATACAGAAAGTACTAACAAGCAGGAAGAAAGCAAACCCACAGCTTTAATTCAAACTTGGCATCAATATCATTAAAAAAATCCTATCTTCAGGTATGCCAGAGGCAATAAGTAAGAAAAGTTAAAGGCAGACTATACTACATCAAGGATTTCTCATACGCGAAAGGCAAGAGTGGAGTTTGGGGTAGGGTTCTGGGTTTCAGTTGACCTGGGCTCTGACTCTGAAAGGCTGCTGTGGCAAATAGTGCTGTGCTCCCTTTCTCGTTGCTTTCTGAACACTCTCCCCAAAATGTATCAGCTCATTTTCCTGGGGAATAGGGGCTCTAGTAAGAGATATAACATAATAAGACAAACCCAGAATAATTCACATCACATCTGTGCTGTCTATTAAGGAATGGTGAACGCAGGCATCTAAGTACAACAAAGAAATAAAGACCTAGATCCACAAACAGAAGTGACACCTACCCTGTATGTGAAATTGATTTCTACATATTGTAATTAATCATCCATTTTAAAAATATATATACACATCTAAAGGGTACCTGGTAAAAGTGAGTGAGTATTCGCAGCTGTGAGCACATTTTGGGTATTGAGTCCTGAAATTCTTTTATCCTTTTCTTCTCTTCTTCTTCTTCTGATGCAGTTACACCCCATTTGCCCTACACAGAGACAAAATGAGTAAGAATTCAATTGTCATGTGATAGAAGTTGCTAGTTGTGTCCACCTTCTGCTAGGCTGAACTACCAAGTTCACACGTTCAAACACTGCCAAAGAAAGCCAAACAAGGGTCTTGTCATGCTGAAATTGTCAGTCCTCTCCGTGGTTGTACAGCACATGAAAACATTCCTTATTACATGATTTTTTACAATGGCAAGTTAGGGAAGTTGTTCTCACATTCTTCACAGAAAGACTTTTACTACCAAAGAAATCTGAGATCAGCAAAGCAGTTGAGCCTTGCACCAGCACTGCACATCCCACATGCCAGTATGCAGACAGGCATAGAGCTATGGCATTCTATGCAGGAAGATTCAGAATATTCAAGGCTCTACCATTTCCTTCACCTAAAACATCCCTAGAATGTCTTGTCCTCCCAAGCCCAGTGCCAACTCTATCCACTTAAGAGTTTTTGAGTAAGACACAAATGAAAAATGTCAATTGGAGGTTTTGTTTAAACTCATTACCTACTGCTGATGACTTTTTTGAGATGTTTTGATGCATCTCAAAACATTTTATACTTCTTTTGTAGCTGTAGCTGAAATAAAAAAACCTTCCGTATATCAGATATTAATTAGATATTATTCAACTAGTTTTCATATTTTAGTAATGTTCTTAGTGTACCTCAAGCTCACGTTGCTTCTTCCTCTCTTCAAATTGCAATCTTAGTTGCAACTCTTCCAGAGCAGCTCTGTACATTGCATCTTGGGCATTCTGGAGCTCAATGATCTGATCAAAAACAGCTCGAAGTTGGTTGAGAAGTACCTGTGAGACAGTTAAGTAACAAAACAATGAAAGAGTATTACAGCAAAAGCATTTAATTTACTACCGCTGTTGAGAACGTAAGTAAATTAAATCTTTCCATGCTCAGCTGAAGAAACTACTTTGCAAAGTTCCAAGTCACTTGTGGCATGACAACTCTGCTTCCCAGGACTATAAGCAACTGGCCCACCTTGCAACAAGTTTTATAATCAGCATATATCAGCGTGTGCAAGGAGCAGCCTCCCACAACAAGGTCTTATTTGAGAGGGAGAAAACTGACTTTTCTCCTTAGTCCTGGAATGTAAGAGAAGGTGGTTCCAAATTCATAAGACAAGCTCACAGAGCTACAATTTAATGCAAAGGAGAAGACTTACCCTGGAATCACTATCCAGCAAGCACCGAGCTATGATTGTGTCCAGAAAAACTTCATGAGCTGCAATGATGTGATCCAAGTCCTGCGCTTGTTGGACCTTGTTCCAGAGTTCATCCCACGAGCATTCAAGCACCTGGAGTACAATGATTCAGGATTGGGCTGATTTGATTTGCTAGATGACAAGCTCTTTGAAACTTAAGACACACAACACATACAGAATATTAAAAGTACTTCGTTTTTAAGCAACATATTGGATGGATAGAGTATACCTCAAATGTAATGTAATACTGCATTTGATGAATGAAATGGACCATTTCTGATGCCAGAACGTGACACTGATGCAGCACCCCAGAAAGCTCTGTAAAAAAAAATTCAAAGAGAAGGCATGTTAAAGACCACAAGGACAAGCACAGCCATCAAACCAGCTCGGTAATCTTTTTCCTACCAAACTAAATACATTATAAAACAGCCACTAGTCTTGGATGGCAGTAGCAACACTGGAAAAAACAGCTGAACAAAGAACATTGCACAATTAACTCCTTGGACATGTTAGCCAAAGACACCAACTGCGTGCTCAGACAGCACCGGATATTTGCAGAGTATCACAAGTGAAAGAGACCCTTTTAGTCCTAAGAGACAAAAATACAGCACGTTCCATGCTTTCTTTTGGCTGAAAAATCTATGACCACAGATCTGCAGTTCTTCTGGGGCCTCTTGTACCTCTTGCCACTAGTCTTCGTACTACAGGAGGCATATTTTGTACTACCACACTGAGAAGAGAAGAGAGGGTGGCTGCAACAGGAGTAGGGAATTTGTGGCTCTGGTGGTCCAGGCCTGTTCACCTGTAAGACAGAGCACCTGTCTAAGACAGAGAAGGGTATCATCAACTGCAAAAACCCTCTGGAACGGAGGATTCTTCCTTCTGGAATCAAGCAGATATCCAAACAGAGGAAGTCACTTCTAAAACGCTGCCAAAGCTATGAGACTCCTACACAAAAGAAATTCATTTTCCTATCTACAATGTTACAGACCCATCTAATGATCTCAATGACAGCACAACAAGGTATTCTGTTCATTTTCTATGCCTTTGTAGGAAGACTTTTTCATACATATTATATTGCATCTTCTTTAAATAGGGTCAATTAAAAAAAACAAAAGTCCAGGACTGGTTAAACAATAAGAACTCCTCAACATACCTATGTGAGTTGGATACATCTATATTTTTTATCCAATTTCCTGATAAGAAAAGAGCAAGACTGGCACTACAGTTTAATAGTGGTCCTTTAAAGCATTAAAAAGCCTGGCTATTAGGATGTTTTGGGAATGCTGAACAAAGCTATGCTAGAAAGTCGGTGCTACCACGTGATGGTTGAAAAACAAAGACCCTCCTACAGGTGCTTCTCATATCAATTACTGTCTTCCAGTTGCTGCTGTGTGTCTAGAAGGGTAAGGTACTGTTCTGGAGAAAAAGAAAGAAAATGAAGCAAGTTCTGCTTCTTCTTTGCTAATCAGTGCTGGGGCAGTCTCTCCATGTATTGCACATAATGGAAGAAAAATCTACCCAAAGCTCCCAACAGACACGGCAGAGAATGAGCAAGACTCCTGTCCCTTCAGGCAGAAGGCAGATAATTGTAAAACACATGCTCCTCTGTCACAGGCATACACTCAAATGCAACACTGAGCTCCTCCTGCTAGAAGTAGCTATGACATCTTGGCTAGCATTTTAAATGCAAAGCATTACCTAAAAAGTAGCCAGACTTAAAGGTGACAATCAGCTACGATTTAATCTACAGAAGAATGCTCCATAAAAAAGCATAAGAAAGCCCTCCAAAGTATGTCTTCTGAGAGTAAAAAATACACTAGTCGTAGGAGGTGGTTTCAGCCTGAAGACCTTCAAGTGATGAGAATAAAACCGCACCCTATTCTCAAAGGGAACGTAAGGAGAGAACACAATACACCACTGGCTTCAAGTAAAACAAGGACTTCTTTGGTACAAAGAAACAACAGTAAAGTAAATCTAAGATTTTCTCACAGAAAGGAAACTTAGTCATCCTGTATAGTCCAGAGATCAGCCTTGCAAGCTGGAGCATCTTTACAAGAGCTCCCGAGTGCCTTCTTCCACCCACCAAACAGTTCCTCATTATGAAAGTATTTCTTTAAACACTACCATGCCACAAAGAAATGTAAGCCCAATAGCTATTTTTTTTTTCCAGAGAAAATGTAGTTAGGTCAGAAGTCAACCCTGAGCCAGTACAGATACTCAAATAATTCTATATTCTCTACAGAAAAACAAGATCAAAAATTCCCAAGCATAAAGAGCCACTACACTTAAAAGCTTTCCTGTTTCTGCTCAAACACCTGCTTCTCTTATCTTTGAATCTCCTGTTCTTAGCTAAAGAAAAGAAAAGGAAACAAATAATGGTAAAACTAGTAAACTTGGAAGTGTGCACGTGGAAGACTCAGTACTCCCAGCACAAGACAAAGGGAAGTAGAGGGTACAGATGGAAAGTCATCAAGGAAGATGAATAAAAGGAGATGAAAGAGTAACGGTCTCTTTCCAGAGACATGATGTTTCATTTCCTCATTGCTACAAAAACTCATAATCAAGGGCTAGGTCAAACAAGCAGGAAACTTCCATACGCAATAAAGCTATTTCATCTTCGCTATATATCATTAAACAGTCAATCAAAACCAGCAACAAAATACAAACTTCATTTGTCACGACTGATTTTTTTGGCCATTTAAAAATCAGTTACAGTAATCTAAACCCAGCTTACGAGTACGTCATCCATTCAGACCTCTCACCTGGCATACTTTTCAAAAGCTTTGCATTGCACATGTGTCCTTTCCATATATCAGTAAGAATGTACTCCATTCGCTTCGCTCTCCAAAGGAAATTAAATACTCTTAAGTAGTGGCTCATGCACTCACGTGTAAACACCTACAAAACAAACAAAAGATCAGTATAAATTTAATAGACCTCACGTGTTCTGAAGGACCAGTAACATCTTCACAGTTCATCTATTCCAACCCATGCAGTTTATTGTAAAATATCAGCAGAACAGAAAAAGCTTTTGGGAAAATGCTACCTTAAGAACTGAGCTATCCAGCACTCAAGTATGCACCAAGCACTGCTGACAGCAGAGCTGCAGCACTCTATGGTCGAGCACTCTGGAGTATGGTCCGCAGTACACTTCAACTGTGTCTTCTTACAGCACTGTCACTTTTAATTTTTTTCTAGTTAAACACAAAAAAGATTCCAGCATTATCAGTATTTCCACATTGCATTCTTAAGAAGACTGAAGAAAAATGGAGTAGAAACGCATTAAAGTTTATTTGTTCTGCATAAAAGAGTCTTCTATTTAAGTACACTGAAATAAACGTAAGTAATTCTCAGAACTGCTCTAATGCTTTTGCCAGTCCCAATTCACTGTACAAATGTATTTGTTGTTCTACCAGCTTGGCAACTGAAAAAGCTTGAACCTATCATCGCTTCTTGAGAGGTTTTCCTCACTTCCAATCTAATGCACATAAAGTGTACGAAAGGGTGAACATGACAAAGCTTAAAGTTTGCTCTTCAAACTAAATACGCGTGTAACAATTCCTTCTGCTGGTCAGACCCATGTTTTGGTGTTATAACATTTTTACAGAGACTAAACACATTCTGATCAATATTGCTATTGATTCTATCAACAGAATTATTTCCTCAGTAGTTCTTGTGAACACTACCTATCAAATTTAATTCAGTTAGCACAAATAAGTTCTCCTCAAATACATTCTCCAGTTCCTTGCAAATTATCTCAAAGTAGCTGCCACATTCTCTTAAGAATGTTGTACGAGAAGCAGCACTCCATTTATTAAGCACCTGCCAAAATCTCTGCTAGAACAAATGAACTACTGATTTTCAGTAATTAATGTTTTGAACGTAGTTTTTCAGCACTCATTCTTAATTTATAAGAACTGAGGTTTTGGCTCAGCTGTTTATACAGTGGATACATCCTTGATGCCAAAAAAAAGAAGTCTCTCTGATCACACACTCCTAAGTAAAAAGGTTATTTCAATAACAAAATGTTTGGCAATCCAGCTCAGCATCTGAGACGTGTTCACAACCAGCAGTATATGACATTACCGTTGCTATTGGTCCGTCAACATGATAGTCCAAACTGAAGACATCCCATCCAGTGTCCCCAGGAGATACCTGTATTGAAAAGATGTGTAGACTTCAGTGGCAAATCAGAGTATGCTAATGGCGAAGAGCTGCTGCTTCTTCTCTTATGATGAAATACAAAAAGCTTATATGAAAAAGCAAGCAACCAGAACAATACGTGATACAGGAGTTCATTGTCAAGAGTAGTAGATTAAGCCAAAATTAACCTATGTTTTACACAATGGCGGGATTCACCTCACCCAGCTGCTGATGTTCATGCTGCCAATGTTTTTCCACTGAAACTAGTAAAATAATGAAGGGGAGACTTCCCAGGCAGGACTTTGCCTAAAGAACAGGCTTACTTCAGATGCCTGAGTTCAGACAGTTCCCACCTCTGGGGCTGGAACTTCCTCATCAACTCAAGTTTCTTAGTAGAGGTCTCCTTCATGAAATGCACTTGCATTTATCCACTCTTTGTGACTGCTGGTGAGAAAAAAAGACCACCCCAAGATTCTTTTAAGAGCAGTATCAGCAAGAGCTGCTTGCAGAACCCCAAATCAGGGCCATCTGCATCAATTACTGGTAGATCCCAAATACTTGACCTTGTTTTGTCAATGAAAAGGCTGTGCAACCACAATTCAAAATACAAATAGACAAGCAGGAGACGGGAAGAGAAGGTGTAAGTGTGGTTTGCGTATTTCAAAGTGGACTTCAATGGAAAAAGGGGAGGACAAAATAATATCTACTAAATGTATGTATCGAAGTTTTGTTTCACATAGATGTCTGCGTACACAAACGCTATACGCATTTTTATTCACTTATGTTTCAGGTCAGAGTCACCATGATGCAACAAACCTCCAGAAGTCGAACATCCAATCGTTTGAGAATCTCAGGATTATCGAACTGTGCATTAGTTGCCCTCACTGCTGTTTCAAGAATTCCTGTTAGGTTATGCTGGTACAAGGTTGTGGCTGGTCGTGCAAGCTCGGGTCTGAAAGTTAAGAAACAAAAAAGTCATGGCAGACTTCTTAGATAGTCTGCAGCAGCAACTGGTTCTAACTGCAGCATGCAGTGAAATAGTTTCCTGAAAATTCTAAGCCTCTTATGTTACTCTTCCAGTCTTAACCACAAAGAAAATCAATGAGCAGAATATTTATAACTGTTTATATGTGTGCAGCTATACATCTGAACATCAGCATGAGGAGTACGATTATCCTGATTGAATGCCAGTTGTTTCAAGTTACTAGCACTGCTACAATAACAATTCTGAAATCTCAGTTGCATTTGTGTCTAAAATGAGGCAGATTAACTCATCAACACGTCAAACCACTGAAGTTGTTACACAGTTTTGAGATGCTTACTGATAGGCATCTCATGGGCTTAGAACTGCTGACGGAAGCACACAAACCCACTCCCTCTGTGCAACCTCCCAAGGACAGCAACATGCAAGCTTTGCAGTCCTCTCCCCCAAGATCACTCCTGCAAAGCCCCTCTCTACTTCTGCCACAAATGCAATACTGACTCCCATGCAGCAATCTTGTTCTGCTTCACACTATTTTCCCCTTAAAAAAGCAAGGTTATGTACAAAGAAGTTGATGGAAGCTTTATTAGAAAGCCTGCCTTTCAGAACAAAGGAAAGCTTTGTTAAGGACATTTCTGGTAGACTAAGTTTCATCAGTAGCAAGAGCACGTAAAAGCAGCCAGCTTGCAAAGACACTTTATGAACTTAAACTTCTAGGTTCTCTTGAATGCTTAAAACTGAGATTGGTGAGGCATCAATTAAATAAAATAGAAAGGAATTAAGGATGTTTTGGACCAAGTGCATCCAAAATATAGAAGACTAACACTCAGAGCAATACTAACTAGAGGTGTCAAGAGCTCCAGAAACTGAACTTTGCTGCTTAAACTTGCTGACAGGAGCAAGCAAAGTATAAACATCCCTGGGCCTCTCACAGGTAAAGGTGTGAGATGTAAAGGTACTATGAAATAATATTCAAGGCACTATGAAATAATATTGGATGTACCTCCTACCAAAAAAAACAACATTTCAGCCCTCGGGGTCAAAGAAACTCAAGTCAAAACAGGATTTCAAAGTTGTTCAGGTAAACCTTTGAGTAATAATTAAAGCGTCATCTTCTGACAGCAAAACAGTACTGATCATGCACACTTGGGAGCATCAGAAATTCACCATAATTACCCTTCTTATTCTTACTTGAGCAAATCCATTAAATGTCTGATAAAGTCTCCTTGACCAAGTAGTAAGTAACGCCTCATGGCCTGCATGTGTTCCAGTAAATTGTACTTCTTATTGAGAACATCTAGCAAGTATTTGCTGGTCTCAAAATAAGCTGCATCAATTTTCTCTTGAAATGCATTTTCCAGATCCGTGAACAAATCAGCAGCTAAAAAACAATAGATTAGAATTAAATTTGTATTTTTCCAAAAAAATGAGGCAAACAAGCTTTGAAATTGAAACGTACAAGCAGAGGAATTGCTATTTATTTTTTTCCACTATATTATGCATTAGGCATAGCCAAAGTGAAAGCAAGTCTAAAGCAGCCCATACTTCAACAATATTACTTTTAACATGTACCCAGCCTGTACTTTCTGAGTTCGTATTACATCATCACTACTACACAGAAAGTGAATTTTCCTTTAGTTTGCTGGAGTATGGCAGTTTACAGAATGAAATCATTTGAAGGAGATCAAAAAGTACAGTCCAGGAAAATCTTTGTTGGGGATGGATCTAAATCAGAAGCCACCTTTAAGGGTAGAAGAAAAAAACATTCAAAGGATCAGTCAAAACATTCAACAGAAAAGAGTTTCCACAGATACGTCAGAACAAGAGATGAGGGAATATGCTTGCATTATCTGGGGGACAGTCAGCACCACTTTGCTTTCTTCTCCACATTTAATGTACGGCAATTTGGGACCAGAAAGTAGGACACAGCCGTTTAGCAGGCAGCGTATTTCACTCTTTTCTACAGCTATAAGCTTGTTAAGAAAGGGACTGCAAGAAAGCTCCTATTAGATAGCAAAAATAATGTAGCTTCTTTCAGCAAAACTCCAAATACTGGATGATGAACTATCAGGCTTCCTCAGCATCAAAGGATACACTCCCATTTTCATCAGTTTTTCATTCTACAGGAGTTGCTCTAAAAGGTAGAAACCAGAGGTCCATGTATCAAAACAGCACACTGTCTGTTTAAGAATTAGCTCCAATCTCCACTGCAGATATGGAAAGTTAGAACCAAGTTTCACAAGCTGTTCTGCTGAGATTCAGCCTCAACTACTAAACTGCTTTTAAGCTTAGTAAACAAAAAACAATTCTAACAAAGAATTCACTCTTTAATGAGGCAAACTTCACAAAGTCCTATCACCTTTTGCAAGGGTAGACAGTGATAGGACAAGGGGTTTTAAGCTCAAGGAGGGAAGGTTTAGATTGGATATGAGGGAGAAGTCTTTTACACAGAGAGTGGTGAGGTGCTGGAACAGGCTGCCCAGAGAGGTTGTGGATGCCCCGTCTGTGGAGGTGTTCAAGGCCAGGTTGGATGGGGCACTGGGCAGCCTGGTCTAGTATTAAATGTAGAGGTTGGTGGCCCTGCCTGCTGCAGGGGGTTGGAACATGATGATCCTTGGGGTCCCTGCCAACCCAAGCCATTCTATGATTCTATGTCTCTAAGTCTGGCTCAGTGGCACACTGAGGTTTCCAAACTCTCATTCAGTAACCTATGAAGCTCTCCAAAGGACACCAAGTACAAACACATGTAAAGAATTCACAGATATTTGCAAAAGACATCGCTATAAATCAAAATTGTAATTCTAACCTTGTTGTAAAGAATAAGCTACCACAGAATAACCATAAACGCCATACGGGCTCTCATGCATTAAAACTGAAATCTCTTCTAAATAGTAAGAAATAGTAATAAATACTCTGAGGAAGTTCTGAAATTAACCTTAATTTGGTTTAATGGTCAATAGCTGGCAAACCAATTTTAAAGTCTTCAAAAACAATTTTACTAGCACCCCACATATTCAACTTTCATTTAGCATACTACAGTGGTAGAATGCACTTACAGACAAACTTCTGTCCTGCCCATTTTACTGCTCATTCTCTTACTTACAACTAATGGATTTTTAATTACTTTTTTAAAATCACAGAATTAATTAATTATTACTATTATGGAATCATGTGATGTGTAGTTGATGAGAAGTCTCAAACTCTAAATTCTCATAGCAACACTCAAGAATATGCCTGCTTTCATCCTACTCCTCCAACTTAAAGTCAGCTGACAGCAGGCTGATCATGCCTGGATTCATTCAGAAGCTCAGTACATTAACAACCATCCAGCAAACCCATCAAATTAAGAAAATTACACACACGCATCTCCATACATGTTCTGTAAAATGCAACTAACCAGTAAAAAAACAACCCTACATTTTAAAGGTGGATGAGACTTTTGTACTCCTTCCCATCTCGTTATCTAAAATGTGAGTTTATAGTCTAACCCACATACTGCACAGTTCAGTTCAAAGGGAAGAAGTTGACCAACACTGATACCCTACCACCTTTCGAAGATTCTGCAGATTTAGCCACAGCAATCATCTTTGTGGATGGAGTTTGATCGTGACAAACTTGATGCAGGAAGTTTATGGATTTTCCTATTAGGAGGACCTAAAAACAAGAGATTATTATTTTTTTTAATTCAATACTCACTTGCATGTTAGGTAAAAATTAACAAAATTCCACCCATGACCACCACAAAGATAGTTTATTCCGTCATCTTTCTTCACTCTTAGCTTCACAATCTCCACCACAGCAACCCAGAACTCCAGTGACAGACACTCAAAACCTCCTTAAACAAAGACTACTAGTTAGAAAATGGAAAAACAAACAAACAAAAAACCCTGAAACAGTCCTTAGTCCTCCCTAGAACATAATTCTATTAATTTGGTTATTTTTAAGTTGAATATCTATTGTTAATTTTGGTCTCCATTTTCTTAATAACAATCTAAACAGCAGCAGAGGCCAACAAATCATCACAAGATTCATTTTTAAATATATACCTTTTTTGATTGCTCCATTGTAATAAAAGAAGGGATCATTGATTTCCTCAAAGTGTACTTGTCATGCCACAACCGGTCAGTTTTAACCGTAGGATCTGAAGCTACAAAGAACTGTAGATTGAAATTAATATTAAAAACAAAAGAGGAATGTGAGCCATAGAATATCTACAGGATTTCCAGAGGAACTCTGCAACTGTCAAAGCAAAGGTACTTATGAGGCTAGAGATAACAAGAGGTACTCGAAGTAGAATATTCATTCTAAGCAGTTACAAAGAACTCTGTATACATTACTACTGCTACTAAGCAGGAAGATACGGAGATGATACTTGGATCAGGAGAGAATCTATCATTAGCCCATTATTCTGCCTCTATACATACATGACTTATTAAAGACAACACATTGTATCACTGCAACCTCAGGATGTCACACTAATACTGAGTTCATTAAGCAGAGTCACATTTCATGTTGTAACTGTATACATTACTTACTTACACGTTTACATCACAGTTTACTTCTTCAGTTCTCCTCTAAGCTTCCTACAGGCTTCCATAAAGCAAATGAACAAAGATAATGTATTTCTTATATATGAATTACCTCATGGTATGTATCCTCCAGCTCTCCATCATAAATCCATCGATAAAGAAAATTCAGTACAGGATGGGATACCAGGCCAAGAATGTGCTGAACCAGAGACCTCATGTAGGGATCTCCTGTTTTAGTATAGGCATGAACGGCTGAAGCTAGTTCACCACCTTTTCTTCCTGTAAGTTCATAGGGGAAAGGAACAGAAATGTATGAAGGAAATAAAATACTCCACAATTAAATTCAGCAGCCATCAATTTTAACTAGTGTCATGTCACTGAGAGCTTTATTGAATACACATCTAAAATGTATAGATAGTAAATTTTTTAGTGTTGACTGGGAATGCTTAGGTTTTAAGGCATGAATCATTAATCTCACTGAAGTACTAAGCCTATTTTTGACGTGCCATCCTGTCTAGTATATAGCAGCTTGCAGCAACATAAAATTTACAGAATCAGATCACCCACAAAGGTTGACTTGATGCTTCCTTTCTTCCCAACCACGCCAGTCAGAAGAGTGTTGGAGAAGCTGTAGTATTTATTTTCTTTCTATCTTGTACTTGTCTCTCTCAGATGTTCTGTGTGCATATATAAACACAAACGTATCTTTTCTGCTTCGCAGTTAGTCTCCTCTATAGTTTCCTTCATAGGTATCATCTCCCGTCATCTTCCAATTGAAAAGTAAGAAGTTGCCAAAAAAATCAAATAAAATATATCTAGCAATTGTTTTGCTGTTATGCTGCACAGTTTAAAATGTTCTTGCAGTACAGGCCTAGGTTGGTTAGTGACCAAGTTTTGGTCAACTCCAAGACCACTCCCCAGCTCTTCCTTGTGGATCACTACCACGTACTTCTTTCAGATTTGAGAAGTTTGGCTGTTTCACATCGATCTGCAGACAAGTTGCAAATTGCTCCCATACGTCAGCTTGCACTCATACCCAGTGAAAAGGCTGAGCCAGTCATTTTGTAGCACTAGTAGGGTTTACCACAGTATAATATTCTCAGAAAGATAACTAAAATTGACTAATTGAAAACAGTGTGAAAGGTATGTCCCTAAAATCTGAAGGATATTTTAAGCATGTCCAAGTTTAACAAAAATGTTTCAAACAAACAAACAAAAAACCCACCAAGACGTTTAAATGCATCTACACAGCACTCCAATTCATCAGTTTTCTGCTTGAAGTAAGAAAAAGAGACGCTCCAGAAGATGAGCTACTCAAAGTTTTCAAAAAAATATAATAGCAATATTACTGATGTCCACAGTTAGCAGGCACAACCACTCAGAAGTTAAATAACTTTCCCAAAAATGTTAGATGAACATTAAACAGACCTTGACAGTGATCAACAAGTGCTGCAAGGGTCTTTAACCTTATTTTAGGATCATACGTCCAGACGAGAAGACGACGAAGCGTTAAGCTGCTCTCAAGTCCCAAATTTACACCCTGATCATCTTCCAATTGGAGCTGATCAAATAAGAAATAGACAGATGTATCAAGGAACAAAAACTGGCAAGCACTGAAGCATGAAATGGTGTTTCATAGTTTTTGTTCTGTAATTAACATTTTACTAATAAGAGCTCAGAGAACAGAGTGGGGAAAGCAGAAGGAAGTTCATGGTGATGGCATTTATCTTCCCAGGCATACTGAGCCCTCCTTTCCAGGAAGGGACTGGACATCTGCCTGCTGATGGAAAGTAGTGAATGAATTATTCCTTTTGCTTTGCTTGTGCACAAAGCTTTTGCTTTCCCCATCAAACCATTATTAATTCAATTATGTTTTTGCCATGCTTCTATTTTCTCCCCACCTTCCAAGAAACAAGACTGAGTGAGAAGCAGGATAAGAGCTTGGCTACTCACTGTGGTCAACCCAAGTGAGTGGCACTAGAACCTTCCTTTTTCCATCATATGCATCCCCTCCCACCAGAGTCATCACTTATTTGAAAGCAGGAAGGGTAAAGAGGTCTGAAAGCTTTGTTTCAAAGAAATCAAACATTTTCATGGTGAAGAAATGTTGGAAGTTATAATAAAACTACAGCAAACCGAAAAATCAAACGTATCATGGACAGAGCAGGAAGTAATTACTAAAAGATTAACAGGATGGTAGCCAGGAAAAAATACAAGTGATAATGACAAGCATTCAAAAGTTATAAATGTTAAAGAACTGTCCTTGTTCCTAGCTTCTAACCTACAAGTTGCTTGAAATACAGAGACATTTTTCTCCTTTCTCAAAGATGTGTCATGCCATTTGGAATTTGAATGACAGAAACATCACATGAGATGAAGCTGACAAAAGTGAAGCAAAAAGGGACAGAGGCTTAGGAACACCTGTTACATTTCTTGCTCACAAAAAAACATAAAATTTCTGAGAGAAAAATATTTATGAATATATACATCCAGAGAGTAAGTAACGCACAAGTTACAGAGTATTGCATCCACTGTCAATAGCATCTGTTGTACATCCTTCCTGCTCTAAAAGGATACCTACATGTACCTTTAGGAGTTGCTTTGCTTTAAAGAGTCTGAATAAGCTAACTAAGAACCATCTAGTTTACCTGAGAATGCAAAACAGACAGAAGTCGGTAGTATTCTTTGAGTTCCTGATGTAAGGCTGCACAAAAACTCTGTAAGAGAAAGAAAAGGAAAAAGCGTCAGGAAACATCTTTCTGGTTTAACGTAGGACAGCCCTTTTATCCTATCATCATAGCATGAAGGTAGTTAAAAGTTTCCTTAAAGGAACTGAGCTAAAAGTTTCACTGCATAAGTTGAGTCTTAGAAAACTGGCCTACACGTGAGTGCTTCCACTAGAGACGTGCAGTCCTTTCCCAAGAACAGGGTCAGATGGCAACGTGCGTATATTATCATCACAATGACAACATTAGTAATTACCACAGGGAGTGCAAAACAAAACTTAACCCAGAAGATTTATTTTAATTATGTATGAGGCATTACATAACGAAGAGTAGAATTTCAACTTCAAAAAGGCCTCTAATAACGGAACACAGAAGTTAGACAGCTACCATTATGTGCACTGTATAGACTATGGCATAAACAAGAAAACACAACAGTCATAAAAGAATACTCCCATTAAGCGCTGCTGTACTGAGTAATCCAAGCTTCTGTCCTTTTACCCACTGGCAGCTATAGATGATATTTCACTTCACATAAAGGAAATGGATAATACTGAGAATACACAAAGAAACTTGAAGAAAGTGCAAAAGTTAACGGGTCAGAACTAAAGAAAAGACTGCTCTCTGTAAAACAATTCTTAGCATAGTACTTTGGGTTACTGAAATATAAATATATAAAGATTATTTTAAGATAGTTCTTGAAGGAATAGTCGTTTAGTAATGGATAATGCCCTACAGTTCGGGAGACCCAGGTATTTTGTTTGTTACTTTTGTTCTTAACCTAGCACGTAGACTGAAAACATTAGCGCAACATTTTCTAAAACTGAAGTAAAAATACAACTCAATTTTGGACCAAGATGAAAAATATGGACTTTAATCACTTCAAAAAGAAAAATAAAAAGGATGCTCTTGATATTTTAAGAATTAAGAATTACCCAGGCCCTCTCTTCAAACCATTTTAAGCAATGTAAAAAAAAAAAAAAAAAAAAAAAAAGAAGAAAACCACCTCACACGAACCCAAGAGCTTCAAGTAAAATATTTATTCATTAAAACATGTACAATGCATAAATCATTACTACAAGAACAAGGAAAAAATAAATCTTCTTTCCTGACAAAATGCCTACCTACTAAGACACTAAGAATCCTAGGGAAAAAAAATACAATGACAAAAAAAAACCAACAAACATGAATCTTGCTATTATGTGCTTTACTGAAGAAAAAGCCTTCCCTTCTTCAGCTCTACTTGATCAGTTAGAAAGCAATAGAAAATTCATATTATTCCAAGGATACTGAAGGGCAAAACAAAACCCCCTTATGTGTAATTGCACTTTTCATTTCTTCTCACTTGCTTCTTCAGTACATTTTGAAACCTATTTAAGCAGCATTTGTCAGGACAGAGGGCAGAATAGAGCCTCCAATGAAAGATCTGAGCAAAAAGTGAAAACAGGATCACTGACTTTAAAGTGAAAATTTATATTCGGTGCCAATTTCAGCATTGAAAATCACAGATGTTTGTTTCCCAAAATGTCATGGAAAACTGGACACTCTCCTCGAATTAGGTTGTGGATGCCCCATCCCTGGAGGCATTCAAGGCCAGGCTGGATGTGGCTCTGGGCAGCCTGGTCCGGTGGTTGGCCACCTTGCACATAGCAGGGGGGTTGAAACTAGATGATCATCGTGGTCCTTTTCAACCCAGGCCATTCTATGATTCTACGAATTCTGATTTAGTCTACAGCAAGACAGCTCAGGAAAGAGAGAAAATGCTTGCTAAAGAGAAAACATTTTAAATGCCCGCTACTAAATGGGTATTTTTTTCAAATGGGCAAAATGTCAAAATACAAGGCAAGTTTTATTTCATTGCCAATGATTTCTGAGGACTAAGTAAAAATTACCTACTAAGCAGCAAACACTGAAGTGCAGTATATAGATATAACTCTACTTCAATAACTGTTATTCCTGATATTTTGCCTGGTAAAAACAGTCATCTCATTCTACACAGATCTTATCTTACATGTCGTTTAAACATGTGTTTAGACAAGCATTCTGTTAAAGTAGTAAGCAAATGAAGCTTTGGAACGCACAAAACATTCCTGTGCATTAATTCTTAAAGCACAGTGTGCAGCACCTGCAATTGTCAGCCATATTAGCAATGAAGAGCAACTGAATATACTTTTTGCCCAGATACTGACAGTAGAAATGTTTTTATTTGTATACTTATGCACTAAAAATGAGGCAAGTATTTGCCTCAAGCAAAATTAACAGTGTTAGAGCTATGCAGATTCATCTAGCTATCTGCACAGCCCTCTTCTGATTATCTGAAACCTACATATGGTAGCCAAGATATCGAACATTTATATTCATTGAAGAATTTAAGTTCCCCCTTTGCTGTAAGCTTACAGATTAAAGGCAGAGACAGGGAAAATAAGCATAAGAATGGAGCTATTAGGTAAATAATTAAAAACTTCACCCATATAGCAGGTGGAGAGTCTGAAGAAAACGTATATACAGTAACACTACTTTATAAAACAAGGAAATCAGCACTGGATCAGTAGAAAATATTTACTTGTAGCTAAAAGGATTACTTAGAATAAGAGACAGAAGGGAACAGAATAAAACATTAGAATAGTAGGAAGCACTACAGTATCTCTACTGACCTCTTAAGAAAAATTAGATTGAAGGGAGAAGCACTTCAATTTCTTTGCAGATTAGGTAGGATGTAATGGCTAGAGGCAAGGACAACATTTCTGTCGACTCAGAAGGGATAATATCCAGTTTTACAGAGGAAGCAAGTGAGAGGAAACGAGAATGCCTTAGAAGTAAATGTGGTTTTGGGTATTACAGCAGCTGTGAAGTTACTGCAGACTACAAATCATGATGATGAAACCTATAAAAACAAAAATTGACATTCTTTTGATGCTGTATTCAAAAGAAAGGGCAGACGATAATGGGATATTTGCATTTTTATGTAGAGTTAATTAGTATTAACACATGACCATCAAAATCAGCTGGCAAGACAAGAGCGTCTCCTCATAGGTCACCTTAACAACTAAAGGAGTGATTAGTTCAGAAACACCATCATCTCATTTAAGCAATGTTTTTGTTTGTAAACATGCATAAGCACTTCAATAAAAAAGTGAAATGAAAAAAAAGGATTCTATGCAAGAAACCTTCTGCGCCATCCCCTTGCCTTCAGTCTTCGACCCACACCAACAGTGGCAGTTCATAAAATGAGTAAAATGAAGGATGAATGATCCAAGCCATGAATTCTCCAAAGTTTACCCATCATTCTACTTTTGCCTTTTACTTAGTAGTTTTTAAGGAAATAAGACCAAAATACTGTAGCAAAATCAATTTTTTTCAGTGGACCTACCTGACCCACAAGTCCAAACGCACGATCCAAACTCCTTTGGTCTGTGTATTTTCTTATTTTATTATGTAGCCATCCCAACTCTGCAAGTCTGCTTGTGGTGTCTCTGAGAGATTTGGACAAGCTCACCTACAAAATTAACAGAAACAAGACCTCGTAAGTTGAAGTCAAAGCATGCTAACCCATTTCTTTCCTAGAGTCTTTCTCATAAAACAAGCCAATTCAGGAATGCATAGTTTTAACTTTTACTGCAGGGTTAGTACCCAAAAACAGACAGCTATGTAATCAGCATTAAGTATATACACATAACCTATGGAAAGGCAACAGCAACAAATAAACTACTGGCAACTTTGGGATCTTCCTTTTTGGGAATCTTAATCTTGTAGTATTCACACATTCTTTTTACATTCAGCAATTATGACAGTAACAAAAAGGTGATGTAGTATCACACTTCATCTTATCCTGAAAACCAAGACTGAAAATACTGGGTCTCCAAAAAAGCTGCCAATGACTGAAACAAGCGAAGAAACCTAGAGAAAATAATTAGCTACTACTACATGTGAAACAAATCTTTAATAGAATATAAATAAGCCAATGCCAGAGTAGGTATCAGAAACCAAAACTTGCAGAATGAGAATTCCAAGTGTAAGTTAGATCCACCAGTAACAGCTTTTACATGGTATTTAGTCATGTGCATCTGAGCTCTTTTACATTGTTTCTACTTCTCTTTTACCAAGTGTCTCACTTCATGTTGCAAGCTTGCCTTAGTTCCCTGCAGTCTATTTAACTACCGTTATTATTTCCTGAAACAATACAGTTCTTCCTTCAATGACCATCACTAAGGGCACTGCCTTCTCCTCTTGTTCTTGCTTGAGATGTGCTTCTACCCCATTTCTGTCATGTTACCAAAGAACACATGTAATCAAGTTTTAAAAATTTTGACAAAAGAAAACAAGGAATATGACTTATCCACTAGGCCAAGAGGCAGAGATTGACTTTCACCCACAACACTTGGGCCCATCTTATCTTAACAGAGAATTTTGTCTTTGAGAGCCACCTGCAACAGTCCAAACACAAGCAAGGAAGAGCACTAACAAACTAACAGACTGATGAACATCTAGCTCACTCATTAAGTGTCCTAGGTAGTAGTACAGAAATGTGCTTCAAGAGAAAAATCAGCTACAGAATGAGATAGCCAGTGCAGACTTGAACCAGGCAGCATCAGTTGGTAGCAGGACCAGAGTTCAGTCCTAAGCCCTCTTGTTTAGCCATACAAACATGGCTTCAACTGCTTGAACAATTTCTAAAGAATAAATTCAAGCTCAAACAAGTATGGCTCAACACAGACAGAAATACCGCCCACAGCTGGAACATGCGAAAAGTACTATTTAGAATTCTACAGTGAGAGCGGTTGGCAAACATCAAACACAATTACACATCCGCTGAAATCAAATGAGGAACAAGCAAAATTGGCTTACTGTTATTATATTTGTATCTGTTAGATCTAATCAGAAGCTTTCAGCTTATACAGTGCTGAATATCATAAACAGATCTAATATTAAGGCTGACGTTAGAAAACATTCAAGTAAGAATCAACATCTTGGCAAGTACGTTGCTGTCTGGAAACTGACTGCATGTTACAAACATTTTTAAATAGAAGATTGCTTCCATTCTCTGTTGAGACAAAATTGTGCAGCTATAGGAAAACCATATGTTTTGACTTTTTTCCTAACAAACAGTCAACACAACTAGAGTAGGTATGACATTGCTGATCCTCGTTCATCAGTAAGTTCCAGCTGCAGCTCTATCTATTCAGTCTTCACTGTAGCTCAGTATAAGTGCCAACAAAGAAGAAGGAGGGAAGATAATTGATTCCACAATTAAAACAAAGACAGATAAAGACACAAAGCTCTAAGGAAGCAGCATTATTGACCACAAAGGACTTGAATAATCAAAATCCCAGCATTAACAGAACTAGGGGTTTGAAGTAACACAGCTTTTCACCTCAAACTAGCCTATGCGATGTGGAATTCATGCAGAAAAGTGGTAATATCCATAGCACTAATTTTGTAATCACTCATTACATTTTCTCTGTGTTCCTTTAAAAAAACCTGTTGCGCTATCTTTCCTTTGCCATATATAATCTAAATTAGATATGGAATATAATTATCACAGTGCAAGTGTTGAGGAATTAGAAATTTTGCAGCTTCCGCAGGTTTAAAACATGACATTCTTAATCAACTTATTAACAAGATTTAAATGAATATAAGGTTTCCATTCCCATAAGCAGCCCTAGATGTCATTATAAACCTATGGGAGGAACAGCGATATATGTCAATTTTTTCTATTATTACAGAGAAAAAAAAAGACAGTTAGTTCAAATATCATCAACGTTAACATAAGTCTACTCTGCTCTTGGACATAGAATGGCCCAAACGTAGTACCCAACAATTTCACAGTTGTGTTGCATATGCTCTTAATGCAGGTGAAATTTGGAGACATCGTCTTTCCATTTGAACATGAAAAGCAATTAGCGAGCTGAAACTGAATTGTGGCGCAGTACCCTCTAGATACTGAATAAGATGTAAAGTAACAAGAGCCAACTGCATGACCTCATCTGAACCCCCATAACTTGTAACCAAGTCCATAAGGTCAAGTGGCTGCCTAGCATCCATTCTGTATCACAGGCTGTTAAGTCTTAGACCAACAAAAACGTGGTCAAAAGCCTGCATCTACTTTACATTATTTTTTTATATGCTGAGGAGGTCGAATGATGACAAAAGTCCTCAAATTAAGCCATAACTTAGGAGCCTTTGTACTAGCTTAATATTTTGAGTCTATCTTGGTAGTTAGAAATTGTTGGCCTGATACTACCTCTGAACAACTTAGAAAATGCAGGTTTCTTCCAGGTGCAGCCATCATTTTTAAATTCCTATTGGTACATTTATGTTGCTTTTTAATACAGAAACACACGAGAACTTTCAGTCTTCTCTATGATAGCTGTTCCCTAATCTCGCTCATTCACTCAGCAGCCAGGAGAAAGCAATCAAAAATATTTCCAAAGTCCTGATTTTACAGTATTTTTTTTCCACTTTTCAACTCTGATATTACACTTATCCAGGATAATAATGACACTATTTGTGTGTCAATTTCTGAGCGTGCGAAAAAATTTAGAGTAAGCAATATGCTAACAGTAACAGACATGTTCTTTCAAACATGCCATAATATAAAAAACTAGAATTCCATGTCTTTGCCTCTGGATGTAGAAGAGAAAGCAGGTAAAAATCCACGTGGACTCGAACCACCTGAGTTTCCTTCTTAAAAAAAAAAACAACTGAAACCCACCCCGAAAGAGAAAACAAACAAAAACCCAAAACGTTAATTTCACTCCATACTGCCCCTGCATTTGTTTGATGGTGACTTTCCTTCCATCCTTCTGAATGCATAAAACAAGAACTTGGTTTGACTGAAAACAGAAAGCTGCTTAATAATACTTGAAGCTACTCTGTTAAAACTAAATGGCTATTCTTCCCTTAAGTCCCCATACAGTACCTTCCCCTCAACTTTATAGCAATTTTCAGAATTGCACATTTTGATGTTTTTGCCATCTATTCCCTGGAAGACATACAAAACATCTCTTACAAGGTTTGCTTCAGTTATCTCAACAGAGCCTAGAAAGGAAAAAAAGAAAAAAAGTGTTTAGATTTGCCAGGAAAATTAAATTAAATTTGATCACAACTTTAAAAATTTATGTAGATGCTCAGCCAATAAATAAATAAATAAATAAAAGCTCGTAAAGAATTTTTTAAAGACATTTAATCCAACAAAGTGAAAGGAAAGCCAAGAACTCACCCCCCCAATACCTGGATCAGGTCAGGTAGTATGTTATATTTTAACGAATACTTGGCAAGTTTTAAACTTGTTATCTTTCCTGATCCAATCAACATTGCCAGTTCTGAGGTAAGCTTTATAGTAAGTTTACCTTTCTTAGACAGAACAGTTACAGTTTTTAACAGGGTCTTAAAGAATAATCTGTAGCTTGGAGAATATCAGTGTGAATTCAGAATAGAGAGTTGCTTGTTTGTATCATTCTGCCAGCTGCATAACAGCTATAGAGATCACCAGCAGAAAACAGTATTGTTTCTGAATCTTTGATTTAGTAAAGCCCTGGCTATCCCAGCACTCATTCTGCCTTCTGGCTCATATCTAGAGTTGGAGGTTAGATTACATTTGAGATTTAAAGGATATAAAAGATTGAGGAAGATGTTATGCAGGCCACTGAAGCTATTCCCACCTCTTCTGGGCTATAAAGCATCATCTCCTTTCTTGACTTCACTTAAGACATCAAGAATGAAGCCATTTCAACTATCCAGACCATCCAGAAACTGAGATGTTACAACATTCTTCTCCCAAATTTGACAGCACTCTTATCCTCATCAGTTTACCTCTCAAATAGATCCACCTACCCAGAATAAAAACAACAACAACAAAAAAAGGCATTCCTCTTTTAACAAAAGTAGCCATTGCCTTAAGGTGCTCTTCAAAACTCAGATTTCTTTCATAAGCTCAAGAGGTGCCCAAGTGTGGCCAGTCCCTTTCAGGAACTCTTAGTGAAATCGTAAATAGTACAACAATGCTCCCGACTGTACTGTCTGTGTAGGCGTAGCATTAACCTACAGCAAACAACTTTAAAAGAAAAAAAACCTTTAATTAGAAGAAATGATAATCACAGAAATATATCTTCTTAAAAACAGCTTCTCACATTCTGAGTGCAGTTCTTCTACTTCAGTGAGTGACTACATGTAAAAGAACTGTTGGTCCTTAAACCTGTTCCAAAAATCAAGAGTTGTGGTTGACCAGCTCAATGAAATTCGTCCCTACTGCTCTTTGTAGCAATCAGTACAGCAAAAGTAAGAGGCAGGGCTCGGTCTGAGAGAGAGGAAAATGTGCGCCCATCCTCTTCCACATCAACAGTACTGTTGTTTGGTTTCAGTTGTCAAATCTCACCCTCATCTACAACAGTGCAACTCTGTTTGTTCTATTTGCTTTGTGTCCCGTTAGCAGTTAAGAGCTCAGCTGTATTTTAACATATTGGACAAATTCTGAAGAGGCTGGTAGATGGACTGTTTTTTAGCTTGTAACTACTCACGTTTTTTTTATAGAAGTTATTAAACCAAAAAAAACCCAAAAAACCATCATCTCATCTGTTATTTTTTTTTGCTTATTTTGCCAGAGAGCAGTAGTAATATAGGATGACTATTAACTACTATTAACTCTCTTACTCAGAAAAGTCTCCTATTTTTATAGTAAAAATAGAGTGGGTTGAAACTTCCACAGCAATTGCTGCAGAGATGATCTGCTAAACAACTTATCTTCAGTTACACTACTGTAAATTCAGAATACATCCTTTAGACATCAGCTTCAAGTTTACAGCCACTCAGAGAACTAAAATGGTAAAATTTATCTATTTTTAATTTTACTGACAATAATTTTTGGGAACTCCTTCAATTACAATCACTATAAACACCGTACTAATTTAAAAGAAAAAAATAGGATTAAAAGTTCTATATTCTAATGCACATTTCCAAGTTTTGAAATACAGAATCACAAATGATTTGGTGTATTTCAGCAAGTTCTGTTAGTTCATCTGTTGTCCTGACTTCCTAAAAGCATAGCATCATTTCATCTACACTAGAATGACCAAGAATGATCACTTGATTATGACAAAAACACTGCAACAAAGTCACAATCTTGTCAGAAGACCAAAACACCTTATCAAACCACATATGGGAAAAACAAATTAAAACCAACCAAAGATACTGAGGCCACGTAGACTACTTTGTTGCATATTTACTTCTATCCTTCTATAAAATACATTTTAGAAAAGCTCCTTGAGACATTCAACATGCTATAACACTATTTCAAAAACATTTTTAAAAAGCTGGTGGCTATTAATAACAAAATTATTTCAATTGTAGAAAGCTAACTTTAACAGACACATCTGTGCTTACCACTTGTATCTCCTTCTCGCCTTGACCTTGGTACGCCACGTGAGACAGCATTTGAAAAGCCTTTTGAGGTAGTGCTTTGTAAAGAAGGCTGGCTTGCAGTTAGAGTCCATGCAAGACGCGACCCTAATTGCTGACGGAGGCAATCTCCAACACCTGGAGCTTGATAGGATTGTCTAAAAGGACAAAAGAAAGAAAGATCTTCAAAACTTTGACTCTATATCCATCAATTAGTTTGGGATACGCAAATTATAAAAGATGCCCTGAGCTTGAGAGCAAGGAATGCCTCTGCTCCCCCACTCACTGTGCCATAATTCATAGTAAGGCCATGCACAGTACTTAACTTGATTGTAACTAATGAACAAGGCCCGCAAAACACAGCAACTCTGTTGCATTTAGCATTTCTAATGCCTCAACAGTACAATACTGAATTTAGCCTGTTATGGTTCAAAAAGAATGTACATCAAGAAACAAAAGGCAACGTGTATAAAGAGAAGTACAGGAGGAATGATGCTCACAGAACAATCTGATTTGGGCTGCCCCGCTAACAAGCTACAGGCCTAAGGAGGGAACAGTGAAACTGCTATAAAATGGTAAGACCAAGAACAGGTGAGGAACAGCATAGGTTCTGATAATATTCTTAAGCAGGCAGACAGATGAAATAATCCCACTGACATACGTTCCTATACTGCATCAGGATCACAGAATGGTGAAAGTTAGAAGGGATTAGAAGGGATTTTCGGATTCCCCTTCTCATCCCTCACATGTCTAGAAGTGCTTTCCAGGATGAGTTGCTTCACCTTCCCAGGGATTGACGAGAAGCTGACCAGCCGGTGGTTCACAGGATCCACCTTCCTGAAAAAAAGCAGCAACACTTGCTTTCTTCCAGGGTTCTCCTGATTCACTATTTACCAAGAATGGCCTTATAAGGATAGCAGCCAGCTCCCTCAACAATTGCTGATGTATCCTGTCAGACCCCGCAGACCTTGATCATACACTGCCAACGGTAAACCTGGAGCAATGAAGACTTTCTCAAGTGTCTCAGAATCCTAGTATTACTGAAGGCCAGTTTTAGTAGCACAGACCAAAGCAAAGAAAGGTCCGTGGTTTGCCTAGACACCTTCCACTGATAACATACTTGTGACATTCTTTCTTCTTGGCCTTTATGGCCCTTGCCATACCACACAAGGTGAGCTTCAGCTTTCCTTGCACACTCAGACAATGTTTTTAGATTGTTTTCAGGGTCATGTGCCACTGCTTCTAATTTAGTGTGTTTTCCAAACTTATGATTTTTTTTTTGGATGTCTGAGTTTTCTTGCAGGAGCACCTTGTTGAGCTATGCAGGGCTCCTGCCACCTCTGCTTGTTTCTTCCTTGTCAAGATGGACCATTCTTGAACCTGAAGGAAGTGACCCTCAAAAATCTGTTAGTTCTATTGATTCTCTCTTTTCTCTGGGGGTATCTCTCATGCAATTCATCCCAGCAGACCCAGAAGAGGTAAGAGTCTCCTCTCCTGAAGTCCAGGGCTAGTATTTGGCTGTTTGCCCTAATTCCTCCCTTCCAGGATCCTGAACTCCACTATCGCAAGGTCACAGCAGCCAAGGCCAACCCCAACCTCTGCATCCCCAGCCAATTCTTCCTTAAAAATAAAAAATCAGGTCCAGCAAAGCATCTCTTCTCATCAGCACCTTGATCACCTGTATCAGAAAGGTTATCATCAGTGCAATCCAGAAAGTTTTCTGGGTTGTTTGCTCCCCACAGAACACCCCCTCCATCAGATACTGGGGTGGTTAAGGCTTTCCAGGATCTGCAAATTTAAGGCCTTTTCCAGATGTCTGAAGAAGGTCTTATCTACTTTGTCCAGATGAGACTGTCTATAGAATACACCCACTACGGAAGGCATGGAGCCATCACTGTGGTGGCTCTGCCCAGCCAAGAAGCCTGGGACACAGCGAAAAGGCTGTGCAGAGCTGACTCTGCCTCTCACAACCATAGCACATGCACGGTCACGATGAACCCTGTGCATATTACACATGGCACATGCTTGTGCCACTGGTTGATTAAAATGCAGTGGCTGCCAAAAATAATACTTCAAGCTGCCTAATGCTGTCTCAACAGAAAACTGAACCCAAAAAAGAAAAGGCATGGAAAAAGGAAGAGCGTTAAAAAAAGGACAGACAATTACTTTTTTGTCAAGACAAATAATCTGGCACTATATATAATTCACAAGGATAGCATGTCAGTTTCAAAGACTATAACTTGAAAAGACATAATATGCAGAAACACACTGCCAAATTTGATGCATACCAAGCTATGCTTGATAAAGACAAAATAGCAAAACTGAGAAAAAGCCTGTCATCCCAACAAGAGTCTTTAAAAAAAGAGCTAGAACTCAAAGAGACTTGTATGGGAACTGCAGAATCACGGCCTGAACATCTGATTGACCACCTGAGGCAAGCACTGAGTTAGCCATGGGAGCACAGGTGAAGGCAATTCACCTGTGTGCCTGGAAGGGGTGGAGCCAGGCTCCACCTCTCCTAGACCCCATTTAAGGGCTGACTTCCACTGAGGAAAGATCTTTCTGGAGATTGCTCCTTGTGGAGTTCCTTTGTGAGCCTACAACACCAGTGAGTACCTTTTCTTTATATTTAACTATTCTTACCAGCCTAACTTCTCTGTGTACCTGTTAACCTTACAAGACTCTATTATAAAAGTGAGTTATGTGGTAGCAAATTAATTGCAAAAAAATAACAACAAAAAGAAAATCAAAGCCGTTTACTGAGGATGAGTTTATTAAGCAAAGCATGAAAAGCATGGCAGATATGTGTCCTGATTTAAAAAAAAAAAACTACAGGTTTTTCTAAAATCAGATTGGCTCGCTGGGCTGTAGCCAAGTGAAGATATGAAATAGGAAAACCTATCAAAAGATATTTGGAGAGTAAAGCTGCTAATTTCAATTTGTTTATTTATTTATTTTTTTGCTTTGGCAGTGGATGAGTGTAGTGATGTTACACATATGATTCAACTTCTAATTTTTATTAGAGTACTGATAATGAATAATGCTGTCACTAAAGAAATGGATTCTTCGGAGCAAAGACACAGTAAGTCTTCTGATTTGAATGAAGAAGTGAAAAATACATTAAAGCAATTTGCTTTAACCTTTGTCCATGAATCTGGTATGGCTACTGATGGTACTCTAGTCATGGTCAGTTTAAAGACTTGTAAAACTGTCAATGGTTTATGGGCTGGTTTGGCCTGGTTCCATGACTAGCGGGGCAGAGGGATTTCGTAAAATCTGCACCTCTGGATAAGGGAAACAGGGGACCCCAAAATAATTAAAAACAGTGGCATGATCTGAGGAGAAACAAACTAATTTACTAAATATGGTATCAGAATGCAAGATAACACACTATAATACAATATAACTAGAATTGAAGCTAATAAATCAAATATAATGAGAGAGAAAGACTGGCTGAAAGCTGGGTAGGCCTCACCATAATGCTGAGGTGAGATGCACAGTCTGGTTAAGCAGCAGGGAGAGAGTCTGACTGAGAAGAGCCCCAGTCAGACGACCTACCATGGCCTTATATCTGTTCCCCCTGAGCAGAATGATAACAGCACAGCGAACAGGCTTCTGGGGAATGTAGTTCTCTTCTGGGACAGCTACCCAGAACACTTTAACTCCTAGTGCACTACATGATGATATGTGGAATACTGATAACCAAAAATCATAAAACCATGACAAAAACTAATAGAAGACGATGCATTGGCCACTGGCAGCTCACATTTGATGAAATACCAAGGTATCATAAATGAAGAAAATTTATGCGCAAAAGCTTTAAAAACTGCTAATGTAATGGAAATCATTTACTTTTCTGAAGGAAAGTGGCCAAGTCAAGGTAAAATGATATGAAGATTTTGTGATTTGCAAAATGAAATTAAGTTCTTTATGGAATCAAAAGGAAAATTTGTGCCAGAACTTGAAGATGAAAGATGGCTCACAGATTCAGCATTCTTTGTGGATTTGACTGCTCCTTTAAAAGAGTTTCACCATGAAGATGCATTTTAAAATCAACTTATCAGTGCTATGTTTCAAACCCTACTAGTATTGACAGAAAAAGACAGAAATGAAACTTAAATTATGGCAAGCTCAAGTTATGGCAAATAATGTTATGTATTTTGATGTGTTGGCTAAACAGAGTCCCATGAAAAGCCACGCTTTCCATTTTGATAAAGAAATTTGAGAACAGGTTTCAAGATTTAAAAAAATCATCAATTTTTGGTATACTTGTGACTCAATTTTCAGTCGAAGTAAATACATTACCTGTGAATCTTCAGATGGAATGTATAGAGTTGCAATCAGACATTCAACTCAATGAAAAGTTAAGTCATCTCTCTTTACCAGACTTTTGCAAGACTTAACAGAGAAAAATATGCCTTGCTTCACAATCACATCTTATTCATGTCATTGACTTTTGGCAGTACACACATTTGTGAACTATCATTGTCAACATTGAAGAATAGGAAGATTAAAATTTCATCAGAAGTCTGACAAACACCTTGAGAACTCATTATGACTTGCAACCACTGCTACTGAACCAGGCACTGATGCATTAGTTTCACAGGGTCAAATATTTCACTAGTTTTATGTTTCTGTTGCTCTGTATAAGTTTTGTTACTTACACACATTAACCATATATATGTGGCCCAAGATGACACCTGTTCACGCAGCATGGTCCAGGCAAGCAGTAAGGTTGCTTTTTGTGCTACAACCCATGCACTACAGCAACACCCACACAGGTCTGTTCTTCAATCCTAACATATAAAGACTCAGCTGATTCCTAATTTGTCCCTAAGCAAAACTCCACACACTCCTGCTGCTCTCTCCTCATCACTCTAGCCAGATCTTTCTGAAGAGCCCCTTCTATCTATCCACCATAATATTTCACTGGTATCAGCTATCCTACCATGTCTTTGGGATGCCAGTAAAACCACAGCCATAGAACTGCACGTAGACCTTGTAAGTCCTGCTTCCTGTGCTGCACATGTAGGCAATCCAGCAAAGTTATTCTGATGCCCCAGAAAAGATATGAGAACTTCCTTCATAAGACTAACTCCTCCACAGTTCTTTATTTGTACACTCTTATTTGCTGTGGACCTCACTCTGTCCTGGTAGCTTAAAGGCCTGCCTTGGCTGCATAACTCTGTACCTTTTGCTTACCAAGTGGGTTTACCACTTTCTTGACTGTAAATCATTGTCACTTCCCACTGTTCCAAACTTCAAGTTATCCCCTGCTGGTACACCTAAGATCTATTATACAGAACTAGTACTATAAAAAAATTGATTGTAGAGCACATTAATGACAAAAAAATCCACTTGTCAGAGCTTACTTCCATAATATGAGTTCTAAAGATTATCCCAAATACAATGTATTAAAAAATCTTAAAATTGATCTGTTACGTCTTCTGAAAAAATGCATCTATTCAGACTGTGTTTTGGCATCATCGTGTGGTGACTGGAAGGAGAATTAAGAGTCCTTCTTCTCTGATTACAAGAATGGAAAAAACAATACGTGAGGATTTTAGTCAAATCGTAACCAACAAAGCTTCCATTAAGAAAAGTTACCACGGCTTTGTTCTTCTATCATTTAAAATTCTTTTTATGTTCTTGTGTCTTATTCATGTGAACCAGTTTCTTGAAAAGTGATGTTCACAAAGCTTTCAGATGAAGGCTTTATTCCCAGGTTCTTCCACTCAACATGGAAACAACTAAGCAGATAAGAATGCAAAGGCCCTCAATTACACAAGCTCCATAACATTCTGTTAACCTTTCTAAGATTAACTTCTATGAAGCAATGTATTTCCAGACACATCTTACAGAACCATTGTCCAACTACTCCCTTTCACAGACTATGAATGTATGTTCATTTTCCCTCCACAAAACACAGACTGCATGAAGCACACATCAGGCACCAGTAACATAGCAAAGAATCCTATGGTATATGACAGTCTCAGACTTCAACCGTATTATTAGGTAATCCAACACAGTAAAGTCAATATTGATGCAACCATTTTACAGCTTACGAAGGCTGGCCAATTTTTGCTTATCGACAAATATCTGAACTATTAATTATCTGAATTTTTCAGTTGCAAATATAGATTCATCTTGGTATGAACAGACAATTAAACCACTGATGAACAGGAGGTTTCCTAGAATTTGTTCTAGTAGGAAAACTGTAAAACAACTGTTGTACAGTAACAAGTCATTCCCCCTGCCCCTCGCCCCCCCTGAAATAATGTCCTCTTAAAAACTCTCTATCCAAGTATTTATGAATACTAAAACCTGCGTGAGACTTGATTCAATCTGCAGTGGACTTTGAATATTTGGCTCACTCAAAACATTAGGAAATTTGTTTGAACTCTGAGTTAGAATCATAGAAACATAAAACAGCCCGGAATGGAAGGGACCTCAAAAGATCAGTAGGTCCAACCTTTCATGAGAAAAAGGAGCCCAGGTGAGATTACTAAGCACCTTGTCCAATTGCATATTGAAAACTAAGTGATGGGGATTCTACCATATCCCCGGGGAGGCTGTTCCACTGATTGGTTGTTCCCATCTTCAATGAAGAAGAAATCTCCCCCAGTGCAACTTGTATCAGCAGCCCAGAGTCTTCTCCATGTGGCTCCCTGTAAAGAGTGCCTCCATCCTCTTTGAAGCCACTCTTTAAGTATTTGAACACTGTGATGAGGTCACAACCAAGCCCTCTCTTCTCCAGGGTGAAGAGCTCTCACCCCTTCAGTCTTTCCTCGTAAGGCAGGCTCTCCAGCCCTTTGATCATCTTTGTGGATCCTATCCAGTCTGTTCACATATTTTTTGAACTCTAGGTACCAGAGCTAGACACAGAACTTTGGGTGCAGCCTGACAAGCAGAGTACAGCAGAATGATCACACTTCTGTCTCTGCTGGTAATAGCCCTGAAGAGGCAGTCCAGGATCTGATTTGCCTTCATTGCTGCAGCATCGCACTGCTGACTCATGTTCATCATACTGTCCACCAGGACCCCACAGGTCCTTTTCAGACACAGGTCCTTCCCAGCCACACACATCCTAGCCTGTACTGGGCTGTTCAGTTATGCCATCCCAGGTGCAGAACCTCGCACTTGTCTTTGCTAGATTTTGTATGGTTCTTGCTTGCCTCCTCTTCCAAAAGAGGGTTCTCAGTTCTGAAGTGTTCACCTCAACATCCAGCTTAGCATTATCACCAGACCTGCCAAGTGCACTCTCAATCCCATCACCCAAATCATTTCTGAAGATACGGAATCATGGGGGCCACTATCTGTCCTTGGGGAACCCTACTTGTGACAGGCTGCCAGCCTGAGTTATAAACAAAAAACATCAAACATTGTACACCACCACAGTCTGTTAGCTAACCTCCTATCAACCTCAGACTAATCATCTCATCTGTATCTTGCTAGACAAGAAGATTACTTAACACCTTCCTTCCCTCTACACCTTTTCCAATATTTGGATAAGACCAATGAGCTGCTGAACACTCTAATGAATCACCTTTAGTTACAGCCAAAAAGGCTGCAATTTAAAGATGCAAGTTTGGAAGCAAATTGACAACCAGGGAAAGTGAAGGAACCAGAAATACTACAACTAATTACTAAAATTAAGCCTGCACTGTGATGTCTGACATCCACATTTACATACTTATGCAAAAGCAAAGTCTGACTGCAAAGGCACTTGCCATCAGCCTGAAGAGACAGTTCTTTAGAACATCTGTGAGCACTTGCTGTTCATGTCTGGTCACAATTAGATCTTCTGATAGGCATTTTCAACACCACAGTATCAACCAGTGTCACTAAACCATGGAACATAAAGAAGGCTATAGCAATAGACCTTAACAGTGGACTAATGTAAACACACCAATTTCAGAACTTAAGAGTATACCTGAATCAGGTTCTTGCTTGTTTACATAGAAAATCGTGCTCTCTGAAACTGTATACATTAATTACAAATAAGCACTCAGAAGAGCTTGTACATTTAGTACATTGACAAGGAAAAACTAGGTTAAACTGTATGCAGTTGAGTCTCACTTGTTTCTTCCTCCCGTGAAGGTTAACTCCTCAGCCCAACATCCATACATCTGTCACTACTACAAACAATGATATGGGGAAAGGTACATTTTTAGTACAACTTTCTGTTCTCCAAAAAGCTGTTTTTATGAACATTTGCATACTAATTAGAAGTTAGAAGCAAACCCTGGCAACTCCCACTGGAACATGAGCCACACCTGCAAGCATGACCAGGTACAATAACCGTCAAAAAATGCCCTGCACTTCGCCGATTCAACAGGAAGAATAAAATACTGAAAATTTAGACAAAAAGCTGATTCTGTCCCATGTAGATAATCTATCTTGACACCAATCTATACCATTTAACAGATGTCCAAGGATGCTAAACTGATGTTAAAACCAGTTAAAGGATTTCTGCCGACTTGAATCTAAATATGGAGTTTTTATTCTTATAAATATGAATACGCCATTATCTCTAAGACCCTGGTAAAAACAATATTGCCCATTACCATTGGGTCAGACCTTACATTAACAACAATCCTCGTCAGTTATGAAGTAGTTTTTGTTTTTTTTCTTTAAGTAAACAATTTGTAATAGCAATGGGATTGTTACATAACCACCTAAAGATTAAAGATAAAAATATATATTTCCCAAGATAGGACTTATTCCACTCTCTTTTCATCTTAATAAGGAATCAAATAGAAACCTTTATTTGCAAGGGAAAATCCCTTCCCCGTGTAACTCAGAGGAAGAGAGATTTCAGTAGTCTCTAATGTCTTCTCTAACTAGCTGTATGAGTCATCAAAAGGGGTCTGAAAGATTGGCTAGCCCTGAAAAGCTTAAAATCGAACTGCACATCTTTAACAAATTCTTTAGAATTCTCATGCCTTTCATCCAATCAAACGAAAGAACACCCCAATGAATCAAACCATAAAAGATGAAACAAAGAAACAATGATATGCAAATACCAGTGATGTCACAGAGAGTAAACACTGATAGATTTGGTCACTGGTCAAATACCATACAAGAGGAAGCAGTAATAATGCATGCATGGGAAAGAAGTATAAAGATCAGAGTTCCAGGATGGAATAAGCATAAGCAGCTGGGAGGGGACACAATGAAGATGAGGAATCCAAACCAACCAAAGGGATATTTCATACAACATGATATGCCAAGCGAGAAAACATTAGGGGAAAGAAGAAGAGGCAACATTCCTGGTTTTGTGGTTTGTCTTCTCAAGGAACTGTTACCTGCTTTGCAGAAAGTGGCTAAGCATCTGTCTCCCAATGGGAAGTATTAAATAAATTCCTTATTTTGCTTTACTTGCATGTACAGCTTTGATTAACATGTTAAACTACCTTTACTTCAACCCCCTACTTTTCTTCCCGTTGTCCTCCTGCGAGGAGTGGGGGCTGTGAGTAAGCAACTGGCTGGGTCCTAAGCTGCTAGATCAGGTCAATCCAACACGTTAGGAAGAAAAGCTGAAAGAAGCTTTGTCTCCTCAAGTTTCTCCATCACTTCCTGCTGTGTGTACATTACATATGCAAGAAGTCACTAAAAAGCTCAAATTCCTGACCTGAGGTTCAGAGATGTAGACTGACTAAAAGTTTAGTCTACTTTTCAATCTAACACATTAGATGAAACAGTCATAGCTAACTCAGTACTATTTCTTTTGCTCAGTGCTACTTTCTCTGAAGAGTTCAGTACTTCCTCTGAAGAGTTCAGTTGTCCAAGGATGTTGTGGATGCCCCATCCCTGGAGGCATTCAAGGCCAGGCTGGATGTGGCTCTGGGCAGCCTGGTCTGCTGGTTGGCGACCCTGCAAATAGCAGGGCGGTTGAAACTAGATGATCACTGTGGTCCTTTTCAACCCAGGCCATTCTATGATTCTATGAGATGCCAGTCTCTCTGGCCTGTTTAGTAGCATATTGGGTGGTACAAATGTAAATACCAGGAAAAATATCTGCACTTCAAGCTGGAACTTTAGGCCTCGGTAGATAAGAACAAGCTGGAAAACTTGTCCACTCAAGATGCAACACTGTTTTAGTATAGATTACAAGTTGCTGAGAACATGCCTAAGAGCCAGATCTTGACTTGAAAATGGTAAACATCAAGTTTGCTACTTCAGCACTGGCAGAGGAACACTTACTTCGTAAAAGGAACTTGCCTGAGAAGAACTCTCTAAGAAATTCTTTTTATGGAAGAAAAATAAAGGTGGTTTTAAAGGATTTCAGAAAACTAAGACATTTAGGACAAGATTTGGCATTAGAATCTAAGAGTAGATTTAGTAAAGCATCAGCTGCGCAGCAGGCACTTCAGCTTATGAATAAATACACTCGGCCAGCCAATTACAGTTTCAGATCATCATATAACAGCACCTGACATTCAGAAACACTCAGCTGAAGAACTTCCTCCACTTAGAGGAATTCCCAATGGGACACAACTGGAGAGAATGGGGGGGGGAACAAAACAAAACCAAAAAAACTCAAAAAGGAAGAATAAGCAGCTCATTGCCAGTCTTCCCCAAACCTATTTATTAAAAAGAAAGGCTTCATTTACCCTGGAAGGAGTGACTGTGGAGTTGGTGTTGGGCCATTTAGGGCATACAAGTTGATGCTGCTGATCCCACTGCTCCCCATGCTGCCAGAACTCTGGGCAGACTGAGCACTGCGGTCTTGGTAATTCAGTGGAAGGCTCTGAGGTCTGGCATAGTAATACGGAGTAGAGTGAGCATCCCGTGGCAACGCTTGAGCAAAAAGTGTGGCATAACTTGACACCTGAAAAGCGATTTGGAAAAAAGGAAAGACATGTGAACGGTCATAAGTCATGTCCTAATTGCACTGCAACTTTCAAGAATACAAAACAGAACTGAAGATCATGATTATGCAAAGAAAATAATTTTGTTACAATTAAGACAAAAGAGCAAGTCCCTGTCCCTGACTGTAAGGGAAAGTCCTCCTAGAAATACAGCCTATTTCTATCTGTGAATTGTCATTAGCAATAGCTGGAAAAGTACTTTGGTCCTAGCAGAGCTGCAACCAAAGAAGGAATTTTCTTCTTCTTACTCCATTTCAAACTTACTAGCACATGAACAGACATTACACCACCAACCAGAAAGTAAAACCATCCAGCAAAGTCACAAGTCAGGCTACAAGTTATAAACAGCTCATAATTTATAAAAATGCAAACAGTTGCATGTGAGACTGAAAGAAAGAATACATTTGACACAACCACACACACAATCTAGTTTCCAGAAGTGTCCATTAGGTCTGGATAGCAGCCCTGTGACATCTCAATTAAACAACATAGATTTACTGTTTCTCAAAACTAACGTCTCCTCACTTACCTTGTTAGACTGCTTACGTGGGTCTTCACTGAGGCTAAGCAGGAGGTAGAGTATTGACCATTTATTTTTCAGAATGCCCTTTCAAAAACAAAAAAAATACAAGCTGGTCATGACTCTCAACAGTTTTGTTTTAAGTCATCCAGTCAACTGTATTGTGCACATATAAATAACTTTACTACACAAATAAGATTAACCTTGAGTAAACTACGAATGTGCAATGTAGATTCCATAACAGTATTATATGAACTTTCTCCACTGTGTTAAAAGCATGAACTCTCTCACCTGCTCTAAAATCAGCAAGTATACTCAATTTAAAATTCATAGCTACTAAGAAAGACAATTATACAGAGTTGAACTTCTGCTGGTATTCCTACATACTTCACCATTTAAAACCTTGGACTTGCATCTAACACCAGAAGTAAAGACAACAAATTTTCTGGTATGACTGTTAACAAACAACCTTTTATTCAAAGGTTCTTTCAGCAAAGAAGTCTTTTATCCACTTTCCTCTTCACCTTTCTTAAGGGAGGCTTCAAAAGTTTGAAGCTGAAATAAAAATTAGGACAATTTGTCTGTTATACAGAAAAATACCAGGCCCAGCACTGCTAGCTGGGTAACGGATGGAATTGTCCTGCTCTGCACGGCCTCACCTTGAGGTACTGGGTGCACATTTAGGCACCAGAGTATAAGAAAGACAAAACTATTAGAGAGCATCCAAAGAAAGGCAACAAAGAAGAAAAAGGTCTGTAGCGCAAGGTGTGTGAGGAGCAGCTGAGGCCCCTCAGTGCGCTCAGCGCAGAGGAGCTGAGGGGAGGCCTCATGGCGGCTGCAGCTCCTCACAGGGAGCCAAGGGGCAGCACTGAGCTCTGCTCTCTCTGACAGTGACAGGGCCCGAGGGAACGGCATGGAGCTGTCACGGGAGGGGCAGCTGGGGGTTAGGGAAAGGGTCTGCACCAGAGGGCGGTGGGCATGGAACAGGCTGCCCAGGGCAGTGGGCACGGCCCCAGGCATTCAAGGTGTATTTGGACAATGCTAGCAGACATAGGGTTTGAATGTTGGGTGCTTCTGTGTGGAGCTAGGAGTCTGATTCAAGGATCCTTGTGTATCCCTTCCAGTTTAGGATATTCTATGATTCATTTGTTTTTGTGGAAAAATACAAAACAAAAAAACCATAAATGTACAAATGACAACTGGAAGTCTTATTTTATTAAGGCTCAGCATATTCTACTGTGCTGAACATTCAATTTTATGAAGAAACCAGAACAGATTAGCAGTAGTCATTTTTCACCTCCCTAAGCTAAATTTCTCTCCTCACATCTTTCCCTCCTTTAATTCAATATCCATTGTTCTCAACCGTGGGCTTTCTATACGCCAACATTTTGTCAGGAAAACAACAGACAGTATTCTCTGATGAACGCTGGTTTTAGCACAGCCATCAAATTCAGCAAGCCCTTAACCTTGAACAATAAGCATCTGGAGCATTTAAAAACTCAGAAGCATGAGGGCTGTTTAAATCTGAGATTAACTAAAAAAGTAGAAACTTACAAAGCACTACCATAAAATGAGAAAGTTCTTCAATTTTACATACTAAAAAAGTAAACACTTGTATTTTTACAGAGTTAATTTCCTCCTATGAAATACCTCTTTTAAACTGTAATCAAAAAATGTATCCTTTATTCTGTTCCAATTTTAAAAGTTAAATTAATAGCAAACTGCTGATATTTTTATATATAAGTACATATATAATTAAGATATACATGCAAGTCTGTAACTTTTGAACTTTTCACAAAAATTACACAATGGTAGAGGTTGGAAGGGACCTCTGACGATCATCTATTGCAATACCTCTGCTCAAAAGCAAGATCAAATATTGCAGACTACCCAGGGCTGTGCCTAGTCAGGTGTTGAATTCATCTCCGAGAACAGAGATTCCACACCTTTCCTTGGCAACCTGAGCCAGCGTTCAGCCATCCTCTCAGTTAAAAAAAAAAAAAAAGGAAAATAAAGAAGTTAATGATCTGAGCACTATCCAAAAACAACTCTATAATATC